>JANZXT010003883.1:0-10409 GCA_027575915.1 Betancurichthys madagascariensis
TGTCACACTCGCTTCTTCATTTTGCACCAAAACCCAGCAGCCTTCATTATGTTTTCTTTTTTTAATCTGAAAAGTGCCCTCTTGTGTAATATGCTGCTCAGATGCAATAAATTTTCTTTCTGTAACATTTAATTTTGTGCTGGAAAACGAAAATTTTGGACTCTTTAAAATGTTTTTGTAACGTTTTGACTTGATGTCGTCGTCTTTTGGCTGCTCCCGGTTAGGGGTCGCCACAGCAGCTCTTTCGTCTCCGTTTTTCCCTGTCCTCCGCATCCTTCTCTACCACACCTGCCACTTTTAAGTCCTCTCTCAATGTAGAAGTCATAAAATAGAAATCTATAACAAAGTTTGTATGAAAAAAATAGGATACCTAATACGTTTGCACAGTACTGGATGTAAATATGTATTTTTAGTCGTTTCTGGTTTAAATTGAGAACCCTTTCCTTTATAACCATAAAGGAAACTTTGCATAACTTTAATTTGCATAACCATGTCACTATTTGTATATACTGACCCAGTAGCATATCTTGAAAACTAGAGCCAATGAGCAATTTTCAGTTTCGTTTCCCTTCTCAGCAACCCAGAATTAGTAAACTTTGTTTATTTCGGAAGCATTTTGGCTGTCAACCAGTAATATCGTCCCATGCAGTAGTTTGATTCTCCCCTTAGTGTTAGTCTGGAGCCTTGGGCATTAATGCATGCTTGTACTATTCCTGAAGGTGCATTATTTACAAGCTGTTCTCTAAAGTCTGCTGTTCCTTTTCTCTTTCTCCCTTCTTTGTTCCATCTGTCCCACCTGATCCTGCTTTTGTTACTCCTTATGTTGGACGCGATCTTCCCCTGGTATCCTCTGTGCCTTTCTCTTCCTCCTGTTTTCATATCACACTGAAATTTCAAATCATGACACCCGACAGCAAGGAACCAGCGAATTCAACCAACCCTGCAGCCGGTGGTCCCTGTGCTCCTCCGGACGGAGGGAGAAAAGGAGGAGTGCTCAGATTCAGGCTCTCTTCCTTCACTCCTCACACAGAACACCCAGTCTGTCTCCTGCACAGGTAACCCAGTCTGGAGGAGTGCCTGGCTGCTGGGACTCGCACGAGACCGTAATAGTGTTTTTGTATGCGTGTTTGAGAAACACTGTGGCATTTTATTGTCCTTCATGTCATCCACACCACTTCAGATTCCTTTTTCTGAGAAATGGTGTTCTGTATGCATTTTTTTTTTTTGGTGATTTATATGCATGTCATAGTTTTGTTGATGTGCTTTGTCTCCATCATCCTCCCTGATCTCAGTCCAGTTGATGTTGATCATTGTGGTGCATCCAGAATAGCACCATTCATCTCCTTGTCATAATTTTACCATTCTTTTTTTTTTGTCGTGTTTTTTCATTTTGTTGTTTTAGTCCCCTCCCGCAAATCAGTGCGGCATGAGGCTGTCCGGGCCTGGCTGGACTCCATGTCTGGAGGTAGTTCCAAAACCAAAGCAGCAGCTCTCCCTCTATACCTCTGTGTATATACACACGCACAGCATGTGACGTAGATGTATTTGCACCCAGGTTGAATACACTGGCTGCATGATGAAGCGCTCATTTAACTCTGCATGCAGAAACCACTTGACGGAGTCTTTTTAACCAAAAAACTTGCTGTCCAGTATCTATCCTCTGCTGCGCACTGACCTAAATATTGTCTGTTATACTGATTAGAGTGGGGGTTTTGAGTCAGCACTCAAAATGTAAAGTTTTTTTTTTTTTTAATTCAAAAAAGAATTTGGTGGACATTTTAAAGGTCTTAATAAAATTTTTTTTTTTTTTAATAATAAAAAACAAGCCGTGGAAGTCAGGATTTGCAAAATTTGTACAGCTTGTATGCTCTGATACTCTGTAGCCCTTTTCTTGATACTGGCATTCTCATATTGCGAACCACATGTTGAAAAACAAACTGGTTTGATGGCTTTAATTTCCAAGACGGGAATTTAAGTTATTCCACAAAATCGAGTCGTACATGAGTTGACGCGCCTCGTCGGCTATAAACCATGTATGACAAGATTGAGTGGAATCGTTTTTATTATATCCACATTCACTGGATTTTGAGAAACGGAGCATTTTTATTTTTTTGCAAATTCAATAAATAAAAACTTGTCCGACAAAATAATTTCTGCTTAGAATGTAAACAAACCCGCAAAATGACAGCAGCAATTTGTGAAAAATGCTATAATTAATTCTTGGCGGGGGGGATACGTTCTTACCATCAAATACTTTTTTTATTCCCTTTTTTTTGTATTTTTTGGGGTTTTGTTTTCAAGTAGAGTTTTTATTTCATCCTTGGTTGGTTCAGCAACACGCTCCGCCATTTTGTTTTTCTCTACTCATGGAATATGAGCTGAAAGCCAAGTAGTAGAGTAGCCAATCGGAGCGTGTGATTGCTCATATCCAGTGAATGTGGACAGAATAATAAAATATATGCGAGGTCTAACATCAGCGTGACCACTTAAGTCTGGTCTGTGGAAGGAGCGGGCATCATTTTTTTTTTTTTTTCCCCAGTTTTCATGAAAACTCCCTAGCTGCTGAAAACAAGCCTTACCCATTTACTAAATATGTGTAAATGGATATCAGCATGTGCAAAAGCTAAGCACTAATCATTGTGGCATGGGTGACATTCCAGTGAACGTAATTATTTGCTTCATTTTTAACATACATTTTATTTAAATGTTGTGCATGCCTAACAGTTTTATTTCTTCCATTTCATTTCCATTACCACATATATTCATCTCTCATTCTGACAGGCCTTTGAGCTGGTGGCTGGTTTACTCTTGTCTAAGTCATAACTTTCTTTTCTTTCTCTCTTTCTTTCTCTCTCTGGCTCAGAGCCCTGTGTAGAAGATGAGGAAGACCCTGAGGCTGAAGCAGGAAGCCCAGATGTTGAGCCTGGAACTGAGCTGGATGAAGGTTCGTCAGACTTACGATGGACTGTGTCTGTGTTTGCTATGCCCAAGTGTGATAGAATGCATGTACACTGAGAGTGACGGCAGCTATGTTTTCTGTGCCACAGCGGACATCCCTTCAGATGCAGAAGCTGAAGCTCGCTCGCAGCACATTGAAGAGCCTGAGCCTCTTCCAGTAGACACTGAAAAGCCAGAGAGTCTGGAGCAAGTTTCCAGAATTGGTACGCTTTGGTGTAAATCTGGAACGGAACACCATTTGGTTTGATTGTGATGCATTAATATTATATTAATGTATGTGTATGTATATATGCTGTATAAACTCCTGAGGAAACGGCACCCCGAATTTTTCTATTTGCTTTACTCTCTCAGAGCATAAAGAGCGGATGTCTGTTAGTCCAAAGGAAATCATCGTAGATGTTATTCTCTCTCCAGTCCCAAAGCCATGTACACCTACAGAAGAGGTACCGTTATTTGGCTATGTTTTGTCTTCATTTTTGACCTAGTTATCAAGGCTGCCCTGTGTTTTAATTGGCTTATCTACATTTCTACTTCTAGATTAAAGAAAAGTTGACTCCAGTGCTGATTAAATCTCCAGGCACACGCTTTTTTCCTGAGCCCTTTTTGCCTGATCATGCCAAAACGGAGGTCCCACCATCACCTGAGGTTAAGACGCCAAATACTCCTATTGCGGTGGCCTCTCCTATCCGCTCTCAGCCAGCTCCCCTACCAGAAACGGTCACCCCCAAATCACCTGTTCAGGTTGAGTCTTGTGCCTGCACACCTTCAACCAACCCCTTATCCCCAATCTGTGCTCAGCCCCTCCTATGCCAGGAGCCCTCCTCCCCCCTCTCTTCAGAGTCTCCTGTAAGGACTCAACCAGTCCCTGCTGTAACTTCCACTCCTCTGACAAAAACTGCCTCAGAGAGGACAACCACAGAATCCCTGAATGCAAAGGATTCGACAGTGCAGACGCCAGTCAAGAAGACTGATATCATTGAAGAGTTCTGGCTCAAGAGTGCTGAGATTAGGAGGAGCTTAGGGCTCACCCCACTAGATAGGAGCAAAGTTGTAGAGAAGAGCATTATTAAAACCCCTATCGCAGATCCTGTATTCTCTAAACCCCAGATCTCGGAGGCCATATCAGAAAAGCCAGCATTCACAGGCCGCACGGTCATCCACAGACTCAATATTACTGTTGAGGGTCAGGTAATCTCTCCTGTAGAACCCAAGAGTAGTAGCTCGGAAAGGAAGGATCTGAGCAGTAGCTCGGGTCTGGGCTTGAACGATAGCAACACAACTAGTCAGACGCCTACCTGTGACAGCATTAACAACTCTGACTCGACCATGCTCACACCACCTTCCAGCCCTCCACCACCACCACCAAATGAGGAGCCGGCAACTCTCACAAAGAAGAAAGCTCAAGTGTCTTGGGAGAAGCTATCTACACCCAGTGAGGAACCTGAAGTGGAGAAGGCACCTGCCAAAGCTAAACCCCCTACCAGTCCAAATCAGGACAAATTTGTGAGTGTTCCAGTAGCTGCTCCCAGAACCAACCCCCCAGTGGTGATGAGGATAAAGGAGCCAAATAAACCACGCCGAGAAGAAGTGAGGAAGTCCTTTGCAGAGTGTGTAGATGAGATTCCATTTGCTGATGATGTGGAGGACACGTATGATGATCGTACCCCTGACACAAGCATGCAGGATAGGTTTTACACCCCGCCCACCAGCAGAGTGAACAGGGACAGGCCTCCCCTCCACCTCGCTTTGGCTACAGAGAATGGAAAACCCAACATCCATGAAGGTCTTGTGTCCAGATCCGTGAAAGGTCCCCAGCACTTTTCTCCCGAAGCCAAAGAGATTGCTGAAGAGCGGATGAGAGAGAGGGAGAAATCTGTGAAAAGTCAAGCTCTTAAAGATGCCATGGCGAAGCAGATTAATAAAATGAAAGAGGCGGAGTCTAGTAAGGGCGCTGTGGCCAAAGTGGCCTGGAACGTTTCGGATGTAGCTGTTAAAAACAAGAAGCGCTCAAGTTCTCCAAGGTCTTCTGCTGTGAAGGCTTTGGAGAGCAAAAAACAAGCAGAGGTGCTTCCTGACCGATTCTTTACTTCACCTTTAAATAAGAGCGTAGACAGTTCATTCACCTCGTCTGAGAGTTCCACAGGAGGCAAGAGTAAAAAACGGAGCTCCCTTTTCTCTCCACGTAAGAACAAGAAAGAGAAGAAGGCAAAAAATGAAAGACACTCTGGTACTGAAGAGGCCCCACCCAAACATAAGTCCTTGTGGAAAGCTGTATTTTCCGGCTACAAGAAGGACAAGAAGAAGAAAGATGACAAGTCTTGTCCGAGTACACCCTCTAGCTCCACAACAGTGGACTCGGGAAAGAAGAAAGCATCACCTGTGGCAAGGTCCTCAGGTGAGCGATTTTGAGGTTTTATTGGTTTCTGTTTGGGATTACACCAAACATTCAAGAACTCCTGTTTTGAAGTGGTGTAAATGCAATTATTAGGTCACTGGCCGTAGGGTGATGAGCTATTGCCATCACGTGGCGTCCATCTGTCCGTATTGCTACTCTTCCTTGAGTTTTCAATGGATTTTGATTGTTTTGTTTGGAAGATCTAACCAGTCTGCACAAAAGCTACTCCCTAGTTTTGTGATTTCTCATTAACAAGTTGCTAATTAGGCCGGTTAACGAACTTTCACGAAAATCGCTACTCCTCAATGACTTTTCAATGGATTTTGATCCATTGTTCTCATGAAGAGTAACTTGGCTAATTATAAATAAATGAGTCTGGTTCCTCATAGTACAGATGTGTGAGCTACTGCGTCGTTGACACTCTGGTGTTTCTTCTTGCATCAGATTTACAACTGAGACGAAACCTCAGCTTTTCCGAGGACTCGGATCTGTCTTGTGATGATGTTCTGGAAAGATCTTCTCAGAAGTCCAAGGCGGATGTAAGTAGATGTAGCGTATATGGGGTTGTTTGTTTTTTCTCACACTGATTCAGTATTTTGCCTTTCATGGAAACTCATGGACTTGTTTGAGCTAGCGTCTGATTTGAACAAAGATGCAATGAAGTAGGAGAAGTAGAAAGAGAAAGAAAAGCGAATGGGTAAAGCAAAAAAAAAAGAGGGAGGGAAAAGAAAGGAGCAAGGGAAAGACGAATGAGAAAAGGAACAAAAGAAGGATCAGAGAGGTCAGTTGGGAAAAATGGAGTAAGATATGGCAGGATATAAAGAGGAGGCGTTTCTGTTGGAAGCAATAATTTCTTGAAGTTGGTGAATTTCTAGCACTCTTGACTGCAACAAAATGAAGATAACTAGGGATGGGTGATAGAATTTTGGATCAACGAATTCCGTATAAATAGTTGCGTGTGGTATTTTACAAGTCAAATACAAATGTAATAATGTCTGGTTTTACTTGCACTCACCATTAGAAATCCATTACCTTCAATGTGAACATGATTTGTTGAGCAGTTCAGGATCACCACGAGTTTGATATTGTGGTAGATGGTTTATAGGAGGATATGCTAGATTAACACCAAAGCTTAAAAAAATGCATCTTTAGATGTTTCATGTAGTCTTAGTGTTGTGATTGAGCCAAAAGTCCTTATTTTGTTTTTATTGTACACAAAAATGTCAAGCACTACAATTAAGCATCTGCACATTTGGGTGCAGATAAAATTGTGAAGTGTTCCATTCTACGAGACAAATTATAACACTCGTGTCTGTGATTAAACTTGGAGTTTATTTCAAGCATGCAATTTGATAGTATTTAGAGCATTAATTCTTATTGATTTTAAATGATCATTACTTATGCAGAGGTGCCAACGTTGCTAACAGTAAGACCCTCGATTGTAGAGAAAGATAACAGAATTTAACGACAAAAATTATAGAGTATGTCTTTGCAAGATATTTTTTTTTTTTCCCCTGCACATGTTTACCATGGTCAAATTTCACCTTGATAAAGTCAATGATGTAAAAAAAAAAAAATTGATCAGGAATTGATAAAGAATAAGACCGATAATGGCATCAGTATCAATTAAATCTGAACAATTCCCATCCCTAGGGAGCATTTTATTTGCATTTGTCTGACTGCTGCTTAAGTTGGCCTCATGAATGAAATGGTCATGAAATGAAAATTGCAAATGCTATGACCTAAGTGTACATGTGTTAGCACCTCTGTTTAAGAATATACCTCCCAGTTTTTGTACATTTACATTCATCTTAATGACATTGAAGTTATTCCACGAAATCGAATCATACATGAGCTGATAGCCGACGAGGCGCGGTGTGTCGAGTTGGCTATAAGCCATGTACGATGAGATTGAGCGGAATAACTGTTTTATTCTATCCACATTCACTGGATTTTGAGAAACAGAGCATTTTTATTTTTATTTTTTGCGAAAACTTTATACAAAAAGTCTGACAAAATCATTTCTGCTTAGAATGTAAACTAACTGGCGAAATGACAGTAGCGATGTGTGAAAAATGTTATAATCATAATTCTTGAAAAAAATGATACGTTTTTACCATCAAATACTTTTGTTCTATATTTTGTTGCTTTTTTTGTATTTTTGGGGGTTTTATTTTCTAGTAGAGTTTTTCCTTTCATCCTTGGTTAGTTCAGCAACACACTCCACCATTTTGTTTTTCTCTACTCACAGTATATGACCTGATATCCTAGTAGTAGAGTAACCAATCAGAGTGCGCGATTGCTCATATCCAGTGAATATGGATAGAACAATAACTGATATCCACAACAACAGAGATAAATTCAAAGATGACTTGGACCCAAAAAATATCTTTTTCTAGTTCATAATGGAAAGTGCTCCCTGTGGTGAAGATGCCACTGATGCCAGTGATGTCGACCAAGTTGAGTGGGAGAAAGCTTCAAAATTTTGGTGCGTCACATTTTTAAATCTTGTGGGCAGTTACTATGATGTTTCTGTAGTATGAGTATACATTTCAAAGTCTTACAGAAGTCTAACATTACATCATTACATTTACATGCACTGTGTGGGCAATGCATAGCACTGAGGGCACATAAAAGTTATCAACCATCAACCAGGATGAGAAGTTTCAACCACAGTTAATTCCAAGTCTTTGACAAAGAATTGACATGTAAGTAATGAGTACAGATACAGAGAAGCCTTTATTTTTCATGTCCTTTAATTTTTAAAGTGACAAGCATGTGTTGTCATGCTGAGTGCCGACACTGGCTGCCGACAGACTAAATTTAATGAAATAGACAGAATGCTTTTGGTTGTATTGGTTTCCTACAGCTTCATGAGCTCATCTTTTTTTTTCCAGCTGCACATGCCAGATTGGACCTGATGGAACACCGTGCTACCACCTTTTTATACCCAAAGAAATGATCCAGGTGGTCATCTAGTTACACTTCTGCTCGCTAGGCAACAATATTTCTATAAATGCATCCGAGCCTTTGTTCCTGAGTCCTACAAGGATATAATGTGCCCTAAACCAGATGTCAAGTCAAGTTTATTTGTATAGCACTTTTAACAACAGACATTGTCTCAAAGCAGCTTTACAGAAAATTAAAGATTTTAAACATGAGCTAATTTTATGCCTAATTTAAGCCTAAGCCTAAAGCAATGGTGGCAAGAAAAATCTCCCTCAGATGACATGAGGAAGAAACCTTGAGAAGAACCAGACTCAAAAGGGAACCCATCCTCATCTGGGTGACAACAGATAGCATGATTATAAATAATTTGCTTGTATAACAGCTTCCTATAGAGTCACAAAGTATAACTGTGTAACCAGGAACTTCATTGTAGTTTTAACATGAAGTCTGTTTTGTTGAAGTTATAAACTGTTCATTGATGGAAGCTTTTTTTTTTTTATAACAGTATTTATACAGGAGGCTCTACTCACCATGGTGTTTTTAACTTGAGTGCAAAACTGTTCATGACAACTGCAGTCCTGAAGTTATCAAGTCAACTGTAGTCCTCAGCCATAGCTGCATTACTGTAAGTGTCCAGAGCCATCTTCCAAGTGGGATTTTTGACTGTCCATATGGGGCCATCCTCTACAGGAGCAATGTGATGAGACTCCAGCCAAACATAGGGCATCAGGATGGATTAGGCGAGTCTGAGGAACAGAATAGGTCATATGTGCTGTGTCCGAATGGGTCAGAGAATGAAAAGACACAGATAGATGCAAGTAGATAGAGGGAAGAAGGATAGAGTGGAGTTAAAGTATGTGGGCGAGTGTAAGGATTTATTCCTTTGTAAGGATAAATAATATTGTAAGGATTTATTCTTAATATTGTTAGGGATTTATTCTACTCTATTCTATTTTACTATTTCAGCTAGAAATCTTCTGTGACCTTCTGTCTCAGCTAGACACAGTACTGTCGTCATGACATATTGCTCGAGACGTAATATTGATATCTTTTTGAACATTCTATCAGAACATATTGCCCTGTGCTATCTCTGACCTAAGGTTGTGCATAAGAAATGGCCTTTGATATCTGTCTGAACATTGCTATCATATCATAAGAACAGGCTGTACATCTTATTATTGCATACCATCACCAAGGTTTCTGAACATTCCATCAGAACAGTGATGTAATTATGACGTGACCTGCTCAGACCAAGGTTTCACTATAGTCTCTGAAGCATGCAATGATGTCACACTCATACATACACACAGCGCCAAGGTCTGCAGTGATGTCATACACACACACACCGATATCAAAATTATGTCACTCACTCACCCCCCCCAATACAGACATACAGACATATAAAAGCCCTCTGTACCCTTTTGTCTTTGGGGACTTGTGAATAAAGATTGCGAACTTATGGGGTTCCTGTCTTTTTTTGCAACTCACCCCCAGAGCTCTGGGTGACATGGGGGGACTGATCTCGAGATGGGGATTGTGCCGGCTGAGGGCGAGAGGTGAAGAAACCTAACAGTTTGGGGGTTTGTCCGGGATATCATCAATCAGGTAAGGGGTCTCTTTTATTTTGGGGAACTTCCGCCTGGTTGGTGGTATCCGAAAACCCATTTATCGCCGTGTGAGTTGCCACGGGACGATTTGTGTATCCCCGTGAATAGTTTCACAGGACGATTTGTGTATCCCCGTGAAGAGTTGTCATGGGACGATTTGTGTATCCCCATGAAGAGTTGCCACGGGATGATTAGTGCGTGCGCATCTGTGTGAGTTACCACATAATTTATCTTGAGATGGTTCTTTCGTGTCACCATGGGGGGAAATTGTGTTAAGGTACCCAGACCCCGAGGAAACTCCACGGGATTGGATGAATCACTGTGGTTTAGCATTCTACACAAATTTCTAGACAATTTGGCTGGCTGGACTGAATCCCAGCCTCAGTTTTTGATTTATCCTCATGCAGGCATTTGCAATCTCTAGGAGCTGTGTAATGTATATTTTATTTTTTAATTGTTTCAGCATTTATATATGGCATTACTGGATATGCACAAAATAA
>JANZXT010004299.1:0-10323 GCA_027575915.1 Betancurichthys madagascariensis
GCCTATCATGCACAACAGTCTAAAACACAAAATATAAAACCAATATTGCTCAAAACATATTCCATGAACATAAATCAGACAATCATAAACACAAAATGCAAATTATAAGTCATAATTTCAGAAAACGCAAAATGGCTCCAACATATCGGCCCCTAATTGACCATCGTATGTCAATTCAATATATACACATAAGGAGCCATACATTACAAAATCAAAGTCCATAGGCATTCAATATCATATAACACAAAAGTATTTCAAATGTTTCAACGTAAAAGTCCTTCGAAGTATTCAAAAATGTCTCTCTCTGGGAAAAATTGTCCTTTCAAAATGAAAAATCCAAGGGATTTCAAAAACTCAATTTCAAAAAATAAAGTTCCTTTTAGTTTCATAGTCCATATCAAAGCATCAAATCAAATAAATTCAAAGTCCATTTTCATATCGCATTCAATTCTCATATTTCTCATGTATTTCTCTTTTCTTTTCCACAATCATATAAGAGTTCAGTAATCTCTTCCACATTTAGATCAACACACACACACACACACACACACATAGATTCAAATATGGTGTGGTCAGTGGAGTGTTGTGTATGTTCTATATGTACTGTGATGTGTGTTATATGCTATATGTGTTCTGGTCAAGTCAACTGAGTCAGGCCATATCTCGAAGAAGACAAAGTTTTGTGATAGGCCTTTCAAGAATGCCGGTTTGGGTCTTGACCTTGACGTGACGTACATGCCCTTTGATGTCAGGGAATGTCTCCGTGATCAGACCCATAGGCCAGGAGTTGCGTGGCGCAGTTTCATCAATGATCAGTACTAGGTCACCAGGTTTAAGGTTTCTCTTCACCTCATTCCACCTCTGCCTCTCTTGCATTAGGGAAAGGTACTCTCGTGTCCATCTTTTCCAGAAGAGATCTGATAGGAACTGGACCTGCTTCCATCGTCTCCTGGAGTAACAGTCCTGCTTGTTAAAAAGTCCAGATGGAAGGACAGGCTTTCCTTTCAGAAGCAGTAGGTGATTGGGAGTAAGTGGTTCAGGATCCTTCGGATCTCCAGATGGTGCTGTGATTGGACGTGCATTGAGAATGGCCTCGACTTCGCAGAGCGCAGTGTGAAGACATTCGTCATCCATGGTTTGTTCTTTGGTGACAGAATACAGAGTTTTCTTGATGATTCGTATTAGACGCTCCCACACACCTCCATGATGAGAGCCATATGGTGGGTTGAAGGTCCATTTGATTCCCTTCTCGTGCATTGCATTCTGCATCTTACTGAGATTCATGTGACCAAGGGCTTCCCTCAGCTCCCGCTCAGTCCCCACAAAATTGGTTCCGTTGTCACTGAGGATTTCTTTAACTTGGCCACGTCTACAGATGAATCTGCGAATGACTGAGATGCAGGAGTCTGTGTCCAGTGAGTAGGCCATCTCCAAGTGTACGGTTCTACTCATGAGACAGGTGAATAATGCCCCATATCTCTTGACTCTGCTATGGTCACGCTTGACTTCAATAGGCCCGAAGTAGTCTAGGCCTGTATGAGTGAATGGGGGCAAGTCTGGGGTTATTCTCACAGACGGCAAATCAGCCATTTTCTGGTTTATAGCTCTGCTATGCCATCTTCTACAGAGTATGCAGTCATGTGTCAATTTCCTTGCAGCAGCATTGGCTTTAAGGATCCAATATTTTGTTCGTAGCTCTGAGAGCATCTGATTTTTTCCACAGTGGCCAAATGAGTTGTGGATATGACTCAAGAGTATTCTTGAGAGGTGGTGATCGTGGGGCAAAATGGCCGGATGTTTGAGTTCTTCTGGCATGGCCAGCCTACTCAGCCTGCCGCCCACTCTTAGAATTCCTTCCTGGAGAATGGGATCCAACTTATAGAGCTTACTGTCTCTCCTCACAGCTTGGCCCTTCTGTAGTGCACACACCTCATCTCTGAAGGCTTGATGTTGAATGTAGGTTAAAAGTGACGTCTCAGCATCCTTGAGGTCTTGCACTGACAACTGTCGGTCTGCTGGGTCGGGTTTTACGGACATGCTCAATGACACACTGGCGTGTCTGCTCTGCATCAGGTGTTTCTTGAACTTCAGAAGCCAGGCTGTTGCTCTGATAAGCTTTGGCCATGACGAGAAGTACTCCATGAAGCAGGTAAGGGGACTTTGCTGGACTGCTGTGGCAAGTGTCACAGCCGTTTTCTTTATCTCAGGGTCATGCTCAGAAAGTTCCAGAGGTTCTGTGGAAAGTTTTGGCCAAGCACTTTCAGATTCAGTCAAGAAGTCAGGGCCTTTAATCCAATTTGTATTGGTCAGGAAAGTCTCAACTCGCATTCCTCGGGATGCGTGGTCTGCTGGGTTCAGCGCTGATCGTATGTGATGCCATTGAGATTTCTGCGTCAGATTACGAATGAGTGTCACTCTGTTCACCACAAAGGTCTTGAATCTCTGTGTGTCATTCATTATGTACTTCAGGACAGAAGTGCTATCTGTCCAGAACACAGAGTCTGACATCTTGAGGTCTAGCTCGTTCTTCAGCATTCGGTCCATTCGAGCAGCCAAGACTGCTGATGCGAGTTCCAGTCTGGGTATTGTTACCACCTTCAATGGAGCGACCCTTGCTTTCCCCATCAGAAAGGCAATCTGAGGAGGTCCACATCTGCTGGTCAGTCGCAGATAACTCACCGTCCCATAGCCACTCTCACTGGCATCGCAGAAGTGGTGTAGTTGGGCATCGGTAACATCAAACCCAGTTGGCTTGTAGCATCTTTCGATTTTGAAGCTGGAGAGCCCCTCAAGCTCCTTCATCCATGGCTTCCACTTTGATGCAAGCGCTGTTGGGATTTCCTCATCCCATCCGTAATTCAGTTTGCAGAGCTCTTGAAGAATCTTCTTTCCGGACAGCATGACTGGAGATAAGAACCCCAGGGGATCATAGATGGAATTCAGCATTGACAGGATTCCCCTTCTGCTGTGCGGTTTTTCTTTCAATGCGATGTTGAAGAAGAACATGTCTGACTCAATGTCCCATCTCATGCCAAGAGCACGTTCAACTGGAAGTTTGTCTTTTTCCAAGTCGATGTTCTTGATCTCTTTGGCTCGTTCTTCTTGGGGTAGAGATGTGAGGACTGAACGGCTGTTGCTGGCCCACTTGGTGAGCTTGAATCCACCAGTTGCGCAAACTGCTTTCAAGTTCTGGACCAAAGTGACGGCTTGTTTTTCATCTGCCACAGATTTCAAACAATCATCTACATAAAAGTTATGCAGGATGGTGCTGACAACAGCAGAGTCGGCCATGTCTTTGTTATCCTCAGCTGTCTGTCGAAGGGCAAAGTTTGCACAGCTTGGGGATGAAACTGCACCGAACAAATGCACAATCATTCGGTGCTCTCTCAGCGGTTGGTCAGTGTCACCGTCTGGCCACCATAAAAATCTCAGGAAGTCCACATCATCTTCAGGAATCTTCACTTGATGGAACATTCCCTCAATGTCCCCCATCAGGGCGACTGGTTCCTGTCTAAAGTGAAGGAGTACACCCAACATGGTGTTTGTAAGATCTGGGCCTTGTAGTAACTCAGAGTTCAAAGATGTGCCTTGGAAGGAGGAAGTACAGTCGAAGACCACACAGATAGGCCCTTTCTGCTTATGATACACACAGTGGTGAGGTATGTACCAGAGTCTTCCATCGTTCCGGTGGAGCTGTTCCTCAGGTACCATCTCAGCATGCCCCTTCTTAAGGACATTATTCATGAAGCTGACATAGTCCTTCTTAAACGTCAAGTCCTTCTCTAATCTCTTCTTGAGACTCAAAGCTCTTTGTTCAGCCATTTTCTTATTGTTAGGCAGACAGATGTCATCTCTGCAGAATGGCAGTCATAATTCGTAGTGACCATCTCTTTTCCTAACAGACTCATTCATGATTTTGAGAAATCTTTTGTCCTCGAAGGAGTGTTCTGACTTCTCTTCATAGGCCAATTCTGAGAAGTCCTGGTTGTACTGTTGCACCAAGAGTTCTTCCAAACGAGCTACTGATATTCGGTTGGATGTGATCAGTGGTCGGCCATGTTGGTCTACAAGTGAGGTGATGCCCAGAGGTCCATTGACGATCCATCCTAGCTGTGTTAGCACGGCGTATGGACCCTTTCCGTGACTGTTAATCACCTTCAATGGTTCTATGGCCTTGGGAACATTCATTCCAATAAGCAGACCAACGTCGGCTCTGATGGACTTGAAGTGAACGTCTTGAAGATAAGGCCATCCTTTCAGGTCTTCTTGGCATGGGATGTGTTCTTTTCTGACAGGAATGGTGCGCTGGGTGAACACTTCTGGAAGCTGTATGAACTCGTCACCATCAAGGTTGCATACTTCCAATCCTGTCACGCTGTAGGTCTGTATAGGCTTTTCTTGGTTCATTGTTTGCAATAAGATTTCCGTTTTCCTTCCTCTGATAGACAGCTGTTCCATCAGCGCCTCTGTGCAAAAGGTTGCGGAACTTCCGGAATCCAAGAAAGCATATGTTTGTATGATGCAACTACCCTTGGATGCTTTTACCTTCACAGGTACGATTGGTAGTTTGTGATCCATAGTGCCGGCCCCTGTTTGGAGTGTAGATGCCATGCCCATGACGATGGAGTTCTTATCTGTGACACTGCTGGCATCTTTCTTGACCACTGAAGACCCTGTCACATTATGTGGAGCGCCATCTGGTGGACTGCTGGAGAAGTGCAGGATGGTGGGGTGCTTCTTACCACATGAGTGGCATGTCAGGCGGTTCTTGCACGTCTTGCTGAGGTGCCCTTTAATCAAGCACCCATAACAAAGTCCGTGGCTTTTAAGATACTCCACTTTCTGGTCATGGGGAACTTTAGTGATCTTTCTGCAAGACTCCATAGTGTGGTTTCCTTTGCAGTACAAACAAGGTTTCTCAAATGCATGTTTCATTGTGGTATCTTGGCTTTCGGTGTCAGATTTTTTAGGGTTCCATGTTTTGTTGACATCCGTAGTTGTTGTGACTGGGGACAAGGTGGTAGCAAAACTTTTCTTGCTTCCAGACTTTGTATGTGGGGAGTCTGTTGCCACTTGTCTTGGTTTTACGGGTCATTCTCTAATTTAGGGTACACTGCAAGTCCACTGATGATAAATTTATTCATAATATTTATTTCTTCAAACAAATTGGATTTTATGAATTCATTAACTGTATTAAATAACTTCACATGAATACTATTTGTAATATATTATTTATTTAGCTTAAAATCTGTAATTTTTCACTTAAATCTACTATTTTGGCTATGTCCGATTTCAAGGTGAGGTGTTTGCATGTCCAAAATTACCAATAAAAAGTACTGCAATTTTTTTTTTTGCAATATTTTTCAAAAGCATTAATATTAACATAAAATAACAGTTATAAATATGAACACTTTATTTAAATATGTAAAATATATTACTTTAGTGTTGTCCGCAAAACACCTGTCAACTAAGTTACCAACCAAATCCCTCCATAGTAATTCAAAAATGGTTTGCCCCAAAGTCATGTGACTAGGGCCATGTGATGTCATTTCCCTCTTTGGCGGCAATTTCAAACACAGCATGGTGAGTGTCTTCTCATTTTCTTCAGTATTTGATGTAGAATGACAGATTGTCCATCAGTATATTAATTGACCGTCAACTAAGTTACATACATTGCTATGGGTCAAAAGTTTTATTCATTATAATGATGATTTATGTTTAATTTTAACATTAACCTGCTCAGGAATCTGACATGTGCTTAGCTAGGCAGGGTCCACCATTTTTGTTATTGGAGGAAAATGTGGAAGATGTCAACTATGTTACCCGTCAACTAAGTTACCTGTCAACTAAGTTACTAGTGCTGTATGGCATGTCAGGATCTTTAATTACTTCTATTTTGTTTATGCAGGCTGAAAACACATATTATAATAGAATTATATTTATAATATATAATATAATATGTATGTGTATATATGTATATGATGTTTGTTTGTTTACATAGACTGAACACATTAGAATGTAGAACACGTGTTGTTATATGTATTGCAGAACACATGTATTGTTATATATATATATATATATATATATATATACACACACTGTATATCTTCACACACACATTTCTGTCATTATTTAACTCTTAAAATTCATACATCATAGATTAAAATAGGTCTCAGCTGCAGAGAAACAGAGATGATACAGGGCTCGCAGAGATGCGGACCCTGAGAAAAGGGAGGCATACTTGAAAAAGCAGAGAGAGGCTTGGCACAGGATGAAATCACAAGGACAGGTGAAGGCAGTGGGAGAAATGAGCGAGAGAGAGAAAAGAAGCAAGAGAGCCTATTGGAAGATGGCAAAAAAGAAGAGTAGAGAGAGGCAGAAAAGAGTCGAGGAGTCAGATGCACCACCAGACAATCGCGTTGTCCAACCTCAGGTCACCAGGTAGATTTCACGTTGACAAGACAGAAAGCTGATTTATGCTGTAAGTCTTCCTAGTCATCAATATGTGCTGTCTGTATTCTACATTAATATACAATGTCAACTGTTGTTTATTTCAGACAGAAGAAGGCTGGGAGAAAGAAGATTAGGAAAGAAAACTCAAAATTACACAGAGAAATCCAGAAACTGAGATCCTTGCTCAAAAAACAGAAAAGGCAAACGGACAAATTCTGCAAAAGACTGAAACGAACTGAGAGAAATCCAAACGTGCATGTGTCAGAATCTCCTAGATCTAAAACTAGCCGAATTGAAATTCTGTGGAGTCCACAGCTGATTGGGCAGTGGTGTGCACTCACATATGAATCATCAATTTACCCTGGCATCATTCAGGAGATCTCAGAGACTCATGTGCAGGTTAAGTGCATGTGTCAGATCGGAGTCAACCGTTTCTTCTGGCCATTGAAAGAGGATGTGCTCTGGTATTTGTATGAGGACATCTTGCAAATAATCCCTCCTCCAAAGCCAATCAATTCACGGCATGTTGAAATTGATAGAGACATTTGGGCAAGGCTACAAAAAGTGTAATGTTATGTGTTCTTTTTTTAATCAGTTCTTTTTTCAACACTTCTGTTTTTAGGCGCATGAAATAAGTTGAGAAAATATGTGAGAAATGAGAAAACGTGTGATACTTCCACTTGCAATATTCCCCTTTCATATTTCAATATTCACTATTCATTATAATAAAAACATCTCATCAAATGAAATCAAATAAAAGCGTCCAGTCAACTAAGTTACCTGCGTCAACAATGTTATTTTCATTGTCAACTGTGTTACAGTTACATTTTTAAATGTTAAAATAACAAAAATGGAAGCTTCTGACATTTTCAAGTATCATGCTTATGTGCACATGCTGGTGTTTACAATAAAATATTTTTCAATGATCAAAATAATAATATTGGATATTTATGATACCATGCATCTCTATAACGACCGTTGTAAAGGCAGTGTATATGTATCTTCAAAAAAAGGTTGATTCTGAAAAATATTTGTAAATAACAGTTGTATAATTGGCTGAATAGACTTAAAAGCCTTCTATATTTCAAATCCAAGACTTAATTTAAGACTTTTATAATGCACTGTTTGTCCGTAACTTAGTTGACAAACTCCGACACAAAACCATGTTTTGAATTAAAAAAATAGTAAAAACAGTTAATGATTAAGCTTTGCAGCTAACGGATACGTAATATTGAGTTAATATACTATTTGAAGGTACTAAGAGTTCCATCAAGAAAGGACATTGTTCTTCTGTTTTTTGCTGACATGAAATGTACCCCGAATTATAGAATGACCCTTACACTTCTAGTCACATCTTGGATGTTGCCAAAGACAGGGTCCTGTATAATTCTCACCTGCCTCTCAATGAACTTGACAAGGTCATGGAACTTGGGTCTCTGCTGTGTTTGTTCCATGTGGTCACATACAACAGATCGCCATCTTTCTCTTAGCTTATATGGAAGCTTTGCAACAATCAGTTTCATATTAGATGGTAAGTCAAGCTCTGACATGTATCGGAAGGATTGTGCAGCGTTGTTACAGCTTCTTAGGTAGAGGGCGTAGCTATTTAGGGCCTTCTCATCATCAGGACGAATGGTGTTCCAATTCAAAGCCTTCTGCATATAGGCTGACGTGATCTTAAATTCGTCACCGAAGTGATGTTTGAGCAGGCGCTTTGCTTCTCTGAAACCAGCTGCAGCATCCATGTGTAAACAGCTTCTGACAAGTTCCTTAGGCTGTCCTGCAGTAAACTGTTCAAGGAAGTAGAGCCGGTCTTCATAACTGTCAGTCTTGTCTTCGATGTTATGTCGGAACGCTTGCATAAACAGTTGAAATTCTAACGGGTCACCACTAAAAACAGGAACCTCCTTCTTGGGAAGAGGTCTGTGACACCACTGACACGAGCAGGTTTGTCAGATCTGACTGAGCCGAAATGTTCATGGGATCAGATGCGCCCCCTGCAGGAGTGGACTGACTACCCACCTGTCGACTGACTCTCCTGCTGCCAGGTCTGGATATAACCTGTGCGAGCACTGGGTTTGCTGTTGTTGTTATTGTTGTTGCAGGCCTTGGCGTTGGTGCTGCCGACATGTGGTGAACACGCATAGCTTTCTGTAGCGGCGTTTTCGGGACAGCTCCCAATTCAGCAAACTGAGGTGGTGATAACACTGCATCCCCTCTGCTGTCTTCAATGGCGTTTGTTTCAGCAGATGGGGGGTGGTGTGTTCCTTTCTCCAGATAGCTTTCCAGGTAAGCACTCATGTCATCTTCACATTCAAATGTTGGTTTTACTTCCTCACCAAGCTCCATTTTATCCAACACTTTTAGTTTTGCATTAGTAACAGCTAGTTCTTCTTTCAGCTGCAGGGCCTCCATCTTAGCTTGAAGCTTGACTTTGTCCATTTCTACTTCATGTTTTTCTTTTAAAGTCTTTGCTCTGGCTAATAGGCCTGCTTTGTCAACTGCTATCTGAACTCTGGCTGCAGACACAGATGACTTGGATGATTTAGAGGATCTTGATGAATGTGTGCTGGCTTTGGACACCCTCGATATACTGTCAGTTGGGTCAACTAGTGTCTGTGGGTCTAAGTCATGTTGTGTTATCCAAGCAGCTACGTCAGTAATGAATTTGTGAAATGTTGTTACCCTGGGTTCATACCAATCAAGATTTTCACTTTCTATCATTTCATCAGACATAAGTGCTTGCACTGACTCATGACACACTTTAAAAACACTCAAAATGTTCTTAAATTCTGACAGTTCAGCGTTCACAACAGAAACATCAGCATTTGCATTCATTATTGTTTTAATCTCGTTCATTTTACGAGTGCAATGTCCAAGTTTGCCGCGCCGAGTTGCACTCAGCGTTTTAAATGACGGCTCAGGCACCGGTGCTGGCTCATTAATCTCGGAGCTCAAGGCCTCCGTTTGGCCTTCTTCGTCAGACATAATTTCAGTGTTTGAATTCAGTTCCGTAAAAGTTTGATCAGTTCCTTTACACAGTCACAACCAAAGTCAGTATTTCAAAGCTCCGTTACCTATTACATGCGCATTAATTAAAAGTTCAGCACGCGCATTAAACAATTGCTTCCTCGCGGCTTATTTCGATTCTATTCCTTCCGTGGCTGCACCGAATATCACAATAATCAGTCTGTTTCAGTGTTCTTAATGTAAGCAAATGAAAATAAGTGTCCACTTCGAATAAAACAAGTCTGTATCTCCATAATCAGCAAAACAAATCTTCCATAAGAAATCTTCAGTGCGAGAAGCCACACCGTCCTTCCTATTGTCTTTCTGGCTTTCCAAACAAAGTCTCTCGAAGATTAAAGATGAGCTCACCTGGTCTGTAGATCAATGAAAGTTCCAGGTTTACTCACAACATTGTAGAGACAGTGCAGGATCATCCACGAATCCTGAGGAACGTCTTCAGGTAATCCAAACAGGTAAAGTTGATCCACAAACATCCGACGTTTCAGGGCACAGTTTTTTAACTTAATGTAGCGGCAGCTTCGCAGCCGCCACTTCAGAGCGGACAATAACTCGGATTCCAACGCGCGTCGTAGAAAAATAGAGCTTACATTTATTTGTTCCAACATCTCACTAAAAATTAAAACCACAAACAAAAGGGCTCCATCGCATTACGCGGTTAAAAAACTGTTTGCCTCATCCGCTCCGCCAGGCCATCAGAGTGAGGCGCTTTTATCAGACGTCATATCAATTAAGGCACGTCACTCAAAACAGACTAGACACAGCGGCCTATCATGCACAACAGTCTAAAACACAAAATATAAAACCAATATTGCTCAAAACATATTCCATGAACATAAATCA
>JANZXT010004463.1:0-10290 GCA_027575915.1 Betancurichthys madagascariensis
TATACTGTAAGTAACCAGGTTACACAATTTCGGTCCAGCTGAATGTCGGCTTGTGTACTTCCCAGTGTTAAACTCAACGATTATGAAAACTTGACAACCCGTATAGTAAAGTGACATTCGATGTAGACTTCATAAGTTATTCATGGAATATTTACCAAGGCTGTACAGACAATTAATTAGAATAGTGGAAATAATGTAAAACCCTTCATATTTGAAAAATTCATCAAGTCATTGTTGAATAAATGTTTTTTTTTTTAATTCAAGTGCCAGAAATATCTTACAAACTTCCGCCACTGTAAGTGGTTGGAGGGGGAAAAAAAAGCACAATTTCACACTTTAAATGGGTCTAATGTCTATTACATGTTTTATGTTATGTTTCCTACTTTTTGAAACTACCTGTTATGGTTTCCAACATTTTATGGCGATGTCCCAGTTCAGATTCCGCTGCAGGGAGGCTATTAAACAAACAAACAAACCAACCCACCGGTAGCTAACAACCTCAATCACCCACCACTAATCCAGTGATCATTTATCAGTGTATGAAATTGGCAGCAACTTTCCGTTCTTCTTCCACTTCTTCACCTCCCTCTCTACATCCCCGGTTATAGCCTCCCTGCAGCGGAAAGTGAACTGGGACATCTTCTCATTGTCTGGGTCCCAAGGCGGGACAGACTTGAAGGTGGCGGGATCGACCATGCTCAGCTCGGCCACTGGGGCTGTTCTGGCGATAGTATTCCTATCAACCGAGCAGGAAGCGAAGGCCCTCTTCATGGATCCCAGACGTTGAAATTTCTTCAGGGCCCACTCGTAGCGCTGAATTATCCCTTGAGTAGTCATAACTACAACAAAAGAAAAAAGTTAAACAATTAACCAAGCTTATTTGCCGTGTCTTTGTATTCAGTATATACTCTTCTGGTTTCAACTGTAAGTCAGAAGACTGAGTGGTCTGTTTGACTGTGGCTTCGGCCAGTAGCATGAATAAGCATAATAATGGAAAAATAATACTAATACAGAAACCCAAACAGAGGCATTTTAATCTAGGTTTGTTGATCCTGTCAGAAGTCGTAGAACTTACTTCTTGTTCTTTGTGGATGCCTGGTGTGCTTCCTCTTCTTCACCTTCATGGGCAGGGGAGGGGATGAACTGCTGGAGGAGAATTTGAAAGAATCAACTGAGTCCACCTCTGGAGTGTTGCTGTCGTCGTCGGCGGGTTCCTTTTTGATTTTGTGTTTCCTGGGTGGATCCGCTAAAGAAAAAAAAAGTGTGACTTATTAAAATTTGAAAATTGAGCCACCTTAAGGGTTCACTGTGCTTGTATTTTAGTAGTTTGTTCCCAAGATGTATGCCTACCATCATCAATTTTAATTAGGCCTATTCCTTTTGGATTGGGACTGAACATTTTTACATACAATCACCACATTGAATTACTAGTCATAGACATCATACCTACTCTGGATTGACTGGTGTTAAATCCTACAGTTTACCTAAGCTTGTGAACACATTGAGCAACCAAATGTTCACATCTTGTGGACACTTGTATCTATTACCTCTAAAACCGGGCTGCTGTAGTTGGTTTTGGAGGAACTCCTTGTCCATTTTTAGCTCAGACACCTTCTCCTGCAACTTTAAACTTCAGGGCATCAAGTTGGCAACGCAGCTTGGATATCTCATTAACGGCTGTAGGGGCATCTGTTGATAACATTTTGTCATCTAATTAAATAGAGAAACATCTTAATCAAAACACCACTAATGAAGTCATGTACCACATGCACGAAAGTTTCCAACTTACACACTGGTATCTAAAATGAAGCGTGTATTTCCACCGAAATAAATACATATCTCCTAGCACCAAAATCTCCGACTTACACGCTAGCATGTCTCCTTTGGATGATCCGATGGCCACTCCACCCAAAGTTCCCTTCTTCTGGCTGCCTGGGGGCTTATTTGTTTTCTTCGGGCCCATTATCCAAGATACCATCTTTCTTTACATGATAGGAAAAAATGAATATGATTAGTTTCCTAGGATGGTGTCACACAAGTTACTTAAATCACGAAACATTCATTGAACTCATAACAGTTAGCTGGTGTTTATCTACAGTAGTCTAGTCCTGAGTCGGCCAAAGTTCTAAGTTCCACCTGTTTACATAGGACATGATTCCGCCGAACTACATAGAACAGAAGCAAATTATAATAGCCCTTCTACTTGATAGTAGTCATTGCTAAATTCATTACTGCTTTCATTCCATTCATTTGAAAAACGTTATGAAACTCTGGTAGTTTGCTAAGATGACCAGTAGCTAACGGTAGTTAGCTAGCTTTCGTGCTGTATGCTAGCTATCTGCAAAAAATATATTATACTGCAGGTAACTTCCAAAATTATCTTTAGCTGCAACACATTAACCATTAGGGTGTTATGAAGTGGTTTGTCTTACGCCTACCTTGCAAGTTATGAGAAACTCTGGTAGCAGCCGAGGATCACTTGACACTTATCATATGAGGGATTCCACTTTATAAGGTACAGAGGCAAACAGTGCTGAGCCGCTAAAACTGAAATGGGGAGTGCCCTCTTGTGTCCAACTCGTTGCATTATTAAAGATCATTTTTCAAATTAAGTCATGTATTTTTCATGTTTTCAACCCAAATGTGCAACAGCTCAAAAGACGTCTAGAATCAAGAATGTACAAAGCATATTTTATTTTTTCTTCTGTTTCCACGAGTCAATTCCACAATAGAACTCATGAAGGACATTGGAAATCATATCATGAAAATGACAAGATCACAACACATGACATACAGACAGACAGACAGATAGATCTTGAATACATCAGAACAATACAAAAATACATAAGTAACATCTCTGCTGTTTGACTAATAAAAAAATCACAACAGGCGACAATTTGATTCCCTTATGTCATGGAGCAATCTACCCAACACATGGTGTCTGTGGGTGTCACAGAGCCAGAACTTCCACTCTTATCATTTTCAAGTGCGTTTTGAGGGACTGGGTGGTGCGGTTTCCTCTGTGTTGCCAGATCTCTACCTTATAAGAGTGCCAGGCTCGTTCAATGTGTTGTGTATGTGCAAATGTGCGAGGGTTCACAAAATTCTCCTTGTGACAGAGAAATGTCTGTAGCCCATCCTATCCAAATTCCCCCTGTATGCTCGCCATTCATCACTGACTATTTGGCTGCCTTGTCTGACATGTTTTTTTAATCAAATTGCACAGTACATCTCTAGACCGATTCTGGACCAATTTTAGCACAGGTTTACGGGATCTGGAACCAACTTCAAGCATTCCAAATACCCACTGTCATTCTCTTCTCCATGTGCTCCCTCTTCTTCCTCGGTTATACTGCAAAGACAGACAAGAGCTCCAAGAAGTTATGCACTGTACTGAACACACTGTATGCGGCAAAGGCCGCAGGAGTAATTGACTTTGTATGGACAGGCAGCAAAAGCGTTTCTGCCGTCAAGGGGGTCAAAAGAGAAGTTAAACTTCAATCAACAATGCATAATGAGCTATGACGCGATTCGGCCGCTGCTGGTCTGTTCTGGCTTCTCTCCACTTTTGCCTCTTTTGCCGCCTCCAGTGTGTTTGTGCAGTAATAGGGTGCCTCCAGTTTGCCAGGATCACAATCCTATTTGTTTTTTTCTCACTGCACATGCTCCTGCCAATCCATTATATCCTAAAATGTTTTGCCCCAAACCTACAAACTTCTCCATTTGCACCACCACCCCATCACCTGACCCTCACAGCTATGTCCTTTACCTCTACCTATTATCACTTTAGACAGCATACCTCCCTGCAAATACACACAACATGGATCAATTTTGTAAGAATGACACTGTGCATTACTTAACTCTGTGCATTACTGCAAAATTTGGTATACTGTATATAAAAACTAAATCTGCAGAAATGTGCAGGGTGTTCAGTGAAATACTGTATCTTCTATGGTTACACATTTCATTATTACATTCCTCCATTGCTCCTTCCTTCCTTCCTTCCTTCCTTCCTTCCTTCCTTCCTTCCCTCACCTTGCATTTGTGGCAGAACTTGGCCTCATCAATGACCACAAAGTGATGCCTACGTCCAATCCGCATCCCTCTTCTCGACAGCTTTTTTCTGGCTTGTAAGCACACCTGGAGTCCACACAACATGGCATTGTGAAAATAGATATTTTCCTCATTCAAAAGCAACTGGACTTCTACAAGGATACAAGGAATTTGTCACATACATAGTCATACTATATAGTATGACATGCAGTGAAATTGTAGTTGCCTGCCTGTACTGTACATGGGGTAGGGGTGGGTGGGTGGAGGGAGGGGTTAAAGTGCTGTAGCGCCAAAGTGCACAAGTGAAAGCGAAGTGGGTGTCTGCGCATGGGATGTGTGTGAAGGGCAACATGTACTGTATGTTCTATTTAGCTTAAAGACGCCAGTGGCTTCTTCAGTGCTAATTCTGATGTGGGAATCTTTGGAATTTTTCTCTGGACGGTGGACCTGGAGGCCAACCCCTTTTGGTAAAGTCCAATTGCCTACAACTCTTTTGACTAAAATGACCTGGATGAATGAGAATCTTCACAGATAACATTTCCTCATGACTGTTGTGGTACGAAAACGAAATAGCCTCTTTAGACATACACAAACATTCTGTATGTACGATAAAACATGCCACAGCCACCTGTCTCAGCTTTTTGGCCATCCTGGTTAGAGTGCTGGAGCTACCCGCAATTTCATCATCCATCATGTCCAGTTGCCGCAACTTTAACCCTTGTGCAAACCTGCATTTAAAAATGACAATGATCTATAGTAGATGACAACGTCACCACCAGTAACCCCAAGCCTGCTTAAGGGCATAGTGCAGCTGTTCAAATTATCAAATCAGATGTGAATTAATCTTGAAACATCACTAAAGGTGCAGTATTAAACCTGTTAAAATATTCATGAAAATCAAGACCAACATCCTGTCTTGTGTGTTACCATGATACTGATTATAACTTTAGAAAATGAAGACCACCATTAAACCAATGAAGATCAAACTAATGTTTCTCTCCAAACACATTTAGATGACACTTTAGGAGAGTGTTTGCATTATGCTGAAAGTATGTAAAAATAGTGTTTATCTCAACGAATATAAATAACAGTGCAAAATACCAGCTGAGTAGTTCTCAACCAGTTTGATTTGGTCAAAGTCATGGAGGAAAAAGGCTGCAGTCAGACCCCTTGTCAAGTGTAATTCAAAACTTTGTGGATATTGTAATGATAATGACACTGTTTTCATTCCAGATTTGTAATTTACTACACTCTGATACTATTGAGCTGTAGGCAAACAGCTCAGTGACAACACAGTACCGGTAGATGAATTCCAGCCACTTCACAAATGGCTTCTTGGAATTATAGAAAATTGTCCTGGAAGCCACAGAACACTTTTTCATTATCCTGTGGTTTCGACATACCCTATTAAGGAAAGATGAAATTGTTAGTAAAATCTTTGCCTAAACACATAGGTGACCAAATACACCAAACTGACTAGAAAAGTTGCTGTACAATGGTTATAATTTAGCTAAATATGTTTGCCTGAACTAGGAAAACAGAGTCAAGTGCAAACATAAACATTTCTTTAAATCCATAAAACAGCTACTGTTCACAACATGCTGTCATATAATGTGGCACCACAAATACCAACCACTTGTCAGTGATTGTCTGACCATTGGTTATGTGTTTGAATTGTATTATGGTCAGACAATTCAGTTATAATAATACAGTTAAAACATCTTTGTCATGAAAGCTGTTTTCTATCTTTGGTCTGTGATGTAGTTGCTTTGCAAGCTCCGTTTAATCAGTTTTTATTTTGTCGGTTTTTACTCAATTTTATTCTGTCACTCTGGTATGGTGTTGCCTTTCTTTTTTGTTTCTAACATTAACCTACCTAACTAGGGGCTACAGGTAAAATATGCTCAGTGACTGAATCCGGTGCATTTTAAAGTCATATCATGCACATGGGGCTCATCAAGGAGGGGGAGGAGTCAGGATACACGTTTGGTGCTAATGAAATTATTGACTATGGGGAGACAAATGCCTCAACACAAATCAAGGGAAATAATAGTGGACTTTAGGAAACATCCTCCTCCCCTACAATCTCTTAACATTACAGGGACACAGGTGGTGAGGGCTGACAGCCATGGGCGCTGTCAGGGGGGGAAAGGTTGGAACGATTCTAAGGGCCCAGCACTGGCAGGGGCCCTTTGAGAGGAAAATAAAATTAATTTTGCAAAAATGTTGCTCTGCTTAGAATTTTGCAGCAAAACAAAAACATTTCCTCTTAAAATATGCAGATTGAACATGGTTGTCATTTTCTATGACATTTTATTGTTGAATTCTTTATCATATGCCATTTAATCCTCCCCCCCCTTTTGTGAAATGGTGCAGTCTCGTTCTGCTTGAGGCGCAAGATATAAAACGCTTTGCTGTTACTTAATGCACTTTTGCAGTAGTGTTGCTTAACTTAAGTAGGCATGTTGTGTAGGTTCATAATGGTTTTTATGTAATAAATAAGAAAGCTTAATTATTTATATTATAGATATAGTATGAATATCAATATTAAAATATATTCATGTATTGTTCATTTTTACAAATCTATACACCCTGTATTCTTTGGCAAGTGCATTTCCTTGGTGCACCTTTACAGTATCGTCACCTAACATAATGGCCTACCTATTTTGCTAGTTCAGCAGTTTTAACATGAAAATATATTAATATCTGTGAGTGTACGGATGGAGTTTACATATGTGAATGGCCACCGCCTACGTTTGGGGGAAGGGGGCCCAGAATTCTAATCTTTCATGGGGCCTGAAATTTCTGGCGGTGCCCCTGCCGACAGCCATTCATTAGGAATGCAAAACTGAGTTCAAGTCTAACACAAAAGCACCTGTATTTTATAAGGATGCGCAGGAAAGCTGGATTGAGCCACGACCCTCTCACCCAGGCCTTCAGAGGACTAATAGAGTGTGTCCTCGACACATGCATCAGTGTCTGGTTTGGCAACACCACATAGGTTGCAAAGAAGGCTCTGCATAGAATCATATCGACTGCAGAGAATACTATCGGTAGGCAACAAAACTTCCCTCTATGAACTTCATATAAGTAGCCTATATGTGCAGCGCAGCCAGTAGAGAACAGAGATAATCATTAAAGGCTAATTCCATATGGATCCAGCTCACTCTGCTCAAACACTGCACGTACAACCACTAGAGCTGACAGTATTACCGCTAAAAACAAATAAAAAAACAGAAGCTTCTTCCCTGCTACAGTCAGACTGATGGCAAAACAAAATATATGAACAATCTCATTGAATTTCTTTCTGATTCTCTCCTCAAGTAAGTGATCATAGGCATAGGCTTACTTTTAATGCCTTACAATGTCTTCATAATGTCATATTGTTAACTTAAACTTTAAGTTATAGGCTACTTACCACTGGCAGGACTTTGAATTTGTCCAACGTAATTGCATGTCGTTCATGCAGCTGTCGCATTGTATTTTGGAATGCAACAGGCCTCAATGCATCATCCATCTCACCGTGTCTTTTGGTTTATTTTTTTAATGACTCTCAGAATTTCGGACTTCAGGTTAGTCATCTTTTTCGCAATGCCTTGAATTTGTGCGCATGCGCGTTAGCAATGCAAACCTAGGCAAGCGCAGTATATGGTCTTTCCACCTCACGTCTAATCCTTGACCGGCTGTCTTGCTGTTGTCCGGTTGTGGTAAGTGAAATAATTTCAAGCTATTGTTTCCAATACGAAACTATAACAACCCACGGAATGACTCTGGGTGAAGTTGTAATTGAAATATTGTTAAAGGTTACATTGGTTTCACAATAGTGTGGATTCTAAATGCTAATGCATAAACCGCACTGCTCAAAGTTATCATAGCTAAGGCCACCACTTAGCTGCTACTACTAGCGAAGACAGTCTCATTCAGCATGAATTTGACAAAAGTCAACCAAATGCACAAAGAGTATACGTGACAGTCTCGAGGTCAGATTAACTAAAATTTCGGCATTTAAGCAAGAGTACTCTAGAAACATTTTGCTGAAAGCCTACTATGCTAAGCCACAGATCAAAACACAGACAATACTAGGAATGCCAGTTTCTCCAAAGCTCACTTGTTTTGACCTCTCAATAATCTGTTAGGTAGCCTGTTTAATGGCTCACTGATAAATTAATTAGTTCAAATGATTTACCACTCCACTTTCTCTTATTCAATCAGTGTACTTTTTAAAAAAATTGCATGGTTACCATATTACTATCAATTATGCATGATTTACTTATTATTCTCAGAAAATTCGTTAGCTGGAATGGCTTGTGTTTTAAATGTAGCCTGGGCTAGTTGTTCAACCTCAGAATTTGGGCTAGAATGACAGTAGCCTAATTTGGCTTGTCAATGGGAAATTTTGGAACAGAATTCGGAACAATGCAGCTTAGGAGAAATTTCATGTCACCAACCATTATCTCAAATCTTGGTCAATAGTCTCCAAGCTTTGAAAAGGGGGTGGTCAAAAACATGCATAGTCCAAAGCTGGTCAAATAGTTATCGAGTTTTGTTAGGTGGATACATACCTTGCAAAGACAGAAGACTTGTCTTCAATAGGAGATATGCTCTTAAATGTGCAGTGAGCAAGCAAAGTAGACAGACTAGTACTGTACCTGAAATTGCTTGTTGACATACAACTGATGTTTGCTGTTGGTTTTGCTTAAGATCATGAAACGCAGAAACAAGAGGGAGAAGGAGGCTGCCGCCCTTCCTCCACCCCTTTCTCCAGTTGGAGAAGCACAGAAAGACCTTGAGCCAGGGGTGCAGCCCCCGACCCCCCATGGAAGAACCACATGGGTCTGAGGACGAATGTAACTACATCTTTACTATGTTGTTACACTTGCTGTGTAGATAATGCTGAGTGTATGTGTGTGTGGATGTATATATGTGTAACAACATTATAGTTTATTTATAATTTATATCTCTTAATAAATTGTATTATTTATAATTTATAACCACATTAAAAAGTGTGTGTACACACACAGACACGCACTCACTGTTGTGTATATATATGTTATATATGTATATAATGTATATTATATGTATATAATGTTGTAAGAACCGATCTGATCTTCTTTTGCAGGTGCACTGTTGAAACTGCAGCTTGCAGCTGAAAAAGAAAAAGTAAAAATGTTGCAAGAGGCCGTGGAGGACCTCAAGAAGGACAAGATGTTCCTGCAGGGACAACTCCAGGCCCAAGGATGTAAGTTCTAAAACTTTTTTACAGGCTGCTATGGGCTCTGTGCACAGCAGTGCTCAGAAGTGAAGGCAGGGACATAGAGAGCATATTAATTAAGATTACTATGGATAGTAAACTAGTTTAACTACACTATACAGCTAGTACATATGCCTAATATCAATCTAGCCTGCCTACCATACTTCACAAAATTAAGACATTCAACTGAAAAGAGGAACTATTCTGAACTCATGTAAGCTTATGTCTGGCTGGGACTTCACACCTGCCATGCACAGAGAACCCATTCAGCAAATACTCAAACATAAGCTATCCATTCACATCATATAAACACATTGGTACACTATATGGAACTGCCTCTCTTGTGGTGAGTAATGGCACTTGTGTATTTGCATTATTTTTGTGTATTTATTGCAGTTCGAAGAACTATTCCGTCGTCAAGCGCCAGCATCACGATTAGTTCTGAAGATGATCATCCTTTTTAGGGGGGGTGCACCTCTGGCTCAAATCAAGGGTGGGTTAGGGTTGTTTTTTTTTTTCAACAAATCATTTAAAGTGTAACACATAACAGCCCAGTGTTCTCTTTTTCTGAATGGAGCTGTTGGTGGGTTTTTGTTTGTTGTTGTTTTTTTCTTTATCTTTTTGCAAATGTCAACACAGTATCCCACCCCATATGCTGGCACTTCAATTAAAAACCAACCACTTACAGAAGCGTAAGTTTGTAAGATATTTCTGGCACTTGAATAAAAAAAAAACATTTATTCAACAATGACTTGATGAATTATTCACATTGTTCAAATATGAAGGGTTTTACATTATTTCAACTATTCCCATTAATTGTAGGTACAGCCTTAGTAAATATTCCATAAATATCTTATGGTCTACATCGAATGTCACTTTACTATACGGGTTGTCAAGTTTTCATAATCATTGAGTTTAACACTGGGAAGTACACAAGCCGACATTCAGCTGGACCGAAATTGTGTAACCTGGTTACTTACAGTATA
>JANZXT010004742.1:0-15102 GCA_027575915.1 Betancurichthys madagascariensis
CAGTTAACCTAACCTGCATGTCTTTGGACTGTGGGGGAAACCGAAGCACCCGGAGGAAACCCATGCGGACACGGGGAAAACATGCAAACTCCACACAGAAAGGCCCTCATCGGCCACGGGGCCCGAACCTGGACCTTCTTGCTGTGAGGCGACAGCGCTAACCACTACACGACCGTGCCGCCGTGAAACAAATGACTAATTTGAGAGGTTACGAAGGGTAAGGCGATGGTTATGGGGTCATGTTTGCATGTTTTTTTTCTTACAAATTGCATTCGTGTGAAACTTCATGGACCAATCAGAAGATCAAGTTCTTTTTAACCAGTGTTGCATTGGTAAATTTGTATGTGTTGGGGCTCTTCAGCAAGGAATGTTCTTCACCCGAAACTACACACAGCTTCTTTCTTTGCTTGTCATTGAAGGTTGTGATGTGTTGACATGTGCATAGATAATAAAAAAAAAAATTTCCAATGTAGCCCAACAACTGGATGACGAACCAATTTTTGGACAATCATCCATAATTGTGGTGATATTCAAATTCACTGGCTGCCACAGGACTTAATTTACTGTGCATTGTGCCAGACTGTAAGTGTGTAAACTACATTTACTACATTTATAGGAGCTTCTGCGCTGAGCAGGTGGCTTAGATATGTGCACGGGTGTGTAAGTTCAGATGTAGCGACAGATGGTGTTTGATAGTGAAGCAGACGGTTCGTGTCACACAAAGATGCTGCCTCAGCCTTTCCCAAGGAGCCTTCGTACTGCCTGCGGACTGTGGGGAGAAGACACGGTGTCGAGAGGGAGGGAGAGAGGGAGAGAGAAAAAGTGTTTGTGCGAACAGTTGAAAGAACAATAATCACAGAAGGATCAGTGAATTTCAAGTCTCGATACTGATGCTCATGCCGCACTATTTACTCCAGTGTGAGTGTAGCATCTGCTCTCACTGGCCAAGCCTGGGGTCAAGGGTGAAGGTCAGAATCAAGGGGTGTGAGGGTGAAACTGCCTGCTTGGATTTTAATTACAATAAGAGCGTGTGATTGGCTAATGAGAGATGAGCAGCCTGCAGTACAAAGCCTGAATGGTTTTAAGGCGATTAGACACTCAACATCTGACCCATAAACAGGCCATTACTGGGAGATATATATAATAGTTTTAAGCCAATCCTCTCTACACTGGAGCACCTTTCATTTCCTCTTAGATCTCGGGTTTGGAGTTGGTTTGTTTCCATATGGTACAATGGAAATCATAACATACTGGTGACATACAGTATTTCAATGGGTTATTATAATTTACTCACCCCTTGACTGTACCAGAAACTCCGCCTCCCAAAATTTACAGTGGCCATCCATCCACATCGGTTCTAGCTACATAACTTTCCATTCGTTGGTGAACTCATGGTCTTCATGGTGGATCCCAGACTCTCAGAAAACAAAGTACATCACTGTACCTTTAGGGGTACAACGGCTTGGCACTGGTGAAGTACTCTCTAAGGTACTTATTTGTACCATTTATATACTGATTGGGAACATATTTGTCCCTTTTTAACCCTAAAAAGGTACACATAGTTACCTTGAAGTCCAATAATGAGTCCTTGGGAGGACAATAGTGTAGATTGTACCATGGGGTACAGAAATGGACTCCTACTGTACCCTTATTTCTGACAGTGCAGGAACACTGGATGTGAAGTGGGAATACACCCTCAACAGGATGCCAGTCCATCAAATATGGATGGTACCATCCAAATTATATGCATGTTCACAACTTGGGGATATTTAGAGTAGCCAATCCACATAATTGCATTCTAGATCCCGGAGAAAACCCATGAGGACACTGGAAGAACAAGCAAAACACCAGACTGACAGGATTGAACTAGGGTCCCTGGAACTGTGAGGTAGCAAAGCAAGTTGGTGTACCAACATGGTACCCAATACATTCTTGCCAACTCTATCAATTCACGTGGTAGTCTACTGATTTTGACAGATGGATACCACCTACCGCTTTTAGTTCTAAAAAAATACTGCATTACAAAATAATCAGTGAATACTGTTGGGTTCGCTCTTCTGACATCACTTCAGCTGTTTTTGCCAAAGGGTGTCCCAGAAGTTAGGGGGCACTCTGGAATAATAAACATAGATCAGTTGCCCCCTAACATCTGGGACAACTTGTATATAGCGTCAAATAGTCATATTAAGTGAAGCCGAGAACCAATGGAACAGCGTGATGATGATGTTGACTCTAAATTGTATCATGATATCGCACCATTCCACTGGTTCTCATTATGGTTCTAGCCAATCAGCAATGAGGTCACATGTTACAACAAATCACGCCAGTATTTGTAGAAGCCAAACACAGTCTGGTGATCATGAAGAATGAAAACTCCGAAGGAAAAAAAAAAGATTTGCTATGACAACAAGTTCAAGGCGACTTGGTTGTCAGATCATCCATGCATCAAAGAATTGAGACAAGGTGAGAAACATGCATTTTGTGAAGTATGTTGATCCCAATTCTTGATCAATTCTCTTCAAATATGGCACTCAGAATGCAGGAGAATGCACCATTTTACAGCTTTTTTTTACAGGAGCGGGGGGAATGTCATTGGACCCCCCTGGACCCCCCTAGAAGAGAAAGACTGCACTGCACAATCTGATCTGCCACTTTTCATTCTCTGGAGGTTGGTAAGTATGCCAATATTGGCCATGCTTGCACATTTGTAACAATCTGCGCAACTTAATTTGTATACAAGAAGTTAGAAAGTTACTTCTTGTATACAAGAAGCCATGGCCTAATGGTTAGAGAAGCAGCTTTGGGACCAAAAGGTCACTGGTTTGATTCCCTGGACCAGCAGAAGTGCCCTTGAGCAAGGCACCTGCTCCCCAGGCTGCTCTGGGGATGTTGTATGTTGCTCTGGATAAGAGCGTCTGCTAAATGCCTGTAATGTAACAAAGTTTGGGGTTAGGCATTGGTGTTCATATTTAATGAAAGACTGACATGAGAAACAACTTACTGATTTGTTGCCGCAGCCATTATTGATCTCAATACCTGGCATCAAAAGAAACATAGTTAGGGATATAAACACAACCAGAGGGTAGAGCAACAATACACTTGCTTTGATCACATTTTAAGCAATTACTGTATTTTTCCACTGTGTTCAATATTACAGTACGAGCAGTAAAACCACAGACGAGCACAGCTTTGAAAAGTACTATTCAAAGAAAATGAAGAAAATGTATCCTAGAGTTGATGATATATTAAATCCTGTAACACTTTAGCCATCCTCATAAAAGGCAGTGGCTTCTGTAGCTCAAATTGCAAGAGAGCGTAATTTGAGTTATTGGCGTTGAATTCTTCCGATCTACCATCCAGTCTCATCATGATCCCTGTTTCTCTCTGTTGCTCTCTTTCTCTCACCATCTCTCTCTCTCTCTCTCTCTCTCTCTCTCTCTCTCTCTCTCTCTCATGAGGATGCATATATAAAGGTCTTTGAAACCTTTGACGGTTGAAGTAAGATGAAAGATTTGGCGATTGTGTTGCACAATGTCAAAGACCACTCCTTCATCTCCCACAGAACCAAAGGATCTTAAGATGAAAAGAGTATCTGAAAGAACAGTAACACAGTAACAGGTGGGGTCTTGCCTTTGTATGTGGGTAAATATGCAATCTTGACTGCCTCGTAGTGTTTGCTCATAGAGCGAGGATATAGAAAGGCCAGAGAATACACTGGCAAAGAAGAGAAACCCGGTTCACTTGAGAACCATCTAAACATTCTTTGATCTGAAACCAATGTGCTTAAAATCATAACCGTGAAAACGGCAACCTGTTGTGTATGAACTGTTTAATGCTTCACCAGCCTCAGACCATTGATTACATTCAAACAGTGTATTTACACCTGTTACATTATTCGAAAAGGAAAAGAAAAGATATTCCCAATGGCCCTACATTCACTGAGTGTTAAAATAAAGTTGGATGTATACCGAGACCAAGTTCAGCGTTTAGTAAAAGAAACTTAATACAAATTCTCAGAATATACTGTAATAACAAAGACAAGCAAATTTCCAAAATACCATGCACTAGCTAACTAGTCCAAGCTAGCATCAAGGCCAAAAAACTGATTCAGAAAACTCTAATGTGAAAGATGTTCTCATACAACATTATCTTCTAATTGCAAATCAGTGCACAAAAGTCGCAATCTAATCTTGATGTTAAAATAGATAGGGTTAGTGATTCTGACTTTTTTTTAGAAAGCCAACAACTTTAGGGTGCATTTTGAACACTAACTTTAACCAACTTCCTAGCAATAGATTTGTCAGACATACCATACATTCATTAATAAACCATTAAACATTTATACAATACTACAATATAAACCCAACAATGTTATTACAAACCAAATAATAAATGCTTCTCCCTGTATTACAGGACAATCTGCTATTTTTGAGATTAAAGCTAGCTAAAATGGTACCAGGTGAAAAGTTACATCACATACAACTTTGTTATAGCTAGGAATTAAGAATAAAAATGTAGTCAGAACAAAGAGTAAGTTTCTAACAAAAACTCTGTGCCCTGTGTAGAAAGCTAGCTACTGAAGAATTAGTGTTAAAATTCCATGATACATGGCTCAATAATGTGATGAAATTTGCAGTCTTTCAGTGTTGTGATGGATGGAGTTTGTGCTTGTAGCTTTTTTTAATACAACTTTGTTTAATGAAATTTAACAAAACTGTTTTCGTGTTTTGGAAATCCAACAAATTTTAGGTCCATTTTGAACAAAAACGTCCAACTTCCTAGCAACAGAATTGTATAACTTGACAATACATACAAGAAATAACCCAGTCAACATCTTGCTAAGAATAAAATAGCTGACTGAAGCTCACTAGCTAGTAAGACAATTACAGTAATTCTGGATATTATAATATTATTATTATTAGTCCTAACTTGCTATTTTTGAATGTAAAGCTAGCTAAAATGAAACTAGGTAAAAAGTTAGATAACACAAGTAAGACTATTCAGAAATAATGATAAGAAGCTAGTGAGGAAGAACAGCAAATTTCCAAAACCCATGTTCACTAGCATTTCGAGCGATTTTTTTTTCACTTTTTCAGAAATCCAGTGAATTTTGGGGACATTTTGGACACCAACTGCCAACTTCCTAGCAACAGCTTTAGCATTAAAGTTCTGTGGTTTATACTCTAACCTTGCAATATGGTGTGAAGGTTATGATGGACAGGGTTCACAGTTGTACCTTTTTATACAACTCTGAATGAAATTCAACAAAAGAATTTTCCCTTTTTTTGAAATTCAACAAATTTTGGGTACCTATTGGACAAAAACGTCCAACTTCCTAGCAACAGAATTGTATGACTTGACAATACATCCAAGAAATAACCCAATAAATGGTCTTGCTAAGAATAAAATAACTGACTTCAGCTCACTAGCTAGTGAAATAATTACAGTAATTCTGGATATTACAATATTATTATTAGTCCTAGCTTGCTATTTTTGAAACTGCTCTTTTTGAATGCAAAGCTAGATAATATGAAACCAGGTTAAAAGTTAGATAACACAAGTAATATTATTAGAAAATAATGATAAGAAGGTAGTAAGGAAGTACAGCAAATTTCCAAAACCCGTGTTTACTAGCATTTAGTGCTACTTAGCGTTAGCATTAAAGTTCTGTGGTTTATATTCTAACCTTGCAATACATTAAGGTTATCATGGACAGGGTTCACAGTTGTAGATTTTTATACAACTCTGAATGAAATTCAACAAAAGAATTTTCACTTTTTTGGAAATCCAACAAATTTTGTGTACCTTTTGGACAAAAACGTCCAACTTCCTAGCAACAGAATTGTATAAATTGACAATACATACAAGAAATAACCCAATAAATGTCTTGATAAGCATAAAATAACTGACTTCAGTTCACTAGCTAGTGAAACAATTACAGTAATTCTGGATATTACAATATTATTATTAGTCCTAGCCTGCTATTTTTGAAACTGCTCTTTTTGAATGTAAAGCTAGCTAAAATGAAACCAGGTAAGAAGTTCAATAACACAAGTAATGAAATTAAACAAAAGATTTTTAACTTTTTTGGAAATCCAGTGAATTTTGGGGACATTTTGGACACAAACTGACAACTTCCTAGCAACAGAATTGTAAAAATTCACAATATGTACAAGCAATGACACAATAAATGTTTTGCTAACCATAAAAAATAAGCTGTATTAAGCATGCTAGCTTCATGTGACACAATACATTTTGAACACTAGAGTATTCACAGGAATGAAAACCTAGTGAAAATAATAAAAGTGCTGCGATCATTAAAAACTGTTTTTCCAAGTCTGCTTATTTATACAAATATCTCGCTCAGAGGTTCTTGCCACAACTTGCTAACTTGCCTTTGGGCCACAACAGTGTGAAAGCATGCAGCGTGTGCAAGAATTCTAACAAAGGACAAGATATGCTTGAGATTTTTTTTATAGCAAAATCAAAACCAAAAAAACCAGGGAGGTCTTCGTATAGTTGTTGTTGACTGGTGACAGTGTGGAAAAGAGACAGCTGGAGGATATTTACAGGAAGAGGAATTATGAGTTTTTATTCATGTTTTTTTTAATTAAGGGTATTTTTTAAATTATTTTAGATATGTGGTATGATTATGGATGAACTAGGTAACATACTGAAAAAAAAAAACATACTGCACAAGTGTTTTTGTTGTGTTTTTGATTTTGTTGTTGCGTTGATGTTTTTTTTTTCTGACTTTGGTTCTCAATGTGTTTTGCATTTACTGTACTATTTACCAGAAATTTCTTTCCATTTTGTCTCATGAGAGCTTTTATTATTATTTTTTAATCATGTATACAATGGCATCTACAGCTACTATAGAAAGAGGGCAAAGTACAAAAATGCAAAAGTAAAATAATCTTCGTTTCAAGTATATTTTCAATCTTTATTAAATAAAATCCAATGTCATTGCTTTCACTGAACAACAGGTAAGTGCATTTTTTTCTTTAAATTTATATCCATACAGTACAAACTTTCAAATCGTAACATCCAGGGGGAAAAAAAATCGTATGCAAGGATTGAATTGGTGTTGTAATATGTCCTCTTCGAACATGGTTGCCTTTTATTTTTCAGTATTCAAGAAACACCATAAAAATACTGAGCTAATTACCACACAGCAAAAAAAAAAAAAAATTCACGCGCGCAGGAAAAAAAAAAGTGCACACACTCACATATGTCCTCGAAGGTTTCAAATGATTCCTCTGGAATGAGCAGTTGAAGGGCATTTCAATGTGTGTTCTTGAGATGTGCACAGTGACCATATGAAAATTTTTTACGTGATCCGTGGTTTAGTCGTCCAGAAACTCAGTGTGCTTCAGAGGGACTGTATACATTAAAAATGTGTTTTCTGAGAAAAGAAGAAAAAACAAAAACAGGCTGTGTAGCAAATAATTAAAAATGGGCCGGGTTATGACGCCCTTTCAAATGTTGTGATTGGTGCATTGGGCTGTCAATCAAGCCAGCCCCCCCCCAAAAAAAAAAAACATCAAAACAAACAAACAAAAAAAAAACCAAATCTTGGACCCATATAAACTAAAATCCAGGGCGAGGACTTTATGAAAAGCTATTCTAATGTAAAGTCTGTAATATAGTTTTGCATATAGTTAGAGATTTACATTTTGGAATAATAATTTATTTTCTTGCAATCATCATGAAAGAAAGAAAGAAAGAAAAAGAAAGAAAGAAAAGAAAGAAAGCAAAACCTCCAAGTGCCAGTCTTACCCAAGCAGGAACAACAATGACGACAACAAGAACACCAACAGTAATAAAATAACAATAATAATAGAAATAATAATAATAATAATAATAATAATAATTCTATACACCCTATAAATGCAATGCCCACTTCTCCAGAGAAATACACACTTCAAAACTTCAATTTGAACAAGCCCGAGTCTTCAGTCATATACCAGTTCACTGAGTTGTTTGGCTTCAGTATCAGGATTTCATAAGGATTACCCATAATTCCAGAGCAGGCAGGCAAAAAGTCAGGCAGGGATCAAAGTCCCTCCGATTATGAAACAGGAAAAAGAAGATGTAAAATAAACGACAAGAAATCTCAAAATTTACCTAGATCACCCCAAGGGAAAGAAGAAAAAAAAAAAAGCTCAGGAATGCTACTTCATATGCCATACATTCAAAAAAAAAAAAAAACCAAGAACAGAAAAAAAATATTAAAACTCAAAAGAAGAAGAAGAAGAAAAAAACAACAAAAAACAAACAAAACTCAAATCATCAGGGAGGTTTGGTGGGGGTGGGGGAATCGTTATCGTTACTCATGTAGGAGCTCTTGGAGACAGTTGGGAGATTTGAAGATCTCTGGAACCTCTGAGTCCAGCTTGCAGATCACTTTATAGATGGCCTTCTTCCAGGATGGGTCCACGTCTTTCCCGGCCACGATGGCGTTAAAGAACTCGCGCAGCGTTATCTGAGCGACCTCCAGGAAGCGATCAGGAACCTGCAGAAAGAACAAGAGAGAAAAGATCATCAAGCGTCAACTCGTCAAGTTCTGCTGTCCTGTTCAGTTTTCAGGGTAACGTTTCTATAGCAACAATATGTACTTGGATGGAGACTCGACATAATCTAAGGCTAATAATAAAGTGTTGTTATTTAACAAAGAAAAACATACAGTATAATCATTGATATGGTGATGTTTTCTACTAGGAGAAGTTTATTTAACATGGAAGGAGTCTCCAGTGTCAGTACTCAGGAGACAGGAGTTTATCTTTTCCAGTTTCTGGGTAACTTGGTATGCTGTGTGTTTTTTTTTCTTGCTGAATTCAAGAGTGAGAAAAAAAGAGACATTGTCTGCTAGCTGCTAAACTGTAAGTGATAACTTGGTTTGTAGAAGACGTCAGCAGCAGATCCTTGAAGTCCAAGTGTAACTTGCAAGTTGGAGCCTCCATGGATCGGACAAGGTTGCCCAGGACATCCCACAGATGCTGGAGGCCAAGATTGAGTGCCCATGCTGACCCCTGTCCACCACTGAGCATCAGACCTGGGCCATAGAGCAATGGAAGAAGATGGCCTGGTCTGATGGATCACGTTTTCTTTTACATCATGTGGACAGCCAGGTGTGTGCGCGTCGCTTACCTGGAGAAGACTAAGACCTGGTACCAGGGTGCACTACGGGAAGAAGGCAAGCCAGTGGAAGCAGTGTGCTCTGCTGGGAAACCTTGGGTCCTGGTATTCAAGTGGATGTTCCTTTGACATGTACCATCTACCTATCTACCTAAACACTGCTGCCATTGTCCAAGTACACCCCTTCATGTCAATCGGCAAGTATTCCCTAATCACAGTGGCCTCTTCCAGCAGGATAATGCTCCCTGACATGCTGCAAAAATTGTTCAGGAATGGTTTGAGGAACATGACAAAGAGTTCAAGGTGGTGACTTGGCCTCCAGATTCCCCAGATCTCAATCTGGTTGAGTATCTCTGGGATGTGCTGGACAAACAAGTCCAATCCATGGAGGATTGGGACTTAAAGGATTTGTTGATAACATCTTGATGCCAGATACCGCAACACACCTTCAGAGGTCTTGTGGAGTCCAGGCTTGATGGGTCAGAGCCGTTTTACGTGTATATCTTGACTGTGTCCAGCATATTTGTTTGTGAAGTATAATGGACTTAATAGTGGATTTAATGTTTAAACACACACACTACATCTTATCAGCCACTCCAGTTTGACAGGCATGAGGAAACACAGTGATATGTGGCATTACAAATCACATTGTCTTGCTCTCACTTCCTATAAAACAGCTTTCTGGAAACACTGTCTTGTGGAACTTCCCAGTATTTGTATGGCTTAAGTAACACACACACACACACACACCAAACACTGAAGGGGGAAGTGAATACAGGACAGGTGTGTGTGTGCGCGCGCGCGCGCGTGTGTGTGTGTGTGTGTGTGTGTGGTGCTCATAAATAAGAGGTGAACTAACTGTCAGGCAATGTTTGAATGTATGTGTGTGAAATGTAACAAGGTAAGAAAGGAGAAAGCAGAAGAAGGCCAAAAAGCAGAAGTTGAGTCGGGAGTAGGCTGCTCGCTAATCTGTTCCCTGTCGTGTGTATTTAAGACACCGCAGGTCGCCACCGTGACTCTCATATCCCTCTCAAAAGCGAAATAACCGCTTCACTTCTCTCCACGTGAGAAAGAAATGAGACTCTGTGTTCTTAAGAAGTCAGGAGCGCAACGGCTAATCCCCGAGCTAGCATATACACAGCTGTTAGGGCTTGGATACAGATGATGTAAAGGCACAGGGTCGATGAAAATGTGACAAAGTGATCGAGAATACCAACATTTACCTCAGATGTGGTGGTTAATTACAGATTCGAGGCTCCGTACGAGTCAAATTTCACTCTAATGCGCTTAGCATTGTTAGCAAACAGAAATCCTGTAAGTTCTGCCAGAATGATAAACATCAGCAATAAAATGCTGTGAGGAAAGTTTGGAAATCAGGCAGTTCATATGCTTTCTCTCTCTCTCTATCTCACACACACACACACACACACACACAAAACAGCAACAACTACTACTACTACTACTACTCAGGTTCTTCTCTTTTAAAGGCTATGTGTAAATGTGACTATCGTGTGTGTGTGTGTGTGTATGTGTGTGTGAGACCAAAACTGCACTCCTCCTGTGCCCTGCAGACACTCATCAACAGTGTTAGGACGCACCAAGGTTAGTAGCAACACACACACACACACACACACACACACACACACATCATTGCTATCTTGCAGTAGTATCTTGGCACCGCACTGCCTCACAGTCCACCCTGAGTGAGTGAGGAACGGACCTCAGTACGTGTACGTGTGTGTGTGTGTGTGTGTGTGTGCGTGCGCATTCTCTAAGCAATACACTAAACACTTCTACAGAAAGTATAAGCAGTGATCAGTGTGCAGGAGCTGAGCAGAGTGGCGCATTGCTAAGAATACTCCTGCACGGAATTTCTCCTGACGCTTTTGCTACGAAAGGACGGCGAAATGCTGACTGTGGGGAGACGCCAATGTCAAGGAGAAAAGGGTACCGGTATTTTAGATCCTCTTGACAGAGAGAAGGAGAGAGAGGAAGGGGGGGTTGGAAGTCGACAGAGGTAGAAAGCATATGTGTGTGTGTGTGTGTGTGAAAGGTGCAGCCGGTTGGGGATGAAACCTGAGGGGGAAGGATAGAGTGATGGAATGAAAGGTGAGAAAGACAGAGATGAAGATAGACAGAGGGAGGGAGGGAGAGGGAGAAAGGGGGGGAAAAAAAAGGAGAAGCGAGTAGCTTGTTCTTGTCCTAAGCACCCTTTTCCCAGCCTCTTTTGGGAACCTGTATACGTCTATATATCATGCAGTTGTCACTGATGTGTGTGTGTGTGTGTGTGTGTGTTCTCCAGTTTTGTCTTCCTACTGATTGCTTTATTCGCTGCGGGACTTTTTTCCCCAGGCGTGTAAAGGGTAAAGAGGACATTTGTACTTGGCAGGAACACACACACTTATTTTTACACCTTTTCGTTTCGAAAATAAAGACGTATTCGTAAAGATAAAAATTATTTTGGGCTGAACTTGGGCACTTTCTATCCACCGAATCGTAAGTGTTTACCTCGCAAGAAACTCGACACTCTATGTGTCACATCTTTTTTTTTTTTAATCTGGAACAACACAGGACAACAGAAATATCGGAGGAATAAAACACCCGGGTGCATTTTGTAAAAGGAAAATAATCAACGACCGAGGTCCTGATTTCCTGAGATGCTCTTGATGATCTTCGGAAGTTGAATCGTTTCCAAAAACGACGTGCTCTGAAGTGCTCCTCTTGTAAGGATAAGCACACTAGAGCAATTTGCCGTTACGGTCATTATCATTCCGTCACCACCTTGTTTTTAAGTTAATAAGACAAAACAAAACAAAAAACAAGCCAGGTGGTCTTATGTCAGTGAGTAACCGTAGCATTTTTGGAAAAAAAAAGTGTCGCGGAAAAACGTTGTGACCTGACATTTATGGAAAATGTTATTGTTGTTGTTTTTTTTCCCCTTTCATTTCACACATCAGCACGTTTTTATCGGTTTATTATTACGTTTAGAGTATGTCGAGCGTCCGTCGGCTGTTGAATTGTTACCATGGAAACGATAACGTGTGCCAATATACGGTACTAAACTACTCTCGGGTCAGAGCTGCCGTTATAGAAAATGAATCGACACTTTCGGACTGATCAGATTGGAGAATAAAGCTCAGATATTAGGATATCTAAAGCTTCCAAAGGCGTATAGGATAGTGTGAAGAATGTTACGCTTCTTTAGGTGTGTGTGTGTGTTTGAAATGGTGTTGGTTGCATTTCAGATTAACACCTGTCAAGTCTCCTCTGAAGTAACACATAAACAGCTCTTAAGAGTCATTTGGTAATCATGACAGCATATGGCAACTGTGAGACACACACACACACACACACACACACACACACACACATTCTGCTAAATCTTCGAATATCTTCATCCTCAAGCAGGTGTTGCGCCGAACTAATCACTGCTGTAAACGCCCTGGAAGGCTGATTACGATTTAAAAAACAACAACAACAACAACCTAAAGTGTTTTCCTGTAACATACTCTGACTTTAACGGAGGTTTCATTGATTTTCTTTCTTTTTTTTTTTTCCTGACAGAACCGAATGCGGAGATCTTGCACGGAACAGTCTTCCTCTGTCCCCCTCTCTCTGCTGACAGAAAGCTTTATGAGATGTGAGAGTTATGTTTCTCAGATGGGACAGACGGCTTCGGATTTCCTCGGCTTTGATTAGCCGATGGAACGTCGTCCTGCCTGACAATGGCACGGCTTTAAATCTGCCGTTATAATGCACAACAAGCTGTCGAGTCAACTTTCGCTCAAAGTGAAGAGGGAAGGGGGGGGGAACATGAAAAGGACGACTCTTGACGGTGCGCGTTAAATCGGTGAATCAGATGTCGCTAAGTGAAACTTTCGGTCAGATTTATGGCAGAAGAGAAGAGGAGTGGAGTGGAGTGGAGTGGAGGGGAGGGGGGTTCAGTTCTTTGACACGGTCTTATTTCATTTGGGAGCGTGTTTTTATTTGTTCTGCGCTGGCCAAACAAAAGCTGACCCTGAGAGATAAAGGCAGCGATGGCCTTGAAGGATTCACGGACCCCACATGCTCCGAGCGCTCCTGGTTAATCCCTAACCAGCGGCCTGGGAACGTGAAACGGAAAAATTCTCATGTCAACCTGACCATTCGAGACGAGCTGGGAACTGCACAGGTACGGTGTCCTGGATGAGGGCGTGTGCTCGTTCTTATAATGACTAAACAACCGGATCGTTTTTTTTTTTTTTCCCCCTTTGAAATCCGGATTGGTCGTCGGAAGCTGAAAACACTTCCACCCCCTTTCTGTTTCTCAACGATGCCTGTGTTTGGTCACTCGTGTTCCTATCAGGGACAAATCAATAGCCGTGGAGGACAAGCCTCGATAAGCCTCTTTGTGTCACAACATCCAAACACTCAGTCCCAGTTTGTCTATCTAGTCCCCTCTCGCTGTCCTGATAAACGTTTTCCCTGAAACCAAGGCTCCCAAAACCATGCAGCCTTGAAGAGTCCAGCGGGAGATTTGCCCTGATAGGCAAACATTGCAGCTGAGTTGCACATTCTAGCATGGCCTTGCCACTTGCTTGTTTTTTTTTTTTTACTCTTAAGAGCCAGTGAAAGGACATCCAAGCCACGTCATCACTCCACTTCTCAAGGTGTGTGTGTGATGATTCCATTGGTCCTCCAAGGACAGGGTCAAAAAGTAGATAAAGGAGTATCAGATGTCTATGTCGATGCCCGTCTCTGTCTTGCTATGCTCTGATTTACCTTGGCGTGATCAGAAAACCAGCGTTACGTTATTTTTTTTCTCGTTAGAGAACTAATTCAAGATTTATCGAACGATAAAATAAATTTAAAAAAAGATTTTTATTTCTGCATATGTAAAAAAAACATCAAAGGAGAACTTTTTACAACCAAAATTCTATTTATCTCATTTTATAAAATGTCGGAATGCGGTTTTGACAGCTATTTTGTCACTGCTGGAGCAAGTTATGAGTGTTCGAAATATACTATCAGTCCATATGTCAAAGCAACAGCCATGAACAAGATTCGTTGAGACCTGTGCCAGACATCGTAGGACGGAAGTAAAACGTACAGCGGAAATCCAAGTGTCCAAAAATCGCTCACTCGTTCACTACACCCTATATAGGGAATTACTATATAGAGGACTACAGTATACATTGAGCTCATTGGTGAAAATGAAAAAAACGCTTTCGGACACTACTCCGCCGCGCTGGTATTTACGCCATTACTGTCGCACAATTAAAGCGTGCCAGATCAGTCAGCTGGTGGGTTTTCAAAATAATAAATACACACGTATTTTTGTGATAAATCCAGATTATACTGAGCGTATTTCCGACATTAATCAATCCAAAGTCCCTGCATCTTTCAGTCCTTTTAAATCAAGGCTGAATCCTTTCTTTCTTCTTTGCCGCTGCGTTTTATTCAATCAAATTTGAGACTTTTATTTTGATTTCTTTCAGCGCGACCTATGTTGCTTTGGTTAGTGACCATCGGTCGTACACTACTTTGCGTGATGCATTGTAGGATACTGTGAGTGCACTATATAGGGTGTAAATAATCCTCACTAAGGTTACGGACAGCGCTACAAAATGGCGTCGTCACTCTTATAGTGCCCTATATAGTGAGTAGGGAGCGATTTCGGACACGGGGGTTGACAAAAGACGCGCACGCCGTCTTTCGAATGCTGACGTAATCAAGCCGGAAGTTTTGTTTGTTTTGTTTTGATAGCAATCAGGAAAGTTTGAAAAAAGTCGGCAGTAATCGTCATTTCAACTCGTTTTTGCGCAACATTTCGTTCGGAAAACAGTTTTCAAAATGGCGGCGCCGACACTTGACGTTTCGAAGTCTCGCACAAGTCTCGTGAAGAACGCGCGGATAAGCGGCGCCTGCCGTGGACCAAACGAACTCAATTCAACATGGCGAAAAACCGAATAGGCCGATAAGTAT
>JANZXT010005072.1:0-10175 GCA_027575915.1 Betancurichthys madagascariensis
TCGTTCAAATTCTGTAAAGCTGCTTTGCGACAATGTTTATTGTTAAAAGCGCTATACAAATAAACTTGACTTGACTAGATTTACTCCTGTTCACTTGGAGCTCTAAAAACTTGCTTTGTATTGTTACTCAGTATAAGTACTGAGTTCTCTCTGCTGAGCTGGTATGTAGGCTGTATTTAAAAAAAAAAGTAAGCAGTTATATTAAACTGGGTTCATTATTTCTTTTGAACAATTTTTAACTGTACTACATTTTATACTAGATTTTTGAAGTAAATTGAATAAATCTGATTCTACTGAGCACTATTCAAGTTTGCGATCACACCTTAGAGACAAAGCTAGCACAGAGCTTTTTCAAGAGTTAAGCAATGCCCGCCAACAAGACAAAGAAACTCCACAGCAATTCATGTACTGACTAATGGGTCTTAAACAGAGTACTGTTTGCATCACAGCAGGGTGATACAGATTTCAATTATGATAAAAAGCTAGTGCAGGGGGTGTTTCTCCACACACTGTACCAGGGGCTAAATGAAAAATCAGGTAATGTTAGGAGAGATATTAAACCCTACATTTCTGACTTGACTGCCACGGACAACTTCATTCTTGAACAAATCACTAAGGCTGCAGCTGAAGAAGCAGAAAGACAGCAGCGCTTAGCTGCGGTTTCCAAATCCAAACACTCAACTGCTAGTGTGTCTCAGTTACATGATAGTCAGCCAGATGTACAGACTTGCCAGAGAGATGTTGATAGTGAGCTCCAAGCAAGCCGTTCTGCCATCATGGAGCTGACAGCCCAAGTCTCAGCCCTGACAAAAAATGTTGAAAAGATACTTAGCCCAGATTGTACTATGGCTAAGAATCAAAGTAGTTCACCATCTACAAATCAGAAAACGGCCCATAAAAATGAAAGCAAAGGAAAGTGTTCATGTGTCGAGCAAGGGAATGAAAGATGCACACACTGTTTCCATTGTGGCCAAGAAGGGCACAGGGCAGTTGGCTGCTTAAAGAGAGGATCAAGGTCGGGAAATGGGCAGAGGTCACTGGCAAGGGACACTCAGTGGCCGAAGCAAGCATAATGTCCCACGCTAAAATCAACTCTGTAAACTCAAAAGCCCCTTCCAAAAAAATAACACGTCACCCAAGAAACGAGTGGCACAGCTGATTGGCCGAAGATGTTTACTCTCTTGTCTGATTAATGGTACTCACGCAGAAATGTTGCTAGACACTGGTGCTCAGGTTAGCGTAATTGGAAAAGAATGGCTTGAAAAAGAGCTACCAGATGTGAAGATTCAGTCAATTGCCAGTTTGGTTGGGGACCAAGAGCTGCACATTACTGCTGCAAATGGAACTGTCATTCCTTTTGACGGATGGTTTGAGGGGTGCCTTGAACTCAGAAGTAAATTACATGGAAGCATTGCCATACATGTGCCTTTTCTTGTTAGTCAGAGCTGTGCAGACACACCTTTGCTGGGCTTCAATGTGATTGAGGAGTTGATTAGAGAAAATGCTGAACAATCCAATTGTGTACTTAACCTGACAGCCCTACTTCTTGAAGCCACAAATGTGGATCAAACTAGGATCAGCAATATTGTGTCCACTGTTCAGGTTATGGTGCCAGATGAGCAAAATAGTTCTGTGGTCAGATTGGGGAAGACTGGTCTTAGGATAAGCAAAGGCCAATTGTGTGAAGTGAAGTGTAGGATCAGATCATGGCCAAAGGGGGGAACAATGCTGTTTGAGCCAGCCATGGAAGACTCTTATCCTGAAGGTTTAGAACTTGTCCCTGTACTTATTGGTGTTCCTAGTGGTCATTCAAAACTAGTGAAAATACCTGTCCAGAATAACACACATCATGACATTTACCTGCCCCAGAGAACAGTGTTGGGCTCTGTCTCACAAATATCTGAGGTGAGGTCTGCAATTGAAACTGTTGGGCACAGCATGTCGGAAAAACAGGAGCTTGAATGTCACAAACACCATGTCATACAAGACAGATGGCACCCACCTGTCAACTTAGATCACCTGCAGAAGCATGAGCAGTGAATTGTTAGAGAAATGCTTTACAATGAATCAGATATTTTTGCAAAAGAGGATGGAGACATAGGCTGTATCCCAAGTCTGCAGTTAAAGATAAATCTTAGGGACGACACACCAGTTCAGAAAACATACAACTCAATCCCCAAGCCACTATATAGAGAGGTTAAAGAGTATGTCCAAAACCTTCTTGATCAAGGCTGGATTAAGAAATCTTCATCATGTTATTCTTCGCCAGTTGTATGTGTTCGGAAAAAGGACAGTAGTTTGCGACTATGTGTCGACTACCGTGAGTTGAACCGCAAGACCGTTCCAGATCGGCACCCACTGCCACGCATACAGGATCTACTTGATAGCTTGGGGGGGTTCACTTGGTTCTCTATCCTTGACCAGGGCAGTGCTTACCATCAGGGATTCATAGACGAAAAATCACAACATACTACAGCCTTTAGCACGCCCTGGGGGCTATATGAGTGGATTAGAATCCCTTTTGGCTTAACCAATGCCCCAGCTTCTTTTCAGAGATGCATGGAGACTGTTCTGGAGGGTCTTCGCGATGAGTGCTGCTCTCCATATTTAGATGATGTCTTATGCTATTCCAAAACATTCAGCGATCATGTAGAGGACTTAAGAAAGGTGCTGCATAGAATGTGTGAACATGGCATCAAACTCCGTCCAGCTAAATGTGAGCTTTTCAAATGGCAGATCAGATATATCGGTCGACTGGTGTCCGGAGAGGGCATACAGATAGATCCAAAAGATTTGGAGGCAGTACTGAAACTCAAGGAGAAACGACCAAAGACTGTTGGTGAATTAAGAGTGTTACTGGGATTTCTGAGCTATTACAGGTCATTCATACAAGATTTTTCTAGGCTTGCTCAACCATTGCATAAATTACTACAGGGTACTGATGACAAGCAAGAATCAGTTGTTGCGAAAGCCCACAAAGGGAGACAGCCAAAGAAAAAAAATGGAAAGGGGCAGCTGTCATCGAGCACACCCATTAAATGGACCTCGGAACAGCAAGCTGTTGTCGATAGGTTCATTCATATGCTTACCCATCCACCAATACTAGCATATCCAGACTTTGACCTACCATTCGTACTCCACACAGACGCGTCGAACAAAGGCCTAGGTGCTGTTCTTTACCAACACCGACAAGGAAAGTTAACAGTAATAGGATATGGATCTAGGACTCCGACACCTGCGGAGCGCAACTATCATTTGCATTCAGGAAAGCTTGAGTTCTTAGCCCTCAAGTGGGTGATCTGTGATAAATTCAGGGATTACTTATACTATGCGCCAACCTTTACTGTGTATACAGATAATCCTCTGATTTATGTTCAAAGTACAGCTAGACTCAATGCTGTGGGACATCGCTGGGTTGGTGAGCTGGCAGATTTCTGTTTTGATATATGATATAGACCTGGAAAGCAAAATGCAGATGCTGACACCCTCTCGCGATATCCTGTGGATCTAACAGAAAGCATGATTGAGTACACAGAAACTGTGCCTTCTGATGTTGTTGCTGCAGTGTGGCAAGGAAATAAGGCGATGGTGGATGATGATGTACCATGGGTAGCAGCTCTGAGGCTTAGATCATCAGATGACATGGAAGACGTCCAGCCAGGCCATGCAGTTGGACTTCTCTCTCAAACTGATATTCAGAGTGCACAACTTGACCCCATTATCAGAGAGATAATAAAACTGAAAGAGAATGATTGATTGGGTTCCAAATGGAAAAGACAAACGACTTATGAACAGAGAAACAAGGAGACTTGTACATGAGTGGAATAAGCTTGAGCTTCAGGAAGGAATTCTGTACAGACGCTCTGGCATTCGCAAGCAGTTAGTTCTGCCACAGACATTTAAGACACTTGTGCTGAAGAACTTGCACAATGATATGGGTCATGTTGGGTCTGACAAAGTAATCCATTTGGCACGGGAGCGGTTTTATTGGCCCTTTATGCAATGAGAAATTGAAGAGTATGTAACAAGGAAATGTGTCTGCATCAAGCAGAAACGGCCAACTGTCCCAGAAAGAGCACCAATGGGATCCATTAAAACTAGCTCACCATTTGAACTGTTGTCAGTTGATTACCTTCACTTGGAAAAGAGCAAGGGAGGGTACGAGTATATCTTAGTGTTAGTTGATCACTTTACGCGCTTTGCACAAGCTTACCCTACTCGCAACAAGTCAGGGAAAACGGCTGCAGAAAAAATATTTCAAGAATTTATTCCGCGCTTTGGTTACCCTGAGAGGTTACACCAAGACCAGGGGCATGAATTTGAAAATGGTCTATTTCAGCGCCTTCAGCAACTTGCAGGTATCTCCCATTCACACACAACACCTTACCATCCCCAGGGGAATCCTGTAGAAAGACTGAACCGTACCTTGTTGCAAATGCTTCGCACTCTTGAGGAAGAAAAGAAAGCTGACTGGAAGGAATACTTGCCCCAGATGGTGCATGCATACAATTGCATGAGGCATGACTCAACAGGATATTTCCCATTCTTTTTGTTATATGGCAGACCACCGCGGTTGCCGATCGACCTGATCTTCAACCTAAAGCTTGATAATGAGAACCAGACACCACAAAGTTTTGCACAAAAGTGGGCTTGGAAAATGCAAGAAGCCTACAAGATTGCTTCAGAGAACAGCCAGAAGTCCTCAGCAAAAGGAAAACAGTATTATGACAGAAAAGTGAAAGGGACAACTCTTCAGCCAGGGGACCGAGTCCTCGTGAGAAACCTGTCAGAGCATGGCGGTCCAGGAAAACTCCGCTCTTACTGGGAGGAAAGAGTACACCGTGTGGTAGGAAGAGTAGGGGATGGACCAGTGTACAAGGTTCAACCAGAAACTGGCAACTCCATAGCGCATGTCTTGCATAGGAATCTGCTGTTGCCTGTTAATGACCTACCCATAGAGCAAAACATTCCGGAAGTGCCAGGGAGGGAAAAAAGACAGAGAAAAAGTGAGAGTGACTTGCCTGTTAACGGAAATCTGAGTAAGGCTGTAAAGAAAAAAAACAAGGACAGCTACAAATGAGTATGCAGAAACACCGGAGAGTTCCGAAGAAGAGAAATGGTTCTATCCCTACACTCAAGTTCCACTGAGCCACAGTAATTCCAGACCAGGAACCCCTTTAACAACAGGGCCTACTAGATTAAGTGCAACAACCAAAGACTTCTATCCAGTCACCGCATCGGAACCAGCATATTCCCACAGTGAAGTCCAGGACAGTGAAAGACAGGCTCTGGATGTGAATAACACTGCAAATGAATATCCTGGTCTAGAAACAGAGGAATCGCTCCAATCAGGGGAAATGGCTGATGGACAAGGAAATGAGAGTGGTGATAGTGATGAGGAAGAACAGCAGGTTCTGAGGAGATCTACACGAACTGTCAGACCAAAAGAAATACTGACTTATGACGTGCTAGGTGAGCCATCATTTACTCAAAGCCAAGTCAATCCAGTTCAAGCCTACCTTCTACCAGGAAGTCTAGTAACTTACCCGGTAGCCAATCAGTTCCCTTACTGGCAAGTTATACCTACATGGATTTACTAGGTGACTGAAAAAAAAAATAGACTGACATGTAGATGCCTGGAGACATCTAAAGAAATTAGGGGAGAGTGTAATGGACTGGAAATTAAACATATAGCAATAACTCAAAATAGAAAATGACACCCCTACATATTTTTTTTGGTTATTTTGGACTTCAGTTCTTCCTTATTGTAGTCTATGACTAACAGACAATAGCTTTCAATGAGATTTAAGATTCTCTCGGCTAATCACACACCACACCTGTAGATGGTGCTATGCCCTAATAGTGGTAGGGAGAAGCCTTGGGTTCTGACGGTGAAAACCCAAATCAATTAAAGGTTTCGTCAGAACACCTATGGTACAAACCTGTGTCCTGCTCTCCTTCTATCACTGATTTCAGAGGTAACACATGAATGTTGGCTCACTGCTGTTGCTGTTTCTCCATGACTCTTCATTATGAAGTAAAATGTCTGACAAACTTCATCAAAACCACCTGGCTCCATGGATGACATGTTTATGCCAAGCACAAACAGGTTTTGATGCAAGTACAGGGTTTATTGAAGAAAGCAGACAAACAGGCCATCAACAAATACTTAAGGTAGGCAGAACTCACTAAACAAAACAGTCAGGGTCAATAGAGGAAGTGTGTATGCAAACAAAAAATGCTCAATAAATAGAATGTAGTTATTTATGGAGATTGTGCTAATTTGGAACAGATGGTTGTGATTGGAAATCCAGGGAATTAGAATTCTGTAGCACATCATGTGGTGGGTGGTGGAGACCATGCAATATTTTCATTCCTAAGTACTGTGGCCTTGTTTGTTTTCATTTAATTGAACATAATTTAGTCAGTAGGCAAAAGAGATGGAGATAAAATTTATGCATGCTAAAATCAGTAGACAGACATTATTAATAGATGTGTGCTCAGTTATGAGGTTAAGGTTTTATTTATTAAATTTTGCCATACTTCAGGGCCCTTTTTCTGAAGAGTGATGATTTCCTTTGCGCTGTTGACCTGCAAAATGATTACCCACTGACTTTTAAGGGGCTGACATTTCTACCATTTATAGGAAGTCAAAGGAACATGACTGGTCATAAAACATATTTGTAAAAGTAAAAGTAGTTATGGGGAAAGAAATTAGTAAAATATGTGCATGAACGTATGTTTTTTTTTAAATATCTAAATCACATATCAAAGTAACATTCCTTCCTTTTAGAAGCTTAAACCCAGCATTTTATAAATTTGACTGATGAAGGAAATAGTTTTCAATAAATCAAGCATTTAGAAAGATTCCATACACTTACACTATTCTATACACTGCATCTATTGGCCTAAAATACTAATATTACAGGTCAGAGTCAAAACGTACCTCATTAGCACTGGAAGAAAGACAAAAAAAGACAGAGAAAGAGAGAGGAAGGATGGACTGTGATGGATTTTAATTAGTGAATCCAAGATGCATGGGGGGGTGTTAGAAAGTGTAGGGTATTTGTGTGGAGAGCTGCAGATAGAAGAAGCGTAGGTGACTGTCTGTGCAGCCCTTTTTAATCCCACTGAGCCCAGAGGCTGAGACATGACAGCAATGGAGCTGGCCTCTTTTCCGTGGCCATCACTTTCAGACAGGCACAGAGGCACTCGCTCACACTGATTCTTTCTTGCTCTTTACCTCTCTGACTTTGTTCACTGCCTCTTTCTTTCCCCATCCAGTTCTTTCTGCTTCTTTTTCCCTCACTTCTGTCTGTCAACCCAGTTCACCTGAAAAGTTATATAGAGGGAGAATGGATTTATTTATTGATTTACTGATTGTTTAAATTTGTCTATGTGGGTTTTCTTTGGGCGCTCCAGTTTCCTCCTACAGTTCAAAGACATGCAGATTAGGTACAACACCCAGCCACTGGGGTTGCACAAGTCAGTGCATGCTTAGTCCCAGTCCCAAGCCTGGATAGACTGGGGAGGGTTACATCAGGAAGTGCATCTGGTGTAAAAGGAAAAATAAATAAACCATTTACCAAATCAAATATGCTGATCCAGATGATCTGCTGTGGTGACCCTAATGGGAACAACTGGGAGGAAAAAAAAAGTATATATATATATTTTTTTATATGTTTTAAAAAAGTTGAGACAGGAGCATGTTTACCACTGTGTTGCATCATCTCTACTTTTAACAACACTCTATAAATGTTTGAGAACTGAGGAAACCAGTTGCTGTGGTTTTGAAAGAGAAATGTTGTCCCATTCTTGCCTGATATACAATTTCAGTTGCTCAACAGTACGGGGTCTACTTTGTCATATTTTGCGCTTCATAATGCACTAAAGGTTTTAAATGGGAGACAGGTCTGGACTACAGGCAGGCCAGTTTAGCACCCTTGCTCTTTTACTACAAAGCCATGTGCTTTTAATATATGCAGAAAGTGGTTTGGCATTGTCTTGCTGAAAGAAGGAAGGCCTTCTCTGAAAAAGATTTTGTCTGGATGGCAGCATATTGCTCTGAAACGTGTTGCATTACACGACTTTTTCAGTCTTTTGTTGCCCCGTCCCAACTTTTCTGAAACGTGTTGCTGACATCAAATTCAAAATGAGCATAGATTTTTCAAACAAACAATACAACTTCTCAGTTTCAACATTTGATATGTCGTCTTTGTTCTGTTTTCAATGAAATATAGGGGTTTCCAGGATTTGCAAATTGTCATATTGTTTTTTTTTTTTTTTAAATGTCTCACACAGCGTCCCAAATTTATGTAATTGGGGTTGTACTCTATTAGTACAGATCTGTTTTCTGTTTGCTTGGTAGTGCAATATAAAGTTTTGTTTATTATTATTATTATTATTATTATTATTATTATTATTATTATTTAAACTATGCGACATCTGCCTTTATATTTCTACATTTTCCAAAATACTTTGTAAAAGTGCTCTTAAAAATGGCATGACTGTAAATTAAGGAGACACGAATGCTGAGCCAAACTGTGCCCACCCAGTGTTTGAAAGTTCAGCGGCACCATAATATTCTCCTGCCTCGCTCCACATCCCTCATTAGAAGCAGTGTGTGTGGGAATAAGGAGCGAACTGTTGGGTAGTAGAGAGTTTTGAGCGCAAAGGCTTTTGGCTGGGACAGGGTTAACATCTCCTCCCAAGGTTGTGCTAGCTACCGCTAAAATTAACCTCCGCCACAGCTGGTTCCCATTAGCGTGCAGTGACACTGGGAGCCTGTACTTAAGCTGTGCTGCGGGGGCTCTCGGATAATACTACTGTCCCCCCCCGCCACAGGCCAAGTTTAAACTGGCCCCGCTCTGCTTCTGCTGGCAACGCCTGTGTTTCAGAAGACGGAGGAGAGGAACACAGCGGTAAGAGGAGGGGGTTACAGATGAAGGCCATTATAGCTTACGCGGCTTACTACCTCCTGAAAGCTCAGAAGCTATGAGGCAGAGCAAGAAAGTCTGTGAAAGTGTGTGAAGTCAGATATGAAAGGTGCTGCAATTGTAGAATCGTGCCGTTTTGTACGTGCCTTATATTCTAAAGTAAACCGTGTTGTGTAATTATACTGGCTCGGTATCACCAAGTCATCTGGCTAAAAGCAACACATCCTGGCAGGCTCATTAGAAACAAAATGGCACACTGCGACAACAACAACAACAACAAATAATAATAATAATAATAATAATAAAAGTGAGAAGAGAGAGGAAAAAAACCAACCTGGACATGGATACTTACATGAATTTTAAAAAAGATAGCATTTACACAATTTCAGGCCAGGATGTATTTACACACCTCGGAGTGTGTGTGCCAAGTCCGAATCGGAGCATAATTTCTACTTTTGGTCTGTTTGCTGTTTGGTTTGGTCTCACACTGGACGTAATTAAGTGAGACTAAAAAGAGGCTGAGATGCTCGGAGGGCTGAAAATGTATTTGTAAACCTCTTTCATTCACTGGTCATAAATATACTGGTGGACAAAGGTAAACAAAACTTTGCCAAGTGTGCGCAGAAATCACAAAAAAAAAAACAAAACACCCAAGCGTGAAGAACACAGAGTCAGGGCGAAATTAATTGTTATATAATTATATAAATAACTAGCTGAAAATGTTCAGTGTTTTGAGCCAGCATTTCCTTTCTCTCTTTTTTTTTTGGTCCAAGTATCGTCAACACACTGCGTTTCTTTAGAGCTACAACTTTAGTTTAGTTTGTGTCTTGCAGATCAGATTAGCAGCTTGCGTCGACAAGAAAAAAAAAAACATTACCCACAACCAGCCTGTTGCTGCAGTTTTGATCGAATTCAGGGTTGACTCGCTTTCTCGCTGCACTCCGCCACTTGAAAACGCACCTGAGAGTGATCGCTGTGTTCTCCCCTGCCTAAATATAATGTCCCGAGAGGGAAACGACACCAAGGTTCGGCTCAAGCGGACTAAAATCAGCATGTTTGACATTTGTTTTCGAGCAAGACAATGAACACAGCTGCTTCGCGTTCTTTCGTTCTGCGCTCTACTATCATCATCTGCATGTCGGAGGAATATAATTAGTTTCATTTGCCCCTTTTCCACCAAAGCAGTTCCAGGGCTGGTTCGGGGCCAGTGCTTAGTTTGGAACCGGGTTTTCTGTTTCC
>JANZXT010005114.1:0-10167 GCA_027575915.1 Betancurichthys madagascariensis
GCTGCCCCCCCAGCACACCACGGTGTAAAACAGGACACTGGCGACCACAGACTGATAGAACATCCACAGGAGTTTCCCGCAGATGTTAAAGGACCGCAGCGTCCTCAGGAAGTATAGCCTGCTCTGTCCCTTCCTGAGATGATTGTATACTAAATAGAAAGATTGAAAAATTATTAAAAATCAATTATGCAAATGTGTTTTTAATTATTACGAATTATGCTAATTAGGTGAAACGTTAAATCGGTAAACTCTCTTCTTCAAAGCGATGAAACAGTCTTCCATCTGACCTTAAACAACACGTGAAGTATTTAAATATCAACTAAAGACTTTCCTCTTTCGCAAAGCGTATGGATTATAACTCATAAAACTTTTAGTTAATTTTACAATTATTCTATTTTATTTTGTAAACGCCTTGAGACTTGGTTTCATGTGTCTCTAAGAATATTTTATTAATAAGAGGAATAAACTCACATAAAACAAGACGTCATGTTTCCTGCTTCATCACACCAACTCCATCATTGATTATTTTACTAAAACAGCACCACACGCAGTGTTTTTTTCCCTTAAACTATAATGATGAGCTTTTGTGAAAAGTCTTTGGCACGTCTGCATTTCTTGTGATTCCTGATAACGAACCTTGTCCTGATTGTAACAATGTTTTTTTTAATTATTATCATCGCCATCATCATCTTTATCTTCATCATCATCATCTTCAGCATCGTCATTATCATCTTTATCTTCATCACCATCATATTTCTGATCATCATCATCATCTTCACCATCATCATCTTCATCATCATCGTCAACTGCACCATCATCCTCTTCATCATCATCATCATCATCATCATCATCATCATCATCATCATCATCTTCTTCTTCCTCATCTTCATCACTTTCATCATCATCATCATCATCATCTTCTTCTTCTTCTTCTTCTTAACCATCATCGTCATCATCATCATCACCTTCATCTTCATCATCAGCTTCATCATCATCATCGCCATCATTATCATTATCTTCATCTTCTTCATCATCTTCTTTTTCATCACCTTCATCAACATCATCATCGTCTTCATCTTCATCCTGAGTGTCTCCCTTTGATGCGTCATCCCTCCGAAAGCTTTTTGTGAAATGTTTGAAGTGTCAGCTCGTGTGATAATGATTTATAATTCTCTTGCAAAATTTTGCTGGTTTAAAAAATAAATAAATAAAAGATATTTTTTTAAATATAAAAATAAATCGTGCCTGGAGGGGTCAGGCTGGGTTTCAAACGCAGATCACCCAGGAGCAACAAATGATTTAATAAGCCACCAGCTCCAGAACGGCGAGATGGAGGGGAGCAGAATGAGCCGATTCAAAGTGTGTCTAATTAACATCAGTTTATTAGTGTGTCAGTCTTTTCAGCTGCAATCCGAGAGCAAAAAAAAAAAAAGAAAAAGAAAAAATAGATGAAGCAGACGTTCTGTTCATGCTCAAGAATCAGGACTTACGCTAAATATGGACTGTACAGCTTGCGGCTTTTTTCCCTTTATTTGTCTTTTCCTGGAAAAAGTCTGATCATCTTATAAACCATTTCCACCAGGGTTCAAAACACAATTAAAGAAAAAAACATGGTGGAGGCTGAACTAACAATAAACAGAGATAAAAATGTGCGATCATTGCTATGGTGACATTTTCCAACATCTTCAGGATGGGAGTTCACGCTTCTTTGTGGTTTCTTAGCAACACGACATGAGGGACATTGTCCTGGTGCGATGAAGTGGAGTTACTGTTGATTATTTTCCTTAAACAGCACGTTCTGGAGTGTTTTATTCCTTTTACACTACACCAATTTGCCAAGGATTAAAATGTTTTCATTTATTAAAGAATTACATGTATGCACGCATTTTATCCATTTAAGTTACTCAGAAACTGAAGATGTCGGAAAATATAAAGTTGCCGTACTTCTGACTGTTACAAAGCACTGACACTGGAGACTCCTTCCATGATTGTTATATTAAGAAGCTGCGGAATCACCATATCAACGATTACAGATATTTTTTTAACCTGAGCGTCTGGTGGGCGCCCCTATGTTTAAACTGTTGCTGTAGAAGCAATAAATAATATTATTCTGTCCACATTCACTGGATATGATCAACTGCGTGCTCTGATTGGCTCCTCTACTACTAGGCTATCAGTTCATATATCGTGAGTAGAGAAAATGGTGGAGCGTGTTGCTGAACCAACCGAGGACGAAATAAAAACTCTACTCAAAAACAAAACCCCCAAAAATGCAAAAAAAGCAACAAAATATGGAATTAAAGTATTTGATAGTAAGAAAGTATCTTTTTTTTATTTTTCAAGAATTATTACGATTGCGTTTTTCATAAATTGCTCCTGTCATTTTGCTGGTTTGTTTACATTCTAAACGAAAATGATTTTGTCGGATGTTTTGTATAAAGTTTTTTATTTATCAACTTTGCAGAAAATAAAAAGTCTGTGCTACGCACCTCATCGGCTGTCGGCTCATGTACGACTCGATGTCGTGGAATAACTGTCAAACATGTCGAGTAAAATGTGACGCATCAGCTGCTGCTTGTTTGTGGTTTGAACGAGTGTGCAGTTTTTTGCCCACACTATTTGTGATTGGTGATTAAGTATTTATTTCATTTTTTACTTGTCATGTTTTGTTTGTTTGTTTGTGGCTCTATTTTTTTTGTGGCTGTGGGTTTTATTTATCGTTCGTCTGTAAAAGCATCCTTGGGCTGGTGAAAGTCGCTGTATAAATTACATGCTGCTGTTGTTCTTCTTCTTCTTCAGTACATTCCTCATTTTACTTTGGTTTGAAAAAGCAGATCGTCGCAGTGGATCCACCAACACTGATGTGTTACACGGAGTAAACAAAAGGTCACAAGATCTGTGTCGTCGTTTAAGCGTATTCAGGGTCGGCGGTCCCCAAAGCAAACACTCTGTTTAATGCAAGCGATTATCAAAGACAAATAAGATCAAGTAGGCCTTGTATAATGAATATATTATGGCACCGAAGGACTAAAAAGGCAGGGAGGAAAAAAAGGAATAAATGATTGCTTAGTGGATGAAATGAATCTTAATGCATCAAGCAGATGCTAAGTACTGCAATATTAACCGTCTCAGCTGCGTCTCAGGTCAGCCACTCCGCTCCGCTCCACCCCGCTCCGCTCCTGTCCTTAAAGCGACCACTAAAATCATTTAATACAGGGTTTGTTTCTGCTCCAACATGCGCAACACACCGAGCCGTTTATCTTCATCATCTGCAAAGCGCCACACATCTGACACCCGCACAATCAGCACCGAAGCAACGATTCAAAAAGCCCAACAACGGCGCATGGCAAAACCCAACAAATCCCACTTTTCTCCTTTCAAACCCGCACACGATTTTCAAAACAACCAATTTCCTGAAAGGAACGGATCTCTGAGATACAACAACTGATCATTCATCATCATCCTCCATTGGAGAGTGTATTGGCGTCGTGAAAAATGCATGAATTACTAATTAATGAGGCATTCGGAGCAGATTTCCATATTCATAAAGGTGTGGCTGAGTAATTGACATACGCACGAGAGAGCCGAGTGATGGCGTAGAGATAATAACGCCTCAGTACGGGCCTTTATTTATTATTTTTATTTTTTTTAAAAACATATTTATTTATTTATTTATTTTGTATTGCGTGAGGGAGTCAAGAATCCTTTTTAAATTTGCATTAGGCATTCATTCTTGCTCTAAAAGAAACGCAGTCAAATGCTCGCAGAGATAAATACACTCAGGAAATGCAATGATGTGAAACAGTATGTAAAATTACATTTCATGAAATATGAGCCGGCGCGTGATTCTTTTAAAAAAAAAAAAGTTAATTTAGCAAACTGATATGTGCAACAACCGCGCTCGGGAAAAAAAAAATGTACAACACGTTCGACGGAACGTACAAATGCGGCTTTGGTGATGGATGAGAAAAGGAGATCTAAGTAAATATACATCACACACACACACACCTACATACGCACGCACACACGCACGGCCTACGCAGGGGGCTTCCCTACCACCACTGTGAAGCTTTAAAAATGCATTGGGCCACATTTACACTTCAACTACACACTCTCTTTACACTATTCTCAGTCCTGTGGCTATTTTCCAAGGTGATCATCCGGACCTCCGTCTCTCCGAGTCCTCATTGTTGATGGAATCTGATTAACAGCATCCTGTTGGGCCATGAGCTCAGCTTTTTGGAGACATGGGGCAGGTCCAGCAAGCTTTGGAAGAAAGAAAGAAAAAAAAGAGTCCTTGCCATTGTTCACAGCTTTCCAACAAAAGCCATGTGGAAACTGACCCAAATATGGCGCATTAGCGAAGCACAAATGACATTCAGATGGTTCCTAGGCTTTCTTCACAGCTATGCGGGGGCAAATGACAAGTCCGACAAAAACATGTCGAGTTTTTCACCCACGCTCATTGTGTTCCCACATTAACTCCTAGCTGGGTTCTTTGAGATGGTCCAGAGTTGTGTCTGGACTCGGTGGGCCTGCGATGGCTCTGTCAGCAGGCTTGGCCCTGCTCTGTGCTGTTCTTTTCACGCTCCCTCCCCGCTACACCCGTCTTCCCTCCCTCCCTCCCTCGCCGACTTGGCTTCTACTCCGCCACTAAAGCGAGCGATTGATGGGGTGACGGAGAAGTTAAACAATTTACAGATGGCCTCCTGAGCCAAACTTCTCGGTGCAGTCAGCTTCATGCTGAGGAGAAGCTTTGGAGAACGGTGGAGATGGGCATTGTTTGGAAATCATCAAAGCAAACGAGCTCTGGGGGGTTAGAGGAGATCACCAAAATACCAAAAAAAGGTGATTCGTGATTGAATGAAGTTTGATATGTTCCATTTAATGTTCTATAGAAATATATGTGTGATTAAATATTACATATTTAAATAATATTGGCTGGTGCCAAGTGGTATATCAGATATATTCCATTCAGCTAGCATGATAGTGAATGAGTCAAAGACGAGTAGCTGAATGGAGTATATCTGATAGACCAGGAAAAAAAAGCCATTATTATTATTATTATTATTATACATACACATTCCTTTCGGGTGTTCAACACGTCTTTCTCTTTCAAAATTCTCTCAAAATCTTCTGTATTTAAGGAAGCAAACCTGGCGGCCATGTTTGTTTACAAATTGTCACAGTCGATCACTCGCTAGCGTGGAAGTTTGATGTCTCCGACGTGTGATGTCATGTTGTCTTGACAACCATGCAATAACCTAAACCATATTCAATGCTCATTCTCCATTGGGTAGAGTGATGTAATACACATAGGATAAGCGATATGCTAACGATATTGCATGCTATCAAAGCAAATGACTGAAACCTGCTAGAAGGGAATAGAACACGTTTTTATTCCATCGAAAAAGTGTCCTGTATATATAATAATATGTATATTACATATATGTGTACAAACAGTATGTCTTTATATAAAGAGTCATTCTAGAATCCGGGGTGCATTTCGTGTCTCTGAGATAAACCTTTTATTATTTTCCACAAAAGAAATCTTTATTAAATTAATTTTAAACAATAATACAAATTATGGCAAACTTTCACCAATCGCGATGCTTGATGTACATTTTAGACCCAATTTATCCATAAAACAAACTAAATGACCCCCCCTCCACACACACATTATTGACTCTCTTCGACTCCTGATTCATCCATTCAACTCCAATAAACAGGAAGTGATTCAGTCTAACACTCTTTTTTGGGGGGGCTTATTCTATTAACTGTTATAAAATCAGTTGCAGTTTTAATAGAAAGTCTATTTTCTGTATGATGTGAAATTTCAGTAATAAAAGGATATATTTTTTGATCCGTCCCAATGTTCTTGTCAACTCTGTTAACTCTGTTATAAAACCGCATAAAATCCACAAATATGTTTAATAATACGCATGACACCTGCACTGAGTGATGTCACTTCCTCTGCCCAGAAACTTCAGAAAGGCAGTGAGGTGTGTTCTGTTTCTTCTCTCGTTAATTTGGATAAAATGTTGAGGATTTTACACCAACAGTAGATTAATTATTCGTCAACTCTGTTATTGTGATACTGGAGTGAATCTCTCACTCATTAAAAAAAAAAACCACAATAATACGATTCAAATCCATAAAATTCTGTTTTTGTACATGCCATGTGGCAGCTAGTTTGAGGTCAGTTATGACACAAAATGGTGGGAAAATGTCAACTCTGTTATCGTCAGTTCTGGATTGCCCAGTTTAAAGACAACAGAGTTGATGATGACTAACAGAGTCAACACTTGGAATGTACCCACAATTATAGAATGGGCTGTATACATATACGTCCCACTCTATTCTACAGTAGTAGTTTTATCCGGTTAGCATCAGTAGCATTTGAAAGAATCTCTACACATTTAGCTTCAACACTTCTACATATTTAGCTCATTTGCTCAGCTGCTGTCAGATCTGTTTTGATTGGACATGGGTGTGGCATGGCATATCTTGAATACTATTGGTGGTTGTGTAAACCGATCAAACATTTTAACATGTCGTCACTCTGTCTTCCTGTTTCAGAAGGAAATACGTCAACAATACGGAATCAAACTGCAGCTATTTATTGTTATGAATGATATTAGTGACTCATCCGGATCGCTGAGGTGAAGTTTCACAGATTAGCATCCACTTTACGAATGCAGAAGTTTGTCTTTAACCTTGCTGGACTTTTGGAAGGCACTTCAGAGAGTTTTGGCAAAGGAACCAGGAGCCTGGTGGGTCTGCGCATCTCCGGGTGCTGGTACTCCACACTAATCTATTTTAAACCATCTGTGAAATTAGCAAGATTCCTTAAATCCTTCACCTCTAAGGATTAAAAATGGCTCTGGGCTGGAGCCATTTCTACATTATCCATGAGCGTCCAGTGCTACCCAGAGGCTGCGCTCGGGCAGAGTGGTGCAGTGTAGTGTTCGTTTCTCCGCTGAGGACGTAACTCACTCAGAATTTTACCTTCAATTTGAAAAGATGAGGAAGAAAAAAAAATAAAACATCGCTTTAGTGGTATTTTGCTCAAAGGCTTTTGTGCAGCCATTGAAATCCAATTGGTCTACCTTGCATTACACGGCACAAACGCGAGCTCATTCATCCTGCAAATAACCGCACGCTTCCACAGGATGAATAGCAATGTGACTTAACAGCCTCGCTCGCAAAATAAATGTATTTCAATTACAAAAGATTTCATTTCAGAACTCAAATCTAGGACGAGAGGCAAGAAAAAAAAACAAACACGGACTGAAATTACCTGCGAGTCCGTAAACAAATCGAGGGTGCGATGCTTCAGCGGTGAGAACCAATGCCTCTGCCAAGGGCTGTACAATAAAGTCATGAGTCAAGTCTAATGAGAAAATCAGATAAATAGCCAGCTGTGCTGCGCGAGCCGCCACTCCCTGACTGATTCACTGGACTCGGTGGCAGAGACTCAGGAGGAGACAGCAGCCCTAAAACAGTAAAATATTGTTCCAGATGACTTCCTGTCCAATGTTTAGTCATCACAGCCATGAAATAACAGCGCTGTCGCCTCTCTGTGAGGCTACACGGAATTAATTATTATTTGCTGCCCAAACACCTACGTCTTTGTACAAACACTGTGACAGTTCATCCAAACAAGCCACTTAGAGGCTGCGAAATTGCTCCTTCATGAACACATACTTCTGCACAAACCCCATCACTCTGTCTTACCCCATGCACCTACCCACAATTCCCTTCACTCCTACAGGAGTTAAAAAAAATAGAATAGAATTATTGTCAAGATTAAAATTAAAATGTCACTAGTCAAGTCTGAACGTTGGGCGCGTACACAGGAAAGCACAGGAAAACACAATGCCAAGGCTGCTCTCCGGGGCCAAAGATTTGTAATGCAAGCTCCTTGAATTACAATAAGATTTATTGTGCAGCAGTATATGTCTAATTTTCCATCTACCACCCGGTTCTTCAGCTGCAGCTCGCTGACACAGGCGTCTATTATACACCACCACACTTCAAATGTGTTTCTTTGACGTGTGCTCTTGGGAAAAGGAGCTTACAGTACATTCTGGTGTGGGACGAAAAAAATGATGGATGAAAAACAACAAAAGGCTCACGTCAATGGTTTTACAAAATGTTCTGAAATATGCTCGGTTACTACAGGAGGCCAGTTTTAAACGGAAAACGTTCCTTTATTCATTTATTTATCTATCCAGCTTCAGTAAGAGCTTTATACTGGTCAGGGTGGAGGTGGATTTGTAGTTGCTGGGAATGCTGGGAATACAACCCAGGATCAGATGATGATCCATTAGACAAGCACTCACATATAGAGGAATGGGTGTGTTTTTGGGAGAACATAAAGAAAACCTGGAGAACATGAAGAAAACCTGGACGGAGAGAGGAAGAACATGAGAAAGTCCAACCAGACAGGAAGCTGAGCTCCGGATCAAACCCTGGTCATGTGATGTGTCATCACTACATTTACAGTTATTCCACAAAATCGAGTCGTACATGAGCTGATAGGTGACGAGGCACGTAGCACCAATTGTCTATAATTCATGTACGACGAGATTGAGTGGAATAACTGTTTTATTCTATCCACATTCACTGGATTAACAGAGCATTTTTATTTTTAGCAAATTCAATAAATAAAAACTTCATACAAAACATCTCACAAGATCATTTCTGCTTAGAATGTAAACAAACCGGCTAAACGACAGGAGCAATTTGTGAAAAATGTGATAATAATAATTCTTGAAAAATGAAAAATAAAAATATGTTATTACCATCAAATACTTTCATTCCACATTTTGTTTTTTGGTTTTTTTTGTATTTTTTGTGGTTTTGTTTTCGAGTAGTCTTTATTTCGTTCTCGGTTGGTTCAGCAACACGCACCACCATTTTGTTTTTCTCTACTCATGATATATGAGCTGATATCCTAGTAGTAGAGTAGCCAAGCAGAGTGTGCAATCGCTCATATCCAGTGAATGTGGAGAGAATAAATACCTGATATTTCACACTAATGACGTCACTCCCAGTGTTTTCCGGCTGACTTTTTGTATTTTTTGGGGTTTTATTTTCAAGTAGAGTTTTTATTTCGTCCTTGGTTGGTTCAGCAACACGCTCCATCATTTTCATTTTCTTTAGGGTATTTTTGGTAGTTGGCAAACCAACTTAAAGGTGCATTACTGCCACCGACTGGGCTGGAGTGTGGAACTGGCACTATTGGGGGGGAAGGGGGATGAGGAAAATATATCCTTTTAGCTATTTCTGTTTCTTTTAAATACTTGATAGAATTATATGTCTGACATGATGCGTGCCGCCATTTTGTTTTTCTTTACTCATGGTATATGAGCTGATAGCCTAGTAGTAGAGTAGCCAATCAGAGTGCGCAATTGTTCATATCCAGTTAATGTGGATAGAATAATCATTATTATATAAAGACTAAGATTGAATAAATTACTTACATGAGGTGTGTTAAAAAAAAAAAGTCTTAAATCTTAACCGTAAAACAAAGTCGATGTTACTCAAAGGAAAAAAACAAGATGGCTGTCATCCAAGGATGTAAAGATGAAAAAACACAGACGGTCCAAAAGGACTTGGTTTCCTGCAGGCTTCCTCAGTCTGTTCCTGGCACAGACAGCAGGAGCACGTGTGCATTCAACACCATCCTCTGAACCTGGATGCTGGCAGCCAGAAGATCGAGTCAAACTGCTCGGAGACGCTTGAGCCGACCCGGAGTCTGTCCTCGAGTAAAGCCAAAAAGTTCACCGCCACGTGTGATGCTTAGTTCACTTGAACTTCCAGCTGTAATTCCCTGTAATTCATGTCCAAATGTACGTAAGCTTCAACTCACACCGTTGCTGTGTTCCCTCTGCTGACTTCCTGCAGCTCAGCACATCAGATTTAAACACTGACTTGAGTCACAAGATAAACAGGAAGACAAAGACATGCATCATGGCACCATGGCTGTCTGTCCTGTAACTCAGGTGGTGAATGAACTTCTCCTGCATACTTGCCAACCCTCACAATTTCGGCTGGAGGCTCCTGATTTTAACCTCCGTCTCCTGCCTCCCGATCGTATTTGTTAAAAACTGGATAATCTCCCGGTTTTGGGAAATCCCTACTGCCAAGTTAAAAATACTC
>JANZXT010005382.1:0-10121 GCA_027575915.1 Betancurichthys madagascariensis
AATTAGCTCATCAACCTGGCTTAGGGGATGTGGTAATTAGGATCAGCTGGTTCATTGAATTGGCTGGAGCAAAAATGCGGCAGGGTTTTTACTTTCTGCACCCGGGTTTTTCCACCTCTGCTCCTGACCAGTCACTCAGGCATGTTGGAACTTCAGGTCTTTCCATTTAGCAGAGCAACCTTTCACACCTGCCCTGCCCCGCCCTACCTCGCACTGCAGTGTCTATCTGTCTTTCTGAAGATGTCAGAAGTCTGTTTTAACACCCGAGTGATTGGTTTTACTTTTCCTCATACTGCACGCTCATTTCTGTCTGACCTCCAACAGCAGCACACACCCAGGTGAGGTGAGGTGAGGCAGGTGAGGCATGTAAACAGAGGCAGGGTGAGTTGTTTCCCCTCCTGCTGTCAGTTCAGTGTTTTTACCTCGATGCTGCTGGTTTTGCTGAAATACTCCAGACACGTCGTCTTTCCGCTCGCGATGTTTCCCTCAATGCAAATCTGACAAAATAAAACACCACCCTTAGCTTCCTCTCCCTTCAGAAACAGATTTAATCAACATCCAGTGAAAGTGTGACTCTGCCCTTCTCCGGCTGTGTGACGGAACCGCGAGGCTGCTCTCCAGCAGGGTTTTATTTACACTGAGAAACGTTCACAGTGAGAACAAGTTCACGCTGAACTACTGGAGTGTGTGACGGATCGATTCTGGCTCAGTCTGAGAGTGACGTCATTAACACAGGAGTCTTCCTTCAGAGTTTATAACGTTATCATTACAGTGTTATTAACAGTACATTAATAAATGAGAGAACGAACGGCTTCATACTGCAGGGCAGCTGCAGGACTGAGATCACTAATCAGATAATAATAATTACTGCAGGGATTCTGGCTGGTTTTGGGTTTGAGGCTTAACGATAACCTTCTGCATCTGATGACAAACATGACGATAATCTTTACTTTCACCTCAGAGTTCATCATCCTGCTGAATTCACAAATTTACTGCAGCTGTGTCGTGACTTTCAGTAACCAATTACAGATTTCTCTCATGTAGATGATGACGGTGATTTTTTGGAAAAAGAAGGCGTCTGGTCCAGAATATTTAAACGACCCACTTTCTGTACTCAGATATTGTTTGTAAATATTCGGAAATGAGACGCCTCTGAAAATGAGAACAGGAAGTGACTGACCAGTCTATCCAATGAAGTGTTCAGAGCTGAAAGGTCACCTGTCAGTGTTTTCAAATGAACTCACCACTGGTTTCTTGTCCTCGCCATCACGGACCAGTTTCCCTTGAGAAGAAGACAACATAATGAAACAAGCTGAACTCAGATCAGCTGCAGCTCTCAGGCAGAAGTGAGAGGATTTGGGAAGAAAACAAGTGTAAAGCACAAACACTGAGCCTCGAACAAGGCAGGAGAGAAAAAAACAGATCCAAGAATAACGGGTTAATTAAAAAAAGCAGAAAACAAGTGATGCAGAGAGGAGTGACCGATGGACATGTGTTCACGACAACACCACAAAGACAATAAAGAGCTCATTAACACATGCAGCAGTAAGAAGTGAGTGGGACTGTTAAAACTGTATGTTTCACTGAGTATCTCCAGAAGCAGCCTCAGTTCTTCTGGACACTTTCACAGTCCCACGCGCCTCTTCCTGCTGCAGTAAACCCCGGGGCCGAGCTGCCTTTCCCGACAGAATCGCTGGAACAGTCGCTTTTCTTTTTACACGCCTGACTTTCTGTCCTGAGACTCAGGAAGACGTGTGCACGCTTTCTAAAAAACGTGTGGCGTTTTTTTTCAACCCAAATGCTGGGTTGAGGCTGCTGGGTCATTTTATTGGTTATTTTAACTCATTCTGGGATGTTTTCTGTCACCAGCTGCTGGATTGTTTTCTGCATGGCATTTTTTAGAGTGCTGCTGAAGTACATGATTTATAGAGGTTCTCCAAAAACATTAGAGAAAATCTTAAACCTAGTTTTATTTGTCTGCTTGTCTCAGCTCTGTGCAGCATCACTGGCAGCTTCCTCCCGTCTCACTGAAGCTGATGCCTGTCGCAGCTGGATATCCAAAACAAGCAGAACACAGCAGTCAGAAGGAACGAGATATTAAACTTAATAATGACCAAACAAGTAGCCTTCTGTTACCTAAAAGTTCACGGATATGAAGCATGTTGAGGAATGCAAAAACGACACAAACAAAAACTCGTCCATCAAGTTCATCTCTTTAGAACTCGACCTACATAATTTGACTTGAAAATCGAGTCAGTCCTCCTCTGTCATTTCCTTTTCTGCATACATAATTACAAGATACAGAAAAAGTGTACTGGCTTTTTTTTGTGTGTGTGTTTTAGTTTCATTTTTATCCCACAAAAAAGTGGGGAATAGAATCATGTTTCAGTGAACGTGGGGTTCTTGTGCCAGCCCCGTCTCCCCCGGGTGTGACGCCGGTTCCTGTAAAGCGTCTCTTATATAATATACTGCTTTATTTACTGACATACAAACATTGCTCTGTAACATTTAATTTTGTGCTGGAAAACTGATGTTTGGAATCTAAAATGCTGTTGTACAAAATCCATAATGTCAAAGTCATCAAATAAAAATCTAAAACAAAATTTGTGGTCAAAAAACAAAAAAGGGTACTGAAGACTTTTACACAGTCCTGTATATATGTACTTTTTTAGATTTCTTTTGAATTGATGAGACTCAATTTAAATTCAAAGGCACTTTATTTAATTATTAAAACATTTTAGGATAAAAATAATGATTAATCAGATCAATAATCACAATAAGCATCAAATACAATCATTACAATATTACTGTATATTAGTAAACCTGCTATATTATAATAAAAAATTATGGCAAAACACAAATTATTTTTAAATGTAATGTTCAACAATACTAATATAAGAATTGCATAATTAAATAATTTTAAATGTTAATAATAAATGTACAGTGAGTGAAAGCAGAAGAGAAGAAAATGAGGCTGAAACCTGATTAAGAGTTTCATTAAAGACTGGATATTTATTCTTTTTTTAATTAGGGTTCAGGTGCCCGAAACAAAATGTAATAATAATAATAATAATAATCACTGACCGGTCCTGTTGGTGTGGAATCCGCGCCTCGGACTTTTCGGATTTCGGAATAAAGTTTGAAACACATCCCCAGCTGGACATCTGGACCAAAAAGGGGCTCCGAACCTCTTCATCAGCCTCAACATCTCTGTCCATTACAGCACACACACACACTCTCTCTCTCTCTCACTCACTCACACACACACTCTCTCTCTCTCTCTCTCTCTCACACACACTCTCTCTCTCTCTCTCTCTCTCTCACACACACACTCTCTCTCTCTCTCTCTCTCACACACACTCTCTCTCTCTCACACACACACTCTCTCTCTCACACACACACACACACACACACACACTCTGTCTCTCTGTCACACTCTCTCTCTCTCTCTCTCTCTCTCTCTCTCTCTCTGTGCGCATGCTGAGTGAGTGTGCGGGGCCTGAGCGTGTGAGTGAGTGCTGAGTGCGGCCGCTGTGCCTGCGTCTCTTATCCTTTGCTCTTTTCTCTCTTTCTTTATCTTTTCTCTTTATGTGTTTGATTTGTTGTTGGATTATTGTTTATTGTGAGTAAGCTAGTTTAGGTTCACTTTTGGTGTGTTTTGTTTAGTTTTTTCTCTTACCGAGGCACTGCCGTGCTGGTAGTATGGCAGCCTCAGGTACAGAGAGGTTTGAATCCTTAACGCGGCGACATGGCATTAAAATAACTTCTGGTGCTAGTGTCGAAGACTGCAGCTTAGCTGTAGGTGAAGTCATAGGGCACGATAGAATTATTTCTGCTGCTCGAATGAACAGCGCAGTAGTTTTGTTTTTGGATTCAGTTGACCTGGTAAACGCCCTTGTTGAAAGTGGTATTGTAGTTTGCGGGACTTTTACCACAGTTTTTCCTCTATCTTCCCCTTCCAAGAAAGTGATCCTTTCTAATGTTCCCCCGTTCATTAAGGACGAGGTATTCAGACAAATTCTGTCCCGCTATGGCAAACTGGTGTCACCTATTAGGAAGATAGCTATATCTACCAATTCCCCACTGCTCAGACATGTTGTGTCATTTAGACGTTTTGTTTACATGGTTTTGGACAACAATAGTGACTTGGATCTGACTCTAAATGTGACAGTGGAAGGGTTTAGCTACCCTATCTACGTTTCCTCTCGCTTGATGAAATGTTTTAGTTGTGGGCAAACTGGACATCTGGCACGGGCCTGTCCTGATAAAAGGGATGAGCCAGCTACTGCTAGACTTAATGTGTTGGGTGACGTTAGCGAGCAGAATAGTGAAGCCGGGCAACCCACTGATTGTAATAATTCCACTAGTGTAGGGGAGGGTGCAGAAGGGGATCAAGCAGAGGGAGAGGGAAAGGTGCCTCAGCTAGAGACCACCTTGCCTCATAATAGTCTTGGGGAAGATGTTCAAACTGAGCCCACTGTTACACCTAGCGCTAATACCTCCCAAAACAGCGCATTAGACGCTGATCAGACTGATGATAATGATGCCGAAGATGAAAGTTCCCAAATGGAGGCAGAGGAAGTAGGCCCAACTTTTAAAGTTCCTCGATCCAGACAAAAGAGAAGACGAAGTCAGGCTCATGATCTTAACAAAACTAAATCTGCTAGGGTCCATAGCAAAGCTCAAAGTAAAACGACAATTGAATCAGAAAGCGAGTTCGACTCTGACTGCAGTGTCAGCTGCAGTTTGCGTTTGAGTGGTGTTGCCGCTCAGTCATATACGGTGGAAGACATTAAGAACTTTTTGAAACAAACTAAGCATGTTAAAAAGCTTCAGATTGATACATATTTTCCTGACGTAGAGCAATTTATAACTAAAGCAAAATTGTTCATGTCTGAAGGTCTTGTCACAAAGCAAGAGGGTTACCGACTGAAAAAGTTTGTTACGAAGTTAAACGCTCTGTTGGATGACACAGATAAAAACAGTAATTAAGCCTTTTGTATTTGCAAATATCCATGAATATACCTGGTGTTCTTTTTTGCTTTTTGGTTTTATTTATGAGTATGGTTCGCATTGCTTCCCTGAACATAAATGGGGCAAGAGACCCCTTGAAGAGGGCGGAGCTTTATGAACTGTTCAGTGTAAAGCGTTTAGATGTTGTTCTCTTGCAGGAGACACATAGCGATACTGCGAATGCAGCGGACTGGGCTTTAGAGTGGAGTGGGCTCTCTCTTTTAAGTCACAACACTTCTGTTAGTGGTGGTGTTGCAATTTTATTTGCAAAGAATTTCATTCCGATTTCCCATGAGGTTGAGGAGGTTGTGCAAGGCAGATTATTTAAAGTCAGGGCACTTTTTGAAAATTATGTTTTCATTTTCATTTGTATATATGCCCCCACAAAAGCAGCGGATAGAGTGTCTTTCCTGGATACTTTATCTACTACCATAGCTGGGTGTAGCAATGATGAGTATTTGTTCGTGGGTGGAGACTTTAATTGCACAGAACATGACCTAGACAGGAACCATATAGAACCACACATGCTTTCACGTAGAAAACTTAGTCAGTGTATACACATGCATGATCTGAGTGATGTGTGGAGGACTTTTCATAAGGAGCACAGGCAGTATACTTGGACTCATGTTTATGATAACATGATCTCCTTGGCCAGGCTTGATAGGTTTTATACTTTCAAACACCATTTAAATATTTTTAGAAATTGTGAAATTTCCCCTGTGGCTTTCTCTGATCATGGGCTGGTTATCTGTGGGGTCGTCTTGAGCTCTGTGAAGCCAAAAAGTGCTTACTGGCACTTCAATGTAGCTCTTACTCAGGACAAATACTTCAGTGTTGTTTTTAAGACTTTCTGGGCTGGTTTCAGGGGAAGCAAAGCATCTTTTGCTTCATTACAACAATGGTGGGATTTTGGGAAAATACAAATTCAGCAGTTGTGTAAGCAATATACTCAAAACATCACAAGAGACAGAACCCGGTCTATTGAGATTTTGGAAAAGGAGCTAAAAGAAATTCAAAATTTGGCTTACTCTACTGGGAGTCATATTGAAATTGAAAATATGGAAGTAAAAAGGAATGCATTAGCTGAGTTGCTAGGGATTAATGCTAAGGGTGCTTTGGTCCGTTCACGTTTTCGGAGCGTGGAGCAGATGGATGTTCCTTCAAAGTTCTTTTTTAGTCTCGAGAAGAAAAATGGCCAGAAAAGATTGATTCATTCTTTAAAATCTGAGTCTGGAACTTTATTGACTGATGAATGGGAGATTCGGAACAGAGCTGCTCATTTTTATCAGGATCTATACAGGAGCGAACTCAAGGAGGGAGGGTCTGATAAATCATTTCTGAGTGATCTGCCTCAAATTTCAATTGAATCTTATGCCGAGCTCGACGCTGCACTGACGCTGGAGGAACTGGAGAGAGCCCTTCAGGGTATGGAAAGTGGCAAAGCTCCAGGCCTAGATGGCATTCCTGTGGATTTTTATAAGTGTTTCTGGTCGGAGATAGGTGACGACTTGCTTGCCGTGCTCAACGATAGTCTTGCTGGAGGACGCTTGCCGGTGAGCTGTCGCAGGGCAGTCCTCACCCTTCTCCCTAAAAAAGGCGATCTCACTGATATTAGGCATTGGAGACCTGTGTCGCTCCTGTGTAGTGATTATAAGGTACTGTCTAAGGTCTTGGCCAATAGGCTGTCCAAGGTAATGGACCAGGTCATCCATCCGGACCAAACATATTGTGTTCCCAATAGATCCATTTTCGATAATGTATCTTTGATTCGTGATGTTATTCATGTTTCCAAACTTCTTGGAATTGATGTGGGGCTGGTTTCACTAGATCAAGAAAAAGCCTTTGACAGGGTGGAGCATAGGTATCTATGGGACGTTCTACTTGCCTTCGGTTTCAGTGAAGGCTTTGTAAGAAAGATCAGGGTTTTGTACAGTGATGTGGAGAGCATCCTCAAAGTTAATGGTGGTTTAAGTGCTCCCTTCAAAATTGGGAGGGGTATAAGACAGGGTTGCTCTTTGTCTGGAATGCTGTATTCTCTAGCAATAGAGCCTCTCCTACATAGGTTAAGAGGGGCCTTGAGTGGTATGTCATTACCTGGCTTTTTCCTTCCTGTTCGTCTATCAGCCTACGCTGATGACATAGTCCTGCTAGTTAGTGGGAAAAGGGATATAGAGGTAATTGTTAATATACTTGGTGATTTTGGGTCAGTTTCATCAGCCAGGGTTAACTGGTCTAAAAGTGAGGCTCTATTGCTTGGCCAGTGGGAGGAAGGGGTGCCAAGGCTCCCTGATGGACTGGAGTGGAAAAAAGATGGTTTCAAGTATTTGGGTGTTTTTCTGGGGAATGACACAGTCCTGAAGAAAAATTGGGAGGGTGCAGTGGAAAGTGTTCATGGGCGGCTTGAAAGGTGGAAGTGGCTGCTGCCGAAAATGTCTTACAGGGGGCGTGTACTTATTATAAACAATTTGGTGGCCTCATCTTTTTGGCATCGCCTGGCTTGTGTGGATCCCCCACCAGACCTTTTGAATAAACTGCAATCTGTTGTTGGGAACTTTTTTTGGGATAAATTACATTGGGTACCACAGTCTGTTTTGTTCTTGCCTAAAGATGAGGGGGGGCATGGTCTTATACATTTTCAAAGCAGAACTGCTGCCTTTAGGTTGCAGTTTGTGAAAAGACTTCTTACTGGGCCCACAGTTGTGGCCTGGAAGCTTCTGAGCTGCACGATTTTAAGAACTTGTGGGAGTTTGGGGATTGATAAGTCACTTTTTTTGACAGCACCGCATAGGATCGATGGCTCAAGGTTACCTCCTTTTTATCGTTCTCTTCTAAAAGTCTGGAGCATGTTTAATGTGCAAAGACAGGGGGCATATACTTCCTTACACTGGCTCCTACAAGAACCTGTTATTGGTGGTGCAAGAATGGACATTTCCTCACCCGATTTCCCTTCGCTCCAGAGGAGGTGTCTTGAGTCAAGGATTATCACACTGAAGGATGTAGTAGACCTGGCAGGGTCAGACTTTCAAAACGTAAATAGGTTTGCTGTCTCCATGGGACTAAAGTCTCTTCGTGTGGCCAAACAGCTGCTGGATAAGTGGCGCACCACCTGCACTGCAGATGAATCCATGCTGCTTGGGCGCTATTGTTCAGGAGTGGTGCATCCAGATATGTATGATGACTTCCCTGGATTGGAGCTCTCACCCATCTTGGATGAGGGTGCCAACCTACTTTTATCAAGCACAACCACAGTTGGGTTGAGTGTTGCTACTGGGAAACAGTTTTATCATGCTTGTGTAAAAGTATTTAATAAGAAATGTTTACTGAGCAGGGCTGACACGCCTTGGCGCAATGTTTTAAAGTTAAGTGTAAGCGTAAAACCAGAATGGAGAGCACTTTACAAACCACCATTGCCTAAAAGAGTGGGAGATCTACAGTGGAGGCTCCTTCATGGGGCGGTTGCTGTTAATGCCTTTGTCACTGTCTTAAATCCAGCTGTTAGTCAAGATTGTCCTTTCTGTCTTCAGAGGGAAACTGTTTTTCATGCTTTTTTGCACTGCACAAGGCTCTTGCCTTTGTTTACAATTTTGAGACGCTTGTTTAATTGTTTTAATAAGGAGTTTTCCTCAGAGACTTTCATCCTTGGATTTAGATATAAGAAAAGAAGACAAAATGAGTGCAAACTGTTGAATTTTATTCTGGGTGAAGCAAAAATGTCGATTTATGTCAGTAGAAAAAACAAAATCGAGAATCAACCTGGAGATGATGTTTTAGTTTTGTTTCCTGCTCTTGTCAAGGCTAGAATCTTGATTGATTTCCAGTTTTATAAACTTATGCAGAATCTAGAAACTTTTGAAGCTGTGTGGTGCTGTGGGCAGGCACTATGTACTGTTATTGATGACAACTTGCATTTAAGCCATCTCCTGTAGTTTTTTTTCTTTTCTTTCTTGATTTACATTTTATTTTACACAAAAGGTTAATTGTATGAATTTTGCTGGGTTTTTGTAAACTAATAAAGAATCATTTAAAATCTCTCTCTCACACACACACACACCTGTTCCATATCACAGCCTTAATACTGTACAGTATATAAGGATTCTCAACATACACACACAGTGCAATGTATATGCTCAGTACCTTGTGTCTGACCTTACCAACTGGGGTGGGATTTCCAAAAGCATCATAGCACAAAGATCATCATTAAATACTAGTTAAGATGCTCTTAGCGTTAAGAGGCTTTTGGGAAACCCTGCCCTGTTTGTTGTTTGCATTGGTTTTCTGATTTTATTTTGTACTTTGGATTTTCGCTCTTTGTCTGTGCCTCTGATACTGTTTCTGCCTTGCCTGACTGTTGCCTGTTATTTGATGCTGACATTTCTTCATGATTTGGATTTGTTTACGAGTTTGCTTTAATCATCTCGCTGCCATATTTACATTCATCTGTCGCCTGCATTAATGACACGAGCATCATATCATCAATTAAAGAAAATGATAGCCAATTCCTTAAGCCTCACTCACAACCCGCTGTATGTGCTGCTACGGGCGGTCTATGGTAAAAAATTTCGCAAAACCGTGCTTGAGACTTGTGCGACATTTGCGTGTGTTCAGCGCCGGAGAAGGTCACAGACTGCCTGTGGAGACTTTTGGTCCTGCACATGCAAATTCTATGGGTCTTGCAACAAATCAAGAACGCATACACGACGTAGGGGACCTGTACTCCTTTTGTATGCCTGAACCAAGTCAGCAGCGTGGCTAGTAGGGGCTTTTTGCGATGACAGTAAGACGCATGAGTGATGCATGGTCATTGTATGAGTGACGTGCCTCAGAAGTACTACACAAGTATTCCACACTTGCTATTTGTGAGGCCCGCAAGACAGAAGTACATCTCCCTTTCTACCTCTATGTGTGGCGTGCACGCAGCGCATGTGACCTGCATGCAGCACACGCAACCTGCACACGCGACCCGCACACAACATGAGGGGCAAGACTCTGGGTATATATATTGGGGAGGAACCAAGGAACCGATCATGTAGTGTGTAGCATTGTAGAAGGGAAGAAGACCACCTCATTTGCTGTTTTTATTTGAGTATATGTTAATTTACCATGCAAAC
>JANZXT010005515.1:0-10099 GCA_027575915.1 Betancurichthys madagascariensis
ACACTGTAAAAAATGTCCGTGAAAATTACAGTGAATAAATGTGAAATGGCAACAGGAATAAACCGTAAAGCAAGAAGCAGCTTATGGTTGTAGAATAAGCAATGACTTACCATAAATTTAAAAACGGTCAAAAATGTTATTTTTGATTGTTTTAGCATGTGAAATATATGGTGAAAAACTGGAACGGTGACAGTATTGGACAGTAATATTCAAAAATAGCACATTACTGTATTATTCACAGTATAAATACCTTAAATTAAAAAACATGCTCTCAACGTTATTTTTTACCATTTTAAGATGTGAAATATAGAGTGAAAAACTGAAATTGCAATGGTATTAGATTGTAACATTAAAAAGCATATTACTGTATAATTACTTTAGGCATCAGACATTCGACAGATCGAAAAAAAAAGCAGCAACACACAATAATGTTGGCCTACGTTTAAACCAACAAGGTGTAAAGTGTTCTGATCAGGTGCTTTGAGGTAGTCTGTCTTGTATGACTTGGTGCAGTAGTGCAGTGATTTCAAATTCAAGTCACCTTAGATTTAGCTTTGTTTTAGATTCCTGAGAAATACTAACACACACATTTGTTACCTATCTTTTATAATTTTCTCCCTCTCTCTTGTTTTTTCTTAAAAATGTATTTTCTGTAACCTATTATTACCATATTCAGTGCAGTCTCGAGGCCTATTACCCAACCCAGCAGGTGGCGGCCAACCCTTTAAAAAAAGAGAAGAAGAAGACGACCGTTCATTTCGGGTTCGGCTCTTCCTCCATGGTATATGTGCTACTAACAATAGTTTTATAACAATTTTGTTGTGCGTCGCGAGTGTAGCTGAATGTGACTCCATTCTATTTTACTTTTCATAGGAGAGCTCAGCTTATTAGCGATTTGGTTTTCAAGAATGGGATACTGGTTGAAGTTGAGCTACTAGGCTACAAACCCATGCAAATGGATAGGTAGTTAGCTAACTATTTAGCACTACATCAACGAATTATGTTGCTATCAAAATGTAAAGGTATCGGCGTGGTACTGTATCGTACTGTAGTGTAATAGTGCAATATCGTATTTTGAAACCGCAGTGCCAAGCGCAGTGCCTTCAATGTCGCGATAGCAAGGCTAGTCGGGCATGCTTTGTGCACCTGTTAACTAAGGTGGTGCGTATGTTGTGCAGACGTCGTTGGATTTGCCCGGGCACGTCCTTGCAAACTGTGAGGCGGCAAAAAGTTTCTCACAGCTTCAGGCATACTTCGTGCAGACTTCATTCATTACTCGGTAGTGATAAAATTCCTCTGTACTGTTCTTTCTGTTGGGGTTATATTATCATTTGGTTTACATTGGGCTGAGTGTAGTGTGAACATGTGTGAACACGTTTGAAATTTGCTTCAGTGTTTAGTTTTCAGACGCTTCCGCCAAGTCCATATGCATGCATGTCGTCTCGGTAAGGATTTGAATGTTGAAGATGCACAACTGTTGAGTACGGCCAGGCATTTACTTTGTACATTTTGTTCATAATTAAACATCTGTATATAGTATTCCATTGTGTTAGTGTATTCCAGTTATCCCATTGTTTTGTATATTGAATTTTGAAGCTCAGTGGTTGCTAAAGAAAATCTTTACAGTTTTATGTTTGGTAGTTTGACTAGTTAGACATGTGTCCGAGCGAGCCTAGTCAGGCACACTTTGTACGGACTTCTTTCATTACTAAAATCGGTAGCAGATAAAATTCCTCTGTATTGCTTTTTCTGTTGGGGTTATATTATCATTTGGTTTGCATTGGGCTGCTTGCAGTGTGAAAATGTGTTAGTTGCAAAGCAGCCCCACGTGCCCTGCATGTGAAATTCGTTTTAAATTTGCTTCAGTGTTTAGTTTTCACACGCTCTTGCCAAGTCCATATGCATGCATGTCGTCTGGTCTGTAAGGATTTGAATGTTGTTGAAGATGCACAACTGTTGAGGAAGGCCAGGAATTTACTTTGTACATTTCGTTCATGATTAAACATCTGTATGTAAAATTCGTCTGTATTAGTGTGTATTCCAGTTATCCCATTGTTTTGCATATTGAATTTTGAAGCTCAGTGGTAGCTAAAGAAAAGTCTTATGTTAAGTTTTATGTTTGGTACTTTGACTAGCTAGACATGTGGCCGTGTAATATCTGTGGAAAGTCATTGAAAACACTGAGGGGTTATGTTCTTCATTGTAAACTTCATAGAAATGAGCCACATTGTTTGTTTAAGTGTTATAGCTCTGGTTGCAGCAAGACATTTTTCCGTTATGGTGCTTTTAAAACGCACTTCTACCGCAGACACAATGTGTCTGAAGTTGATGTTAATGTTGGCGCTGTCGTTGGTGCTTACAGGTGCCCAGTTTCCTTGTGCAGCCATCACAGCCAAACCATCAAGGACCTTTTGGGTCATCTCAAGAAGCATATCGAAGAAGGACATGAAGTATGCTGTCCGGTGAGTGGATGTTCAAGTGTTTTCAAGATTAAGTCTTCATTTACATCTCACATTTCACGGAAACACGGAGATATTACAGACCGCAGCATTAATGACCTGTACAGAGACTTACCGCGACAGTCATCAGTTGTAGCCACGCCTACTGCTGACTCTGAAGTTACAGAGAATGAAGATGTGACCGAGACTGGTAGAGAGGATGAGGATATGGATACATCAGGAGATTTTAGTGATCTGTATTTGAGAAATGTGAGTTTGTTTTATTTGAAATTGCAGGGAAAGTTTCTGCTTCCTGCTTCAACCATTCAAAGTATTGTTGAGGAGATGGTTAACATTCACGAGTTAGGCCAGGCATATACTTTAAACAGACTTCGTTCATTATTACAAAATGACACATCACTCTCAAATGAGGACATAACTAAAGTTTGTGATTCTGTCAAAGAGTCTGATCTCTTTACTGAATGTCACACTGGGCCAATGAGAACCATATACACAAGAACTGAGACTTTCAAAAAAATGTTTCATTATGTGGAACCAAAGAAGTTGCTCTTAGGAAGACAGGAAAATGGAAAAGACCGATTTGCTTACTATGTCCCCATCAAAGACACTCTGAAATGTTTGCTACAATCTAGGCTTTGGCAAGATAAAAGTGCCCATATGACAGAACAATCAATCAATGGAGACGGGGGTTCTGAGTGACATTAGTGATGGTCACTTATTTAAACAGAGTGAGTTTTTCAAGCAAAATCCATCCAGTTTAAGACTTGTGCTCTACCAGGATGCATTTGAAGTCGCCAATCCCCTTGGTTCCGCAAAGGCTAAACATAAAGTGCTGGCTGTCTATGTGTCCGTTGGAAATTTACCACCACATGTGAGGTCTGACACTGACCATATGTCGCTTGTGCTATTATGCAGAGAGAAGGACTTCAAAACATTTGGGCATTCAAAGATTTTCAGTGAATTGGTGAGTGACCTGAAGGAATTGGAGACTGGAATATTGACATCAAATGGAACAGTACGTGGAACATTGTATTGCATTGCTGGTGACAATTTGGGGTCCCATTGTATCGGTGGCTTGTCAAAAAATTTCAGTTCGTCGCAGTACTTTTGTCGGTATTGCTTAGTAACCCGAAATGAATTTCAGAGTGACAATCCGAATGTATGTGGACCATTGCGCACAATTGACAAGTACAATTCTTCTCTTGAGCGTCTTCAAAATGAAGATGCTCCTGAAGGAGTGAAGTTTCATTCAGTCTTTAATTCTTTACAACACTTTCATGTTTGTCAGCCAGGACTGCCTCCATGTCTGGGGCATGATATCTTTGAAGGCATTTTGGCTTATGACATACAGTAGCACTTTATCTGAAATATTTCATAAAGCAAAAAAAATGGTTCTCTTATTCTACTCTCAATCGACGCATTTGTCAGTTTAAATACTGTTTGTCTGATGCTTCTACAAAGCCATGCAGTGTCAAACCTCTTGCAAAAAAGCTGTCAGGACAGGCCATACAGAACTGGAATTTTCTGAGGCTGTTGCCTCTTATAATTGGTGACAGAGTGAAAGACTCAGCTGATGATGTTTGGCAGTTGACTCTGCAGCTGAAGGACATTGTGGACATGGTCTGTGCTCAGAAAATATCTGTCCCCCAGGTTGCATTTCTTGACGTTCTCATTCAAGAGTATTTGGAGTCAAGAAAATCTCTCTTTCCAAGCACAACACTGAAACCAAAGCATCACTATTTGCGCCATTACCCAGCACTTACTCTGAAATTTGGGCCCTTGATTAGATTTTGGACGATGAGATTTGAGAGTAAGCATAGTTATTTTAAGACATGTGCAAGGAATCTGAAAAATTTCAAAAACCTCTGCTTGACTCTCTCTCAAAGACATCAAATGTTGCAGGCTTATCTTACAGCGGACTCCCTTGGCCAGGATGTTCTGCAGGTTAAAGACAGTTCTCCATTCTATTTAGCACTTTATAGTGGCGTAATCCAAGATGCTGTCAGGGAGTTTGGCTTTACTGAGACAGACACAAAGGTTGCGGTTGAGATGTCCTACAAGGGTACATTATACAAAAAAGGACAGTTTCTTGTGACCGGAAAAGATCATGTGAACTTTGTTTAACTTGGGCTTATTTTGTTAAAAAATGACAATTTATTTTGTAGTGTCACAATACAAGACAGTGTTCCTACCTCATTTCCACATGTACTCAGTAAAGAAAGAAAATGACGAGATGTGCTGTCTTAACATTTATGACTTGACTGATTTCTATCCATTACCTTCTTACTGGAAAGATGGATACCAGTTGGTTCCATTGAAACACGGTGTGTTGGCACAGTAGGAAAGTATTAAGTATTGAAGCATTGAGTATTGAAACTTGAACTATTTACTAAAACTGAAACTTAACCATTTACTCCCCTTAGAAATGGACAACCCAGGCATCAGAAGTTCCATTGCAAGTATTCTACCTGACCTCCCTGGATCCATCCTGAATATTGTAGAGGAGACGCTTCAGTCTCTGGGAGTGCAGACTGCTGACGATTTCCAGTTCGTCCAAGAGGCTGATCTCCAGTGTGTTTTATGGCCAATACAAGCAAGAAAACTTGTAGCTTCTTGGAAGCAAACCTGTAAGTGCAACTCAATCGAAATCCCTTTACATAACCAAATATGTCAGTGTAGTTGTTTGATACAGTGTAATATCATGTGTGTGTATATAGTTTTCAGCCAATTAAAGTGTCTCTACTCTATTGTAAGACTTAGTTGTCAGTGTCCTGACAGCAGCTGTTTCTGGGATACAGCAATGTTCTGTGTAGTTTTTTTTGTAGTACATAGTCGAAAGTAGTTGATTACTTGGATTTTTAAGTTGGGACACAGCCTTGTATTAGGCTATTTTGTTGTGATGGACAATTGTGATGGGAAATGTGTTCTAACTCCTTTGTAACATTCTTGGGGAATAAGAGTAATGGAAAAGTTTGAGGGTAAAACATTTGTCATTGGATTTTTTTTTTTTGATAAATTGTGATGAATGTCAGAGTTCTAATTTCAAGATAATGTTTTTGAGGCTACATTAAGACAACCCAAAAGGTGTTATCTAAGGTTGTTGAAAGTAATGTAATGAGGAATGGAAAATGGTTCTCTAATGTGATATTTTCTGGCTGTAGTGCAAGAAAAGTCTGTAAATGGAATTGGCCGATGATTTATAATTTTCTATGTGACCAGATACGTTGCAGTTTACGTATTGTCTCTCCTTGATCTGCAAAGTTTCATGTATTGTACTTGTCAAATGCTTTCCTTCGACACTACAACAGAGCAATCGGATACGAATTGAAATCTGGTGGCAGACATGTTACTTGGTCATGCATCTGAAGTTTTTTTAAACGGTATATTCAGTGGAAAACTGCAAACAATCCTATGCGGAATATACTTGCTTATTGTGACTTATGGCCTTCGCACAACATTGCTATTGAATACCAAGTGAAAATGAAGCAATCCATTGTTCGTTTTACAGCTCAGGGCCCTGGAACAGACAGCCAGCCAGATGTTAACCCTTCAACTTCATCTTTTCTCACCTCTCCTACCTCCACTCGCTCCTCCGTGTCACCCTCCGTGTCACCTTGTCCATCACCTAGCCAGCTGCTTAATGCCGATTGGGTTGACCGCTTTGAAATTCCTACTGACAGATTTCCTGAAGCTCTGATGCAATGTCTGGAGAGAGGCAAGAGGCCCGTTCCAAGTTTAAGGCGAGAAATGATCAGAATCGTTGTAACAGAGATGATGAAGGTGTGTCCGTCTGCTACGATGCATGCTTCTAAAGAAATTGCCAAAAAGTTAGTTTGCAAGTATCCCCACTCATTGAAGGATGTCAACGAAGGGGAAGTTGTTGGGGCTGGGTATCATAGCCTTGTCAAACAGCTTCAAGCCCGCGTCGACAATAAGAAGCATCACGCCACCCCACGAATACAAAAACGTAAATCGGTTGACACCTTTGACACAGATGAGATCCCAGCAGTGAAAAAAGCGTAAGTGCAAGACACGTATGGCTGCATTAAGTGGGATGTGAAGTTCATGCCAGTCACCGAGACCCAACAGACCCAACAAGAAAAGAAAGAAAAACTGAGGAATCTTTGGGAACAAGGCACATTCAGCCCAGATGAGGTGAAGGAATTAATGGAATGCACATACTTCTCCCAGTGAAAGGCAGTTAACAATGGAACAGCTCTCCAAACCTTGAGAGAGGAATGGCCTTTTTTGTTCCATGAAATTGGCATTTCTGCCCACTACAAGGAACTAACCGGACTGCCACTGACGGAGACGTTCCTTAAAAGTGTGGGGGAAAAGGGAAAGCAGCTGTTAAATTTTATGGCAACTGTTTGTGCAAGCAAGATCAGGCGTGTCTTTGAGACATTAACAAGGCTGAGGTTTCAGAGAGGGCAGTTGGAGGGCTGCTCAGAGGATGTCAAGGACCTGCTGCTTTTGCTTCTGTCATACTTCAATGAGGAGGAGACGGCCCTGTTCCAGTACACTGAAGAAACGTCCCTGGCAGACGACGTCCAGGTGGACTGCTTGCCTGTGACTCCATGCATCATTGTATGTGGTAAGTGGTTTTTGTTTTCTGTTTGTTTTCCCCCTTTTGAGAACAATTGCTGCAGCTTTGAACAGACAAACAATACTTGATTTTTAAATCTTTACAGGAACCTCCCTCTACAGTGCAAAAAAATTCATGCTCAGCATTGATGGCAAGATCGTCAACGACATCTCCTCTCACTTTGTCGCTGCCATCAACGCAATGTTCGGCAGCTACTACTGTCTGAACATACACTATCCTATTGAGTTGAGATCAACGCTGGAGTTCCTTCAGAGGTATGTGTGTGGGGGGTTGGGGTGAGGGTGATGTAGGCTAAAGGTCAGGATTGATGCTCTCTGAAGAGCTGTGCTTTTGAAGATGGGAATATCCCTGTTATGATTTCTGATGGTGCTCAGGTCAACAATGTGAACAACGTATGTACTAACTTGCATACGTAAGGTTTTTGAATATCAAGTTAAAGTGTGGGGTGTGGACACCACCTGCAGAATAACTGTTTTTGCGGCTTGTTTTGGTTATTACTTTTAATTTCTACCTATTGCTTGCTCAATTTGCACAACAATAGCGGCAAAATGGATTCACAATGAGTGTTGGTTTCTAAGACAGGCTAGTATCACAGAAGTATGATTAACCTGACATTCCATTGCATTGGTTTGGTGTTCCCTTTATTTTTTTGGAGCAGTGTAGTTAATGGTCTGGTCAGAATCATTTCTGATTATGCACACTGCACTTTGTCCTTGAACACTTCTGTTGCTTCCCTCTTTGCTGCTTGGTCAAAATAGCAAACTTTAGTGCACTTAGGAATGTATACAGAGATGGCCTTTGTCTTACTAACATTCAACAGGATGTTGTTGTCACCGCACCACGAGATGAGACTCACCAGAGTTGTGCTGTCTGCAAACTTCACCAGGGGGGTATACTAAGAACATGGTTAAGTGATTAACCTGGCCAAGTTAACCTACAGGAAGTGGTAAACCTGCTAATAGATATACCTGCAGGCATCATTTAGTTAACAAAATGAGGACTCCAGGCTCTTCTATTAGATTTACCTCTACCTCAAGGTTAACTTAACCTGGTTTACTTCTGAACCAGCTTCTTAGTATATCCCTTAGGTGGTGAAGGCGGACAGCACCTGTCTGAATGCTGACAACTCTCAGGTCAGATCATTCTTTCATCGCAAGCGGGGTTGAAAGTGTAAAATACTGACCTTTTTCTATATCCAAAGTGTCGGAACCCTGTGTACACCATGTGTATTTGGGTGTTTTGAAAAACAACTAAGATCTGTTTTTTTGTTTGTTTACATAGGTGCTTCTTCAACATCAATCCAGAGAAGGGCACAAAGGTTGAGACGAAACAAAACAAGAAGCAACTGGCAGTAAACCCTAGGGTCCTTACCCTCATCGCTGATCTAGCAGATCATGAGTGGAGAGAGACTAATTAACACTGGATACCCACTCCAGCAACGCCATGGCTTAGGGACACACACATACGCACACACACGCGCGCGCACACACACACACTGCTTTGCAACAGTGACGCCACTCCTTCATGCCATGGCCCGCTCCCATACACTACCCTGCACTCAACCCAGTGATGCCAGTCTTTCATAGGGGAGCTATACACAGGCGCACACATGCACCACACACCCGACTACAGCATTTATTCTGAAAAGGGGGAAAACACAAACAAAAACCACTTGCCACATACAGTACAATGATGCATAGGCACAGGCAAGCTGTCCACCTGGATGTCGTCTGCCAGGGTGGAACAGGATTCTCTCTCTCGCTCTCTCTCTGACTTACACACCTTGAACATGATTAATATTTTGAGTTTTGGCTTTTTTTTTCTGATGGTCTGTGAGTACCGGTAATGCTACTTGGAACAGAGCTTTTATTTATTTAAAACCTCTTGCAGAAGATAAGATACAATTTGCTGCTTTTTTTTTTTTTGAGAATTATGACACTCCCCAGACCAATATTTCTACTGCCGTTGAATCTTTTTTCATGAGGGACTCCTGTTGTACATGATGGTCTCTGCTCTTGTTTTGGTACCTCTTCTATTTCAGCTGTTAGGCTTCTCAGAGGCTTAAGGTTGTTTTTGTTTTATATTGGTACAGCTGTACAAAAATTCCTGTTTTATTGTTTGCATTATTTTTGTTCCTGCAGCCTTGATATTCTGGATTGTAAACAAACTATATAAGAATAAAAAAAAAATGTGAATTTTGGAAGATTATTTTGATAAAATTATTTACAGACAAACAAACTACTGCATCTTGGAGAAAAATACAGACATCAGATTGCCAATCATGTCTACCATTTCGTGGAATGTAAAAAATAGCACACTAAGGGCAGTCAATGGCATATCCGTACTATGTACACATAATCAGCCATCATAGCACTGCCCAGGAGGAAGAACATGACTGTGATTTTATTGTTTGCCATCTTAGCTGCCTTAGCTTAGATTTGCCTTTTTTACTCGTTAAGTGAATGGTGTCTTTCAATGCAGAGGAGGAGTTGGGGTTACGTCTCTCTCCCTCTCTCTCTGATATTCTCGCTCTGAATGGGAATAATCCTTAAAAGCAACAGTTAAAAACTGTGAATTAAACAGTCATCCTGACAAGCCACACGTTGTTTTCAGCAGAAATAAACCATAAAATAGGGTAATAAATTATATGGAATGGATAGAAATTCACCTGAAAAGCAAAAGGTTTATATTGTGAATTGAACGGTCATACCATCAAGGCATAAATAATTGTGCTGTTGTTTTAACAGAAATTGACTTTAAAATAGGACAATAAATGCTGTGGAATGTATAGTTTTTCACTTAAAAAGCAACAGGTTTATATTGTGAATTGTACAGCTATACCGTGAACCTATATACAATTTCACCATTATTTTAACAGTAGTTCATCTTTATTAGAACATTTTCAAACTGTTGTTTTTACAAGTGTTGATATACCTTACCGTAAAGCCATATACACCGTCACTGTATTTTTTACAGTGAAAAAATGGCAACCACAGCTGCCAGTTTTTCACCGTAAATTTGACAAGTTTTTTTT
>JANZXT010005941.1:0-14887 GCA_027575915.1 Betancurichthys madagascariensis
GTATGTGTGTGTGCTCATTACTCACTTGTGTGTGCATGTGTGTGTTCACTGCTTCAGATGGGTTAAATGCAGAGGAGCAATTTCACTGTGCTTGAGTCTGTGCTTGAGTGTACTTGTGATAAAGTAAGTCTTCTTCTTCTTTCTCATAGACCTGACGATCACCTGGTTCTGCAAAGACAAAGAGATCAAACAGTCAAACTTCTTCAGAATGTCTCAGTTTGATGACAGCTGTCAGCTGGAGATCGCCAGAGTTTTCCCCGAGGATGAGGGAGAGTACACCTGTGTTGCTCGCAATTCTGCTGGAATGGTTTCTTGCTCCGCAGTACTTAAACTGGAGGGTGAGTTTAACACTCTCTTCTTAATAGCATCTTTGTTTGATTGCAGTCAAGCATCTGCTACTGAATGCAATGGGAATTCTAAGTAACAGCTATTTGCATTTGCAAACGTTACTGGTACATTGGTTGACGTTATTTAGTTCTGGTCATTTAGCTATAGCACACGTTGGATCTGTACTGGACACATTTCTCAAGACCTGAGAAATCTTAATTTTGTAAAAATGTTTGGTATGTATGATGGCTGAAGACAAATCAATGCCTCCTCACAGGGAAAACACAAATCATTGACATAACATCTCAGGAATCTCAATGGCATGCCTCGTCCAGTCTCTCTACAAGCATTAAGAGTGTAAAGAAGGAACCGGTTGGTCAGAAGCCCATTTTTATTCAACCTCTTGTAAGCTGCACTGTGCCTCATGGGGAAGTGGCCAGATTTTATGCTCATGTCTTTGGCATCCCAAAACCAGAGATAAGTTGGTTTCATGGCCAGGAACCTGTAAAGTCAAGCAAAAATGTTGTCTTTCATTTTGATGAAATGACAAGCACTGCTACATTAATCATAGTTGATGCTTTCTCTGAGCATGCTGGACAGTACACTTGCAAAGCAACCAGTTCTGCTGGAGAGGCTGTTTGTACAGCAACCCTTACAGTGTCCACAGAAGGTAATACACATAAGATTAGCTTGTTATCCTCAAATAACGCACCATGATTAACCGCAAGTCCACATTTTTCCTCAACTGAAGCCTGTCACTGGTTGTGTATACCGAGACTTTTCAGTCACTCTTACTAACTGCACAAAATTAAACTTTTTAAACAAGGTAAAGCTTGTGGTTGTCATTAGTAAAGGCTACTTCGCAAACTGATGTTTGTAAGGTGTGATCCACTCTTCTTATTTCATACTGTAGTTCCATCAGTTAGCATTACTATAGCATTACTGTCTGCCTAACATATTCCTTTGTATTGCTCAGATGAAACCCTTAAGGATCATGCTAAAGAGGGTATATCAAGGTCTGAAAAATCTCTTACAAAAACAACCAGCCTTCAAATACAAAGGTTTGATGAATTAAAACCTACTTCACAAGAAGGGCCTGTGGATATCCAACAAGATCAGGTTCTGCCAGGCGATATTTGGAGTTTTGCTAAAACCATACCTGAGAGCTCTTCAATGACATCAAAATCTATTATTAGCAATGTTGAGATCCAACAACTGTCCAGTCCATCTGAAAAGCCACATGAAAGAATGTCACAAGATTCAGAAGACCATGAAGATCAAAAACTATTACGTCATTTCCTTATCTCTGAAACCCCACCTGAGGAATCTTCTTTGATGTGGTCAGAAGAAAAAGGTGTTGAACAAACACATTTTGGGAGGTCAAAGAAGACGACTGCTGCTAAAGTTCATCAAGAGTTCACCGTGCCAGCCACCCCTACTCATAGTCAAGTTACAGACATGTCTTTATCAAGAAGCCAACGTTTATCTGTCGATCCAAACCAAAACCTGTTGCAAAATTGTCTTATTTATAAAAAACAGTGTGAGACATCTTCATTTTCAAAAGCTGATGTAAAAGGTGGTAATGTTACAGAATCATCAGACTCTTTTCGAAAGTCAAGTAAGAGCATCATCACTGGGAGTCATGAGGAAGCCCCTTTATCTGATCCCACTACAGTTATTAAGACTTCAGATATATATTTAAATCAGTCACAGATTTTACTTGACCAAGCACAAACACAGAAACCTACCACGTTTTCTACAAAGGTATTTACATCTGCTGCAGAAGGTACTGAGAAGCCTAAGCCATGTTTGGAAGTATCTGGCGTCAGCATTTCCACAACCGATATAGAGAGGATATCATTACCAAAAAGTACAGATGTCCCTGAGTTAACAGGAATCATCAAACCTCAGTTGGCCAAAGCTGAACTTGAAGCAGAGGGTGAAGACACTACCAAAAGTTCAAATAAATCTTTTATGAAGCCATTCACCCTTAAAGGGAAGGGTGAGTTTCATAAGGAAACCTTAGAGAACCGTTTTACAAAAAAGACTGGTCCAAAAACACTAAGCTTTGATGACAAACACATGCCACAGGAAGATTCACTGGAGGCTGAACAAGATCAAGAACTATCAAGTGGCACATTGCCATTTGAATTCACGTCTGAGAGAGTGACAAAAGCAATTGCAAGAGGTGTTAATATTCAACAAAAAACAATATCTTCCAGAAAGCCAAGTGAGAATATTACTGACACTCTTCAAATAACCTTACCTGACCCTACTGTATATACTAAGGTCAAAGAACCACTTTTAACAAAAGACCAACCTCAAGGTCTGGAGGTCCAGGAAGATCAAAAGCTGCCAAGTGATTCTTTAACCTTTGAAACACCACTTGTGAAATCTTCCATTGTAAGACGTGTTGAAATTCAAAAACCATTGACTCACAGGTCAAGTAAGAACATTGGCACTCATGAAGATGTCAGTTTACCAAATGTCACTGCTCTTACTCATGCTACAGGCATGCCTTCAGCACAGGACCAAACACAACTGGTTGTGGAGGATAAAGAAGATCAGAGCCTGCAGCAGGATATTCTTATTGCAGATGCAAAAGGCAACAAAGCTCAAAGCATTATGATTGGCTCTCATGATGAAGTCCCTTTATTTGATCCAAGCACTACAAAACTTCCTTCATTCTCTGCAGAAAATATTGCAATTACGCCAGTTTTGGACAAAACTGCCAGAAGCATCTGTACAAGCTCTAAAAAGGTGGTATCCTTACCAACAAGTCCTGATGTCCTTGTACAAAGAGAAGATACCAAATGCCAAATGACAGAAGTTCAAATAGAAGCAGGGGATATGGAAAGTGTCAAAATCTTGTCAGAAACCTCTATTTTGAAGCCACATCCTTCTGAAAGAAGTGGTGTATTTTTAAAGGAAAGTTCAGATAATGTGGGTGCAAAGACCACTCTGCAAACTCAAGGCTTTAGTGACCATAAACACATTTTACAAGAATATCCACTGGAAGGCCGACTAAGTAATGCCACCCTTTTTGAATTCACACCTGAGAGAACTTCACTGACTAGTGATGAACTTCAGCAGCAATCAATTGTTTCTGATAAGCCAAGTGTCAGATTTACTCGTTCTTCTGAAATCACTTTACCTGACTTGCATACTACTGAAACAAATATACTCTTACCAAGAGACCAACCACAAGGTTTGGAGGCTCAGCAAGATAAAAAGCCTCCAAGTGAGCCGATTATTTTTCAGACACCACTTGAGAAATCTGTGATAAGGCTAACATCAGTTGTAAGAGGTGTTGATCTTAAGGTACCACTGACTGTTTCTAGCATATCAAGTGAAAATATTGCTATTGAGGCTCATGAAGACATTAGTTTATCAAATCTTCCTGCTCCTACTCATGTCCCAGTTATACCTTCAGGAAGAGAACAAACACATTTGCTTACAGAGACAGAACAAGATGAAAATAAGCAGCATGGTAGTTTTATTTCAGATGTAAATGTTGGTCAGGTTCCGGATCTGCCAACACCTTTAGGAAAGTCAAGTAAGAATATTATTTCTTCTCGTGAAGAATTATCTTCATCACATCCCAGTATGGTTACTAAGAACAAAGATGTATTTTTATCAAGAAACCTAAACCAAGAACAAGCACAGACTCTTGGCTTGAGCTTCTCTACAAGCTCTATAGACAGAGTATCCTTACTAGAAAGAAGTACTGATGTCCCTGTGAAAAGAGAAAGTACCACATCTCCAGTGGAAGGAGCTCAAGTAAATGTCGAGGATGTGGGCACTATTAAATCTTCTTTGAAAGAAATCAGCCTTGAAAGAACAGGTGTAGTTTCTGAGAGCTCAGAATTTACAAAAAAACCCAGTCTACAAACTCGTAAGTTTGATGACCATAAACACAGAGGGCATGACTACCCACAAAAGGTTGAACAAAATCAGCAACTGTCAAGCAATGTTCCTGTTCTTGAACTCACAGATGAGATACCTTTGGGCACATGGTCAAAATCAGTGGTAATAGGTGTTGATGTTCAGCAAAAATCAGTCCCTTCTGGAAAGCCAAGTGAAAAAAATGAGCGTTCTTTTGAAGTCACTTCACCAGACTCTACAGTACATACTATGGCCACAGGCATAACTCTTTCAAGAGACCAGCAAGTTTTGGAAAAGCTACCAAGTGATTCTCTTCTCTTTGAAAAAGCGCTTCAGAAACCTTCTGTTATATGGTCAAAATCAGTTGAAGTTCAACAGCCGTCAGCCCTCTCTGAAAGATCCAGCTCTCAGAAAGAAGCCACTTTACCTGATTCTACAGTATCTCAAAACCAAAAGGAAAGTGTGAGATACAGGCCTACACTTCCATATCAAGATAGCCAAATCAAGTCCCCACATCCTTCAGTTAGTCCTTACCCTGGTACCTCAACAGACTACCTAGAAATATCAGATACATCTTCAAAGCCATTGCAATCAACAAACACTGTACAGTGCACAGTAGAGTCTCCAACAGTACTTCTTACAGCACCAAGTCCTGAAGGTGAAGAAACTTCTTTAGAGGAATCCGACATGAGCCGATGTCAATGTGTGAGCCAGAAATTAAATAATTTAAATGTTAAGACAAATGAAATGGCCGAATTAGTCTGCTCCATTGATCCTCGGACACTTTCCAATGCTGTGTGGTATCATAATGATAAAAGACTGACTACTACAGAAAGAATCAAATTTGAACAAACTGGAAGTGTTTCATCACTCTTGATATATGATATCCAACCAGAGGACCAGGGGATTTACACCTGTGTGGTAAAAAATAAAGACGGCAAGACCCAGAGATCATCTGCACAGCTCAACACTGAAGGTGGATATTTTCCATGTAATCATCTCATCCCAAATCACCACTCAAGAAATATTCATATCATTCCATGCCATTTTGCATTTATATCCAACCTGGATGATCTGTCTTCGTTTGACTCTTACACCTCTGTGTATACGTCTTTACTTTTATTTTAGATTTAAATGTTTTTTTTTTTTAAATTCAAGATTTATCAAAATCACCGATTGTCTTTCTTATCTTCACATCATTACTTCATAACCTCCACCCATTTTTCTTCTTTTGCTAAACTGTCACGATCTTTGAATGATCTTATGAGGGTCCCTTAAAGGAAAATACCCTTTTTAAAACACCTGTTCAACACACACAATTGAGCACTCAAGAGGATTTCTTTCAAGGTTAAAGTCCAAAAGAAACAAGTCCAAGTCGCTACACTCATTAGACTGTCTTTGTGTGTATCAAAGAAGCTAAATATACTACAGTCCCACTGTGTCGAAACCACCAACGTCGTAGAATTATCAAGGAGCTTGCTGCATTTGAAATGTCACAAAATGGTTTTACGGGCTGCGTAAACCTGCAAAAAGTGGTGTTTTATGCCTGCAGAACAGCAGGACAAAGCTGCGATCAGTACTTACCTCTTAGTGTCAACTTGGCAGATGCATGCTCTTTGTCTTACACGTTTAATTCTCATTTTCCCACCTCTTTGTAGTCAGTTGTTTCAGTTTTATCAAACAGATCCAGACTGTTGATTTGATTTATGTTGAGAATCTGTGATGGAATATCCTTTTCCAGATTCTCATGTCGAGATATTCATCATTTCTAACATTTCTTTCCCCCAAAATTACTGTTTTACAGTTACCAAACATGAGGATATTGAAACAAAAATTGAAGAAGTCATCAAAGGTAAGATTTCTTGTACATAATCATGTTTTAAGTAATTTTTTTTTCTCTTCTTTTTTGAAGTAAAATACAGTGTTGAATGTGATATATTCAACAGTACTATTTGGTGATGACTGTCAGCTGCATGGATCTTTTTGATAAGAACACTTTCATATCTTATTTTTTTTTTTTAATCTCTATGTCTGACATCTTGATATTTTTTTTTAAATAGCAAGCAGTTTGACTCTCAAAATGTTTGCTGTAAAGCATTTTGGGAAATGTAGGGTTTTGCATTTGTTTATGACTCCTAAACAGCATGAAGAAGAAAAAAAAAGAAGAAAAAAAGGATATGCAGGATATTTATCTTTTAAGTCTTCCAGACCACAGGAAACAATTCCTTAAAAGATATGGAAGTATCCACATCTTTTAAAAGCTTCTTATGTTTCCTGCATCTGGAACTTTCTACTGCAAATATTTCTTAGACTGGCTTGCAGATAGCGGTATGTGATTAATGTTGTTTGCTTCTTAAATAACATGGCTATACTTCTAAACTATATTAGTTCGAATAAACGCCTTCTAATATAAATATAGACCTGCCTTAACAATAACAATTTATTATCTTTTTATGTAACAGAGAACATTTTTTTCTCTAAATGTTTTCAACCGTCAATCTAAGGATTAGAAAGGGCGTTTATTCGTCTTTCTGCAAGTCAGGTAAGGAATATTTTCGGATATACACAGGTCCATTTAATAATGAAATAAGCTTATTTCAGAAAATCAGTTATATTTGGATATTTTAATGCTTTGAAAAGAAATTTATGCCTTGAAGAAGGACACAGAAGAAGGAACAAAACGCCAGGCCATTTTCGAGTCAGAATCTTTAATAAAGAATCGAGTCTTGCGTTTATTCGAACAAATATGGTGAGTGAATTTGTTTTTTTTTATGGCTTTGTGTTCTTGATGCATGTGTTTAATATTTCTATTAATATTATATTACATTTAAAATACATTTCAGTCATTTTAGCAAGCTGGGCGTTTTTTGCTGAAATGTGTCTCCCTTCTCTTACAGAAATGTTTTATAATGAAGGAACTGAATGCTCCGAAAAAGGAAGACAGCCACACAGTGCTGTATCAGATCCTGGAGAAGTTTTAGATGTTGGTTTAGTAACAGAGCATGGGACTGAAAATATTAAACCTTCTATTGTTAAAAAGCTAAAGTATCGATCTGCTTTGGAGGGAGAGGCAACTACTTTTAGATGCAAACTAGTTGCTAGACCACCTCCTACAATATTATGGTTTCATAATAACAAGCAAATTCAAAAGGAGCACCGTCGTAAAATACAAACAGTGAGTAAAATGCATGTGCATTTAACGGTTTTAACCATCAGTAACATTAAAGATAAAGATTCAGGGAGCTACAAGATAATGGCATTTAACACCGAGGGGTCTACAGAGTCTACAGCATCTCTGCTTGTGTCTTTAAGGGAGGAGCAGGAGGCCAATAGTTTCAGTCTTTCAAGACGTTCAGACAGGTCCTGTTCAAGCTTAGATTCTCTTGTTGATCAAACAAAAGAAAGAAAGTTTCGAGTAGATCTAAGATGTGTTGGATCACCATTTGATAAAACAGCTAAAGAACAATCAAGGGGCCATCGCAGACATACGAGTTCTTTATTCCGCACAATGTATTTTAGGACTTCATCTCCGTCGAGAGCTCCTGAAAAACACAGCAAGCTTGAAACTGCTTCAGAACGTGCTCGTTCTCCACCCCCTATGTTTGAAAGACCTGAGCGATTTAGTGATCGGTACAGTGATATTTACTGTGACAAATTTACTGGTCGTGACAGGTACAGTGACAGATTTAGTGACAAATTCAGTGATAGATGCAGTGATCGGTACAGCGATAGATTTAGTGACACAGAGAGTCTTCATGGAGAGGTTAGAGCAAAGCTTAATCTTTTACAAAAAGCTGTAAAGAAGAAAAAGAGGCTTTCGGTATCAACATTGTCCTCAACTGAGTTTGATTTGGAATCAGTCACGAGTGAGACTAGTTACACAGATGTTGCTGAAAAGCACAGGGTAAAGCCATCCGCATTAACAGACTTCCAGCATGCTCGTCAAAGTGACCAGGTTGACGGTGCATTGATTAGACGTTCAGCAGATTGTCAAAGTAGGTTGGAGAGAGTTACTGGACTTGCGACACAGTCAGTAGAGCCCCCACAATCAAGGGTGAAACACTCTTTTGAACCCCAGTCCAGGTCCAGGGCAATACAAATGATGAAAGGTGAGCTCCCTCTGGAGGACATCAGAACTAAGGAAACTAACATGACTGACATATCTGAAATAAAAATTGATGAGACGGCTATTTCAAAAGAAGAGACAACAAAGGAAGTGGAATATAACATTTCAGGTGGTACAGACAGTATTCTTGGACAATGGGAAGAGGAAGCTAAGGCAAAGGAACCATTTGTGCTGCAATGGCTTGAGGCAGGTGAAGCTTCTCAAAACATTCCTAAAGAGATAAAAACTTTACATGAGGAGTCCACATTTAAAGAGTCATCCAGTAGCACACCCCTGATGTCAGTAAAAGAAGCATTTCTTAGTGGAAATGTTCCACAAAATGACAGTAAACTTGTTCCTGTACAGCAGTTACAGCCAAGAGCAATGTCTATAGAGAATGTCCTCGAGAAAACCTTGGAAAGTGAGTGTTTAGAGACTGAAGAGCAGTTCTTGGCTAAGCGCATTCGACAATGGCAAGAGGGTGTACAGTCAGATGAAACAGTTGCAGGTGTGTCTGAAAGGTCTGGTGCAAAAGGCTCTAGTGTTCATAAACTTGAAGATAATATACTTAATGAACCACTGACAGTAACCCAGAAAGTCTTTTCATACACAATGGCTTCTCCCAAAGATGAGGATTTAATTGAATATGAAGCACAAAAGAAAGCAGGTGAGTGTAGTGAAAGTGAGGTCCTAATAAGTAAGGTGGATGCGATCTTGGCCCAACCGGTGGCATGGCAACAGGACTATGCAGAGGTTGTTCCATCTGAGTGGTCTAAAGAAAACACTAATTTGTGTAAACCTGAAGAGAAAGTCAATCAAAAACAAGCTGTATCACAAAGAGATGTGCCATTCACAAACGTTTCAAGATCTTTGTCCAAAGAACAACCCTCAGATGAGCATCACAGACCAAATGAGCTGGTTTCAGATTCTTCATTCACAAATGTTGTAAGAACGTCAGTCAAAGAAGAGCTCAGCCCCAAGCAAGGAACACAAAGTGAAAGGCACTCTTCCCAAGCGAAAGTGTCTGAGATAAAAAGTGGAAGTGTGCTCTTCGTGGGAGAAGGAGAGACTTTAACCCAAGAAGTAATGAAATGGAAGTATGATGAGGCAGAGAATGTTACACGACAGTGGTCAAAAGACAAAGAACCTCATGATCATAAAGCTGAATATGAATTTCAGAGGACAGAACCTTCAACTTTAACTGAGAGAGTTTTGCCATTTTTAGGGCCTTCAGCCAAAGAAAAGCCTTCAAGTGAGCACGATACGTACAATGAGCCGTTTTTGATGCAAGACCAAATGACATTAAAAAATAAGAGTGACCTTGTAGTGACTGGAGAGGTGACCATAGTTCAGCCGGCAAGGAAATGGAATCAGAGTCATGCAGATACAGAAAAGGTATCTAATTTTCACAGGTCTGAAGGTGAAAGATACAAAAAAGCACCTGCAGTGGTTCCTCAGAGAGATTATTCGTCTATAAAACTTTCAAGATCAGCAAAAGAAAAGCACATGCATGAACATGGGCCACGAAGAGAGTCACATTTATCACGTGAAAGGATTAATGAGTTAAAAAGTAAGAGTGAGTGCTATGTTAGTGAGGAGGAGGCTTTGACCCAAAGGATAATGAAATGGCAACATGATGTTTTGAGTGAACAAGAGAATGTAGTAACCTTGGAGCCTGATTGGGAGCCTTTTGCGGGGAATGCTGAGGATACTGCTGCAAACAAAGTTGTTGAGCCATCCAGTCAGTCATTACCGAGAAGAACAACAAAGGAAATGTTCTGTACTGATGATTCCACTGAAGACTATGGGCTGGACACATCTAAGATGCAAATGCAATTTCAGAGTCTTTCTCAAGAAGATAGTGAAAAGTTACGAACTGAAAGTGACTATCTTGTCAGTGAAGAGGAGGCTCTAGCTACACGCATTAAAAAATGGCAGCAAGACATTCTCACTGAGCAAGAGCAGGAGGAAAATGTTGAGTTAGAATCTAACTGGACCATCACTGAGCATCTGCAACCTTTGACTCAAAAAACTGATGATGGCTTTGAATCCACTGGTGTGCATGTAGCAGATCCTGCTCATTCTGGAATAACATCAAAAGCTTTGGTTGAAGTGGACAAATCCAGCACTCATGGTTATCGTAAAGATTTGCCCCAGGATAACAGTGAGAAGTGGATTGAGAGCCAGAAGAATCCTGCTGAGAAAATAATAGGTTATCCAGGTCCTGTGAAAGATATGGGGGTCTGCAGCATGACAGAGCACCAAAAGTTGCTTTCAAAGCAAGAACCTGCAACTGTTCTAGATGAAACAGTCAAATCTCGTGCACCAGTCTTTCTCACAACTTTGCTGCCAAATATAAAAGTAAGAAGAGGAGAAATGACTGATCTACAATGCCAGTTTCATGGAGACCCAAAGCCAGTGGTTTGTTGGCTTAAAGACGGACAGGCTATAATAAGAAATCCAGACTTTGATGTGCGAATACGAGAAAAATCATCAACGTTGACAATTTACTATCCAACAAAAGACCATCAAGGCATGTTTAGGTGTAATATTTCAAACAAACATGGAAAAGCCAGTACCTCTTGCATGCTAGAAGTAACTGATGATGAACACAAGGACTGGCCTGAAACTAAGCAAAAAGTTAACATAACAGAAGAAATAGTTTTGGCTGAAGAACAAATAATAGATGAAGAACTTGAGTCATTTATGGACCTTGGTTTAGACAAAAAATACTCTTTGCAAGTACCTCACCCAGTCATCCATGTTCCTTGCTCTTTGGAATCATATACACACTCTTCTCCAGTAGAAATCAGGATAACTGCCCCAACACCAGTTCTAGACACAAGTGAGGAGATTTTTGAGCCCATTGCCAAGACCAGTGAGGCTCCACCAGATGAGGGCACTTCTCAAACGATGAAGCACAAATTCACATTTTCTTTTGATGATGTTGGTGAGGCACCTCGGATTTATAAACAGCTAGAGGACATTAGCTGTTCTGAGGGCCAGTCTGCCATGCTTGAATGTGTAATATCTGGTGAACCGGCACCTGATGTCACATGGTTGTATGACGACCTTTCTCTTGATCCCAGCACAGATAAATACAAGTTTGATGAGCACGACAAGATTTATAGGCTTTACATTCATAATTTTACATATCTTGATGCAGGGACATATCGATGTATTGCCTCTAACAAATTTGGCCAAGTTCAAAGTGTAGCTGATGTGTTGTTTGAGTCCACAACATTGAGCAATATTGGATCTTTTTCTCATTTGGAAATGACAGAGCAAACAAGATCTGTTGGATTTTCAAGGAACATTACTCCTGCAGTTAGGCCAAAAACATCAGTAGGCACTTCCATAGCATCCAAAGAGTCGCCTGCTAAAAGTGAGGAAGGTGCTTATGAGGTTTATAAATCTGTGACAACTGAAGAAAAGACACAGTCTCCAGTTGCTGATGCGCCTTCTGTACTGCAGAAAGGTGCAGCAAATGTTAAACAAGTTGCCCATTCAGGTGGACCTGCTATAACCGGTTGTGGTTTGCAGTCATCAGGGGCAGAAGTAAGTGTAACAAAACTAAAACAAGCATTTGAGACACCAAAATCTCTCATTGTCAAGCCAGATGATATAACAGTAGAATCATGTGTAGAGTCCTATTACCCTGTGGAGGACATTCCAGAATTTGCACCTCAGATCCCAGAGCATGGAGGACTGATATCCTCAAATATGCCTGGAAAGATGCTTTCTTCATTAGCTACGTGTGAGGAATCCCCATTAGGAAATATCCCAGATGTAACAGAAACATTTATTATGAAAAATATAGGACCATCCATTGAAGAAACATCTATGGAGGGCAAGCCAACCTCTAGTGATTTGCATCATTTTGTCTCCCTTGCACATGTCACTGAGGTCCAACACTCTCCTACTTTAATCAGACCCCAGGCAATATTACCAGAGAAAACGAGTAATATCGCAGACACTCCTGGTAGTGGTGAAAGAAAAAACATTCAAGTAGAGAATGTGATTAAACAAAGAACAGTTGGGGCCTTTGTTAGACCAGGTGGTAGTCATCTTGAGATAGATAGCAGTGTTTTTTCTACTCAAGAAATCCCCATGTTAAACAAGCCAGATGAAGCTGAGATGCCTGTACAATCAAACACTGGCACAATTAGTCAGAGTGAAAATTATGATAAACTGTCAAACATTGAACCAAGCCGGAGTGACACACAGGAAGGTGCTGGCACTCTGAGAAATGTACCGGATATAGTGAAATCAGTTAGGGCGAAACAGAAATCTGAGGGTGCTAAGAAAGGATCTGTTGAAGACTTGGCAACAGAAAGTCTACAGCAGCAACAACAAAAAGTTTTCAATCCTAGTGCTGCTGGTATTAGACTTGAAGAGGAAGAGGTAACCTTTAGTGCTGTTTATGACTTTTATAACCCACCATCTGACTGGGGAAGACCCTTGTCACCAGAGTCGGAGATGTCCATTGAAGTGGGCAGCACATTCAGTGAGGAGATAGCAGAAATTGAGCGCTTCTACACACCTGCTTCATCCACCGAAATTTCTCAATTTCCAAAATCACCTGAATCTTTCCACACCTCCACTGAGACTCCTAGTGGTGCCATGACACCCCCCGAGTATCCATTTTCTCCAGTACAACATAAAAGACCACCAAGTAGCTCCAGTGACGGACAATACTCTCCAGCTAAGTTTCTTAGGTCCCCAGATGATGAGGGCATTGAAACAACTCCCCCAGTATTTACTATTGATGAGAACATGATTCTTCCAGAGGGCCGTGATTTGTTAGGCTTAGGGAGCCTTCAAGAGAAGGTGCAAGGAATTCCTCCAGCATTTCTTAAACCTCTTACCAAAAAAAGAGTCTTTGAAGGTGACACATTACGATTCTGTGCAGAAGTATTTGGACTACCATCTCCAGAGGTAAAATGGTTTCGAAACAAAACTAGGCTTGCCCCAGATGACAGAACTGTAATTGAAAGAGATGGCGATAACATATCATTGGAAATTCATAATGTTATAAAACCTGATCAAGGCGAATATATCTGTGAGGCAGTTAATTATGTTGGTGAAGCAAAAAGTGTTGCTCTGGTTGTTGTGAGATCTCAAGAAACAAAGATGATGCTAGCACCCCCTGCTGTTACCCATCAACATGTAATTGAATTTGATGTCGAAGAAGAAGAGGATCAATCAAGGTCTCCCTCTCCACAAGAGATTTTATTAGAGGTTGAATTGGATGAAAATGAGGTGAAAGAGTTTGAGAGAAAGGTCAAAATTGTCACTATACCAGAATACACATCCGACAACAAAAGTATGATAATATCTCTTGATGTTCTACCAAGTACATATGACGAAGATGCTGTGGATTTTGTAGCTCAAGAAAATGATGACTACAAAATAGCATTTGAAGTCACAGAGATGCCACCACGTTTTATCAATCCAATATGTGACATAGAGACACCTGAAAATACAACTGTAATGTTTGAATGCTCTTTGATGGGAATCCCTTCTCCTATAGTGTCATGGTTCAAAGGAAACATTAAGATCCCTTATGATAAGAAAAAGTACATTCATAGCTCTGATGGGGACAATCACTTCCTCAAGATCCTAAAAGTCAACACTCAGGACAGTGGCATTTACACATGTCGAGCCATTAATGTTGTGGGCGAGACACTTTGTAAGGCATCACTTTTGGTCTTGAACCCACAAGCCTGTTCAGGAAAGGCTAGGGGAAGAGAACTCACTGCTGTGTCCCTAGGCAGTGCCATAGTTCAGCCTCAGAAATTTGACTTGGTTGTTGGAAATTCATCTTTTGATGGTGAACAACCATCAGAGATCGAGCTTGAGTTTGAGTTTCCACAGGAAGCTGATGAGTCTCAGAAAGCTGTAAGACTGGTAGCTATGACAGATAATGAAGTCAGTGAGCAGGGAGAGAAATATGTTAGCATCAATTTTGATGTCTTTGCTGAACCCTCAAAAGAAGACAAAATTGAATTCAAAGGCAAATCAACCAACATGTGTAGTTTTCAATTCCAAGTTATAGAAACACCGCCAAAATGTATAATACCACTGCAAAACATCACTGCAGCAGTAGGAACACCTGTAATGCTTCAGTGTTTAGTGAGTGGAAAACCAAACCCTGTAGCCAAGTGGTTCAAGGACGGTGCTCCAGTGACAAACCCGAGATATATTATTCAGGAGAAAGCATCAGGGCATTTCAGTTTACTGATAACAAATGCAGTTCAAAGTGATGCAGGTGAATTCAAATGCATTATCCGTAATAAAGCAGGCAGCACTGAAACAATGGCCTTGCTCAAGGTAATTTAAGTTATTTGCTTCTTTATATATATATTTTTATGGAAGCAGCTGTCACTATGTTTGAAGTAAATGCACAGTATTGAGAATCCAGATAGCTTACTTTTCACAATATACACTGCCTGGCCAAAAAAAAAGTAACACACACTTGCAGTCGTGCTTAAAAGTTTGTGAACCCTTTAGAATTTTCTATATTTCTGCATAAATATGACCTAAAACATCAGATTTTCACACAAGTCC
>JANZXT010006136.1:0-10006 GCA_027575915.1 Betancurichthys madagascariensis
ATTGAGTATTTAGGGTCTCATACATGTCACCTGCTGAGATAATCCAAGAGTTTTATTATATTAAAGGACCAACATATATAAAATACACATTACTACTTTTTAAAGGGTATATAAAGGGTATATTTGAGGAATTATGAAATATTTCTATGCACAATAAACAAAGGCCAAAAACAAGGCATAAAACTAAAAGAATAAGATATTTACCAGTCCAGTACTAATATGAGTCCCTTGTAATTGGCCTAATGGTTAGAGATGCAGCTTTTGGACTAAAAGGTTGCTGGTTTGATTCCCTAGACCAGCAGGAATAGCTGAAGTGCTCTTGAGCAAGGTACCTAACCCCCAGTCTGCTCTGGGTATGTTGTATATCACTTGGGATAAGTGTGTCTGCTAAATGCCTGTAATGTAATGAAAATGAATGTCTTTGTATAAATATTACTTAATACCTGAACAAATATATATATATATATATATCACTTTATTCAGCTGGTAGTACTAATACCAGGGACCATGTCATGTTTATGAAACCAGGTTGAGAGGAATTTTGCTTTGTGACATGGTGCATTATCATGCTGGAAGTAGCCATTAGAAGATGGTAAATTGTGGCCATGGAGGAATGCAAATGGTCAGGAACCGTACTCAAATAGGCTGTGGCATTCAAGTAATGACTGACTAGTCTTAATGGACCCAAACAGGGGCATAGCTATTCATGGGCCTGGATGGGCCTGGGCCCACCCATTTCTTGCCTTGGCCCATCCAATCAAATAACTTATTTTCTTTTTGAATAAATCTGAGATTCATACTGATTTAATACTCATTTTTATTTCATACTGTTGGAAAACAATACAATAATCTATGACTTATTTCAACTAATAAAAAATCTTTGTCGCATGTGCCACATTGCTTGTTTTCCTGAAACAAACATGCTAATGTTATTGTAGCTTAAGAGTAGCTTGGTGTCCAACAAAGTTGGCATAGCAATGTCAAAAAAAAAATAAATAAATTGGAAGAGCTGGTGTCTGATGCCACTGCCAGCATTACATGGTGGGGGAAGGGGACACCAAAGTAGTGCCACCAAACTTCTCAACAGACAGGCCTTCACCATTGACTGACACTCAAAGTAGCCCAGGGCCAGTACCACGTGACCCAGCAAAGCTGGAGAGGACTCTCCCTGTGGCGCCAGCAGACCTGTTTGTAATTAACGAACCAGAGTCTCAACCAAGAATGACACGTTTTCCTGGAACTGTCATATGAGGAAAAGTACATGGCTTTGTACAAGTTGGTATAAGAGCTTTAAGTGGATTGAGTACAGCATATCAATGAATGCTATCTTTTGCAAATACTATAGATATTTTCCTGGGTTTTTATGGATTATTCATTCGTGATAGATGGAGCTTGAGATGGAAGCACCTCAAAGAGGCTTGTTCTAAACAGCAAGCTACATGCTCTTGCATTTAGTACACTGGCATCCTACAAAGAAGGCCATGCACCAAATAGCCACGGGACTATGCAAACTTAACTTTGTGGTGGTGCAGTGGTTAGCACTGTTGCCTTACAGCAAGAAGATTCCGGGTTTGAACCTCATGGCCGACAGGGGCCTTTCTGCGTCCAGTTTACATGTTCTGTCTGTGTGGGTTGTCTCCCACTTCAAAGACATGCAGATTTGATAAAAATTGTTGAATTTGTTGTATGTTGCTCTAGATAACAGTGTCTGCTAAATGAATGTAATGAGATGCTGGTAACATTGCATTTGTTGAAAGAAACCATCAGCATGTGAAAGTGCTCTTAGATATTGTCATGATGTATTCTAAACAGGGCATCAAAGGTGTGGTAAAACTACATTTTTTGCTGGAGTCAATTTGTCAGGCTGTTGTGTCACCTGTTGTGTGTCTCTGGCTCATAGCGAAATAGTGATGATGTTAGTAAAGTTGGTTATGAATTTTGTTGAAGTTGTGTCTGCAATGTATAATGCTAATAATGCATGTGATGTTTCTTATGTTGTAAATTGATTGTGTTTTATTTTTTTCACGAGCGGGTTCACTGTTGTAGGCCTAGTATGCTTGGAAAAACAGTGTGACTATCTGAGACTATATTATAGCTCCGAGATGGCTTCTGTAGCTGAGAGAGAAACAGGTAATGTTAGGGTACCACTGTACACTGTGAAGCTGATTTCATCTACAGCTGATCTGGCATGCTGTTCAGATTCTGAATATAAGCAGTGTCTTGTAGTAACTGAACAGACTGGACAGATTTGATTTTTAGGGCTGTTCAGGGATGTCACTATGATGACACAGCAGGCCAATGCATAGCAGAACACTTTTCACACTTGTAATGTACTGTAAATGCTATTGAGCTATATTGAATTCTGTGGCCCAACCAATTTTGTTCAGGTTCAGCCACAATTAAATTTCTGGCTATGTCACTAGGCCCAAAGTGTGTCAAGAAAACATTCTCCACATCATTACACCACCTCCACCAGTCTGACTGTTGACACAAGGCAGGTTGGGTCCATGGATTCATGCTGTTGGCACCAAATTCTGACCCTATCACCTGTGTGCCTCAGCGAAAATTAAGATTCATCAGACTAGGTTATGTTTTTCCAGTCTTCAGCTATCCAGGTTTGATGAGCCTGTGCCTACTGCAGCCTCGGTTTTTTGTTCTTTGCTGACAGAAGTGGAACCTGATGTGATGATCTGCTTTTGTAACCCATCCGCCTCAAGGTTCAATGTGTTGTATCTTCTGACATATTTTTTCTGCTCACCACAATTATACAGAGTGGTTATCTGAGTTACTGTCAGCTTGAACCAGTCAGGCCATTCTCTGCTGATCTCTCTCATCAACCAGGCATTTCTGTCTGTGTCAGTAACAGTTCACAGAACACGAGATTAGAGTGGCCTTCAAACATGGCCGCTCTGGACTACAAACCCCAAGAATCACAGTGCCGTCTGTCACCTGACTATTAATCACACCACCTGCAGGTTATTGTACAATCAACAACACACCGATATAAGTCCCGCTCTCAAACCAGCTCCTCGTGAAGTATCGTTTGGTGTTCTCTCCCATTCATACCAGGCTTGTAGTACTTGAGTCTGACTTGTGCCCTAATTTTAAGGACTCGTGACTTGACTTGGACTTGAGCACTGATGATTTGGACTCGGACTCGTGCGTTAACTGCATTCGGACTCGTAAATTGGAGACAAGGACTCTGATTTTTTCTTTATTTTTTGTAACATGCCATAATAATTTGGCATAAGATATTTTTATCTACATTAATTTTTATACTAAATTTCGTGCAACAGAATGCACATTCACCTGTTCATGTCATGTTCAGGAACAAACCAATGTTAATGGCACTAAAATGCCTGGAGAGAATGCCCCTAGTATCGTTCCCTTTGCTTATACAGACTTCTCATGAAGTGGGGAAAAAAAAAATGCACTGCTATGTATTCCATATGTAGACAAATTATCGAGGAGACAACGGGGACAACCTTGAACTTCAATCATCATTTGGCAAGACTATACCCAGAGAAGTAAGTGGCATGCTATGTTCATTGCTCTATTGATAGCAGGGCTTGCTTGCTGACCAATGAACTAGTTAGTGTTAACCCTCTCTCATGTTATTTTCCCTGTTGATAGCAAGGCTTGGTGAGTGATTAACAAGCTTTTTATCTGTAGCCTATTAACTAAAATGGGTCAGTCAAGCACTAACGTCAGTCCAACACAGTAGCAGAGATGGTTTCACATAATGCCAGCAACAGCCACCATCAAATGGTGCGGTTGGAGTCTTGTTCTTGGACTCGACTAGGATCAATAGTGGACTCGACACAGATTCAACTTGAAATTTTCTTTAATGACTTGGACTTGAATATGGGGGACTCGAGACTGGACTCAGACTTGAGGTTTAGTAACTCGACTACAACACTGGCGCACATATGCTCTATGTGGGTCCCCCATGAGAGGTCTGCAGTTACGTTGTCATAGTTAGTCTTGCCGGAGTCCCCGCTTGCACTCAGCACAAAATGTACACTGTTCTTAACCATTAGGTTATACTGTATACTGTTCTTAACCTAATGGTTACCCAACAACCTGTGTGTTTTCTCTCTCTCTCTCTTCCCCCTTCTCTCCCTCTGTCTGTCTCTGTTGAGTTACATGTCGATCCTGAGATACCAGTGATGCTGACCTGTCCTGCTTTTCAGACCTGTATGATCCACCCTGATGCCCTATGTCTGGCTGGAGTCTCATCACATTGCTCCTGTGGAGGATAGCCCCATATGGACAGTTGAAAGACACACTTGGAAGATGGCTCTGGACACTTAGATTTGCTATGATGGCTGAGGACTACAACTGCCATGATAACTTTAGGACTGCAGTTGTCAAACAGTTCTGCATTCAAGTCTCCATCAATGAACAGCTGATAACTTCAACATAGACTTCATGTTAAAACTACAATGCACAATTATAATGCACAAAGTATAATTGTGGTTGCACAATTATACTTTGCAACTACACAGGGCACAGAAGCAAGTTATTTATAAAAAAAAAAAATCATGCTATCTGTCATCACCCAGGTGAGGATGGGTTCCCTTTTGAGTCTGGTTCCTCTCAAAGTTTTTTCTTCATGTCATCTGAGAGAGTTTTTCCTTGCCATCGTCACCACAGGTTTGCTCATTAGGGATAAATAAATGTATTCAGGATAAAATTAGCTCATATGCTTAAAGTCTATTTTTCTGTAAATAAGTCTCCCTAAGTGCTGTGCCTTAAAGTGGTGGGGAGGTTTGTGTGCTTTTATGACCCTGGTAGCTATAATCAGCTGGGACCTCAGTCCCTGGTAGGTTCAATCTTGCTGGGCAGGTTCCAGGTGAAAAGCCAGACCTGGCCCTCCAGGTTGGGGATTGGGCTAATGACCCATCCCTGTTTTTAAAACAAAACAAAACAAAAAAACCACCAGTCCCAGCTTGGGTCAGCCCACGGACCTTAATTTTGACTTCCCCACAGGTATACGACGTAGCGAATATGCGTCTCTCAGGAGTCCACTATGCGCCATTGCCATTGGGGTATGCAAGTACAGAAGAGGGCGGCCTACTTACCCACAGTCTGAGGTTAGCATTCCTTGATTGTGGATCTTTATACCTGCTACCTGCGTCATACATCTGGGCAGTGGCAACACACCAATGACGAGCCACCGGTAAAGCCGCAAGGACCCCCTGGCTCCAACATGCCCATACGTGCCCGCAAAAGCTACGTGAGGCAGATCAAAGTTGCATCCTGGAATGCAAGAACTCTCTCAGATGCCCAAACATCAAAGCGCCAAGCCCCGGAGCGTAGACCTGCCCTGGTTTCAGCCAAACTCGAATGCCTCAATGTAGACCTTGCATGCCTGAGTGAATGCCATATCCCTGAGGAGGGGGAGTTAATCGATGGCAAATATACATTTTCTGCACTCAGGTAGAAGCAGCGACCAACCAAAGCAAGAAGGTGTTGCCATTGCATTGAAGACGGCACTACGTCCATCAGTTGTCAGCTAGAAGGGGATAAACTCTCGTATAATGAGGATGCGCATAAAGCTGGCCAAGACCTGCCATCCCACTGTCATCAGTGTACATGCTCCCACTTTTAAAAAGATCCATCGAGGAGAGAACCCTTTTCTATGACCAGTTGTCTGAGGTGTCCCCAGAAATAACCATCTTTTTCTGCTTGGTGACTTCAACGCCAGAGTCGGATGTGGCCATGAGACCTGGCCAGATGTCATTGGCCCCCATGGTCTTGGGCAGGAAAATGACCAAGGGATCATGCTGCTTGAACTATCTGCCCAGTTTGGATTTACCATTGCAAACACGTTGTTCTTCCATCAGGACATTCACAAAGTCACATGGATGCACCCAAGGTCAAAGCGTTGGCACATGATAGACTTATTGTCCGCCAACACTACAGATCAGACCTCATTGATGCCCATGTCTGCCGCAGTGCAGACTGCTGGACTGACCACAGACTGGTTTGCACAAGACTTAAGCTCCGGTTTCATATCCCACCCTGTAAAAAGAAGTCTGGGCTATGTCGCCTCAACATTGAACGCTTGAAAGTGCCTGAAGTCTGTGACCAGCTTCAAGAGGGTGTCTGAAAAGATCCAGGACCTTAATGCAGAAACTCTAGATCAACACTGCAAATTCCTCCACCAAACCCTGTAGGACACCACCAGGGAGATAGTTGGACTTCTAAAAAGGAGACATCACAACTGGTTTGATAAGAATACCACCACCATCACCAATGCACTCAAGCAGAAACATGATGCTTACCAACTGGCCCAATGATACACCAGAAAATCGTCAACTCTATAGAACTGCTAGAAACAGCTGCCAAAGGGAACTATACCGACTGCAAAATCAATGATGGTTGGATAGAGCCAAAGAAATTGAAGCGCATGCTGAGAGACAGACATGACTAAGAACTTCTTCAAGGCAATTAAACTGGTTTCTCAAAAGATGCTCCCCTGGCCTCACCCCAGTAGATGACACCAATGGGAAAAGGCTCACAGAGAAGGAGGATATTCTACAGTGCTGGAAAGAACACTTTTCTACCCTTCTGAAACAGCACAGCACACCCCTCAGTTCTTGATGATATTCCCCAGGAGGAAGTCCAGACTGATCTAACAATACCACCTACAGAGTCTGAAGTTGAGAAGGCTCTGAAACAGCTGGCTAGCGATAATGCACCTGGCCTAGACGGGATCCCTGTTGAAGTTCTTAAGGCTGGAGGCCACCCTCTACTATCTGGGATGAAGAGAGTGCCACAGGAGTTCAAAGATGGCCACATTGTAACTCTGTTCAAGAAGAATTGCCATTTCACCTGTGGCAATTACAGGGGAGTCACACTTCTGTCCATCACAGGCAAACTATACGCCAAGGTGATCCTCAACCACATCTTGAACAACACTACCCAATGAAGCTGCACAATGCAGCTTCAGAGGCGGTCGGTCAACTTTTCGGTAAATACTATGAAAAAGACACTCGTTGGGGAGTGCAGCTCTCTCTCTCTCTCTCTCTCTCTCTCTCTCTCTCTCATTACTGACTATCTGTAAGACACACAGACACATGTTAATAGGCAACCAGTAATTAGACAAAGGTGTAATTCATAATGTGTTACCTGCTGGTTCAACCTGACTCCTTGCCATTCACAGCTGACACTTGTCCTCGCCCCGTTGCCACACTCTTCTAAAACAAGGTTGAGCAGTTTTTCTCCTAAAATTAAAATACAATCTGACAATTTGAGCTCATGACAGCCAGCAATGTAAGATACCAATGTTGTCCTGAAAAAAAATTCTTGAACAAGAGAACTTGAGCAAATCAATGATTTTCTTAATTTTTTTTTATTAAAACAGAAAAGATTACAACTTCAAATTCCATACCAAGTCTCAAGTCTTGCGGCTCATGTCATTGAGGGCACTTGTAGTGGAAATTCTCAAACGCAAGCATTTTCATGAAACATTTTCATAAGCAGGGCCAGAGTAGCTTATTATTTGCCATCAAACTAAGGCTTAACAAATAGTTCTCAACAACAACAAAAAATATCTAGGATAAGTTGACCCTCCATTCATCCAACCAAATTATCAATGAAAGGTCACACAAAATAGCCAAAGCCTTTGTTCTACATTAATTAATTTGGAGTCTTATATTCATTCTTAGACTGACCACTTTCACCCATTTTTACAGACACAAAACGCAACACACACAGAAGATAAAACACCAAGGAGGAGATTTTCCTAGGTGGAGTGAGGTAAAATCTAAACAGATTATAATATTGAGAAACAATTTCTTTTCTTTTTCTTCCTTTTTTTTTTTTTTTTTTAAAGAGTGTATAAACCTCTCAACCTGTCTCTGGGAACACCACTGAGACCATATCCACAGAGCTTTTGGCAGCTTTAGAATATATGTGGTTGAGTAAGACTCAACAACCTTCTTATTCCCAGAAACACTCGGAGATGAGGATAATTTGGACAAATCGGACAAATGAAAATCAGAGGAATCAAGACCAGACAGATAAAATCAGGCAGCTCAAAATCTATCTCTTCCAATCAGCACTAGGAAACACCAGAGGACTATTTATATGATATACTGTACGTATGTGTGCAATTGGAATAACAAGATCTTTTGATCTCCAGATGGAAGAAGAGAATCCAGTGTACTTAAATTGGGGAAAAAATTCTCTTTCTTTCCACGTGGAGATCCTAGATGGGCCCCCAGAAAAATAATAGGTTTTGACCTGTCTGTACTGAAAGAGGTTGAATTGACAAAGCATTATCTAGAAATATAGACCTCTGTCACCTAAGAGATTCTGCCTCAAGTATATCCAGGAGCAAGTATTCACTGACGCAAACACCACTGTTCAGGGATGTTTCACAGTTTACAAAACAAGTGTTTATCCTGCTGCATTTCTTAGATTTTTTTTAACCCATTTAGTGATAACAGATGAATCTACTCGTAATTTTGCACTCACCACATTCTAATCTGTTGGTGTCATGTTATTTATAATACATGGTTTTCTCAATGCTCCTAATGTAAAATAAGTGGTTTGGATCTTATAATAAAACCAATAGCTGTTTTTGTCTATGCCTTATTTTGTGATAAATCAACCACAGAACCTGGACCACTGCTCATCCTGGAGCTTGGTCACCACACTGACATTATGACTGAGGCAATGAAAATCAGAAATTTTGAGTGGATTTTACTGGGAGTTGCTTCAGATTTTTGGCCAAGAGATGTTTTGGTTGGGTGCCCATTTATTTGTGAATAGTACCATTTAAATAATTGAAATCTGCATACTTAATTTCCTTAGCATCATCTTGGTCACCGAGCCAGGCTGACCAGCGAGAGGTCACTTCCTGTGAGTGTGGCACACACATCGGATTATTCCTTTCCAATGTCATGATAGAAAACAACCACAAGTAAGTTTAAGTTTGTGTCAATTTTAGTGCAATTTTCGCTAAATTTGTTGTCTGTCATAAATGACATTAGAAACAGATGATGTTATTGGGAAAAGAGAAGCAAAATGCCGCCTATTTTATTGATTTTTTTTTTTAAATTTGTAGATATAGTTAAATTTTCTTTTGCCAAAATGTCAATCTATCAAACTTTCCTGCTCCATTTTAATGCATCACTAATGTCAATCGATGCATCTCTCTGTCTCATGTCAGTTGTTTGATCCATGCATTTGTCAGAAACGTCATGTTCTGACTGAGGCGGAGACCAGATATGTAAAGTACATCAGTTTTTAGACTGACAGTTGTCGTTGTTGTAACTTGTGAATTGTTGCAGATAAAAACAAGAAGAAACTTCACCACATCCACAATGGGGCAGTGGGCAGAAATACTGCTGATAATCAATCAATCAATCAATCAATCAATCAATCAATTAAGTAATAGTGTTTGCATCAAGCTATTTATGAGTTCCTCATGCAGAAACACAGCAGTTCTTTTCTCTTGGGTTACTTTCCCGTTCCTTAATTGGGAAACAAAACAAGATTAAACAGATTCTGAATCTATTAATTCTGTATCATTATAAGTTTTCTTTACATGGGGTCTCCAGTGGTCTCAAAGTTTAGGAGAATAAAAGTGTATGAGGCAGAGAATAGGAGGGTACAATTAAAAAGGCTGAAGCCCTTCACCGTGAACCACAGGCAAGAAAAATGGAAAACTGGGGTTATCTGATACACAGTTTCAAGGCATTTGGGGAGGAATTTCCACTTTATTGTAAACAGCAAAATAGAATCTGAAGTGATGGTAATCAATACTAAAAATTTTAATAGAACTACCATATAGTTCATCCATCCATCATCTATAGCCTCTCATCCTGTCCTACAGGGTCGCAGGCAAGCTGGAGCCTATCCTAGCTGACTATGGGTGAGAGGCAGGGTACACCCTGGACAAGTCACCAGGTCATACACATAGACACAGACAACCATTCATGCTCACATTCACACCTACGGTCAATTTAGAGCCACCAATTAGCCTAACCTG
>JANZXT010006568.1:0-14767 GCA_027575915.1 Betancurichthys madagascariensis
AAAACGGAAACGCCCTGAGATGTGCATGAAAACAAAAGTAATAAACACGTGTGTAATTATTATAAAGAAAACAAAACCACATTAATAGAAAATAAATCCCATTTATGCAGGATTTAACTGCACAAATTAATAACTCCGTTACATACACCCCCCTTAAATCCTGCTAAATTGGGGACGTACCATAAAGACTTTCTTAATAAGAAGAAGCCTTACAGGAATGCTAAAAGAAAGAAAAGAAAAAAAAAACACAACCTGCAGTATACTAGTCACTAAAGAGTCAAAAGCAATCGATAAAAAAAAAAAAAATCCTCCATCTCGGGAGTACTTGAAGATCGGGAAGGCGCCATATCCCATACTAACAAGTAGATTACAGAGATGCCTGTTACACCTCAAACTCTGCTAAGACTACGACTGATAATGAAAACTACACTGTGATGTCTGCTTACCAAACACATGTGACTTGAAAAAGATGATACTATGTGTGCGTGTGTACTACTGTGTACTAGCTGGGCAAGTGAGATTGTCAGTTTAAAACAAGCTGGCAACTAGAGATATAAAAGAATTAACTGTGGAAGTGTGTGCAGTGTCAAGGACTTGCTTATTCATCTCACATATGAGTCTTTTGGGCGGTTTGATGGCTCTGCCTCGTCTTGTCTGTGGAACAGCATCATCGAAGCTCTGGGGCTGAGTGGTGACAACGGGCTCATCCAACACGGTGTCATCATGGGTGGGGACGATGGAGTGGGGTTCATCAGACACGGGCAGGACGACGCTGAGCTGATCGCTCTCTCCAACTGCAACTCCACTTGCAGAGTCACCTGGCTCCGACACGCAGTCCAATTCAGGCACGTCAGGCACTTCAGCGAGGTCATCTCGTCGCTCCTCCCTCTCGAAGTCATCAGGGCTGTTGAGCACCCAGTGCGCAGTCCGATCTCCCACACAATCATCAGCCAGAGGGTTGCCCTCAGAGACTGCTGGACTGGACGGAGGGCCCTGGAGGTCTGTGGACAGCTGCGGCCGGTGGTCTATGGACTGAAGATCCTGCTCATCGTCAAGTGGAAGGAAGTTCACAGGGAGTAGCAGATTCCTGTGGACCACTTTCACTCTATCAGTGCGAATGTCTTTGACTCGGTACACGTTGATGTCAGGGTTCACAGCCACAACTTCATATGGAGAGGCTTCCCACTTGTCAGCTACCTTCCTTTTCCCTTTTTCACCTCTGTTAGCAACAAGCACTCGGTCTCCAATGGTGAGTGGTGAGCCTTTGACTTTTCTGTTGTAGAGCTTTGCGTGTCGAGTCTGCTCTTTCTGACTGTGTCTCTGTGCGATTTGTACAGCTTCACGCATGTCTTTCTTCAGACGGGACACAAACTCACTGTGATCCACCACAACATCGTCAGAGAGGATGCTTTGAAACAGGATGTCAACTGGGAGACGAGGGACTCGGCCAAACATGAGGTAGAAAGGCGCAAAGCCAGTTGTCTCGTGCTCTGTGCAGTTGTAACAGAAGGTGAGCAGCTGCAACATCTGCGGCCACTTGGCTTTAGACTTCGGAGGCAAAGTTCGAATCATGGACCCAAGGGTCCTATTGAACCTCTCGACGACGCCGTTGCCCATGGGGTGATAGGGTGTGGTATGGGACTTGTCGACACCCGCCAGAGACAGCAGTTCCTTGATCAACTTGCTTTCGAAGTTCGCTCCTTGGTCTGAGTGAATTCTCTTCGGAAAGCCATAGACGAGGAAGAATTCATCCCAGAGTTTTCGAGCTACTTGCTTGGCAGACTGATTCTTACATGGAAACGCGTGAGCCATCTTGGAAAAATGGTCTGTAACAACCAGGACATCCATGCACTTGCCATCGCTCACCTCAGCAGACCAGAAGTCGATGCAGACCAGCTCCATTGGCTCTGATGTGCGGATACTCTCCAGCGGAGCACAGGCGTTGGGTTCAGGAGTCTTCCCGACAACACAGCGGTGGCAGTTCTTCACGTGCCCGTCGATGTCTCGCTTCATCCCGACCCAGAAGAATCGCTGTTTTGCGATGGACAGTGTTCGGCTCTTCCCCTGGTGTCCAGCTGCATCGTGGATCCCATTCAGTACTTGTGCTTTGAGGGAGTCAGGCACCACAAACAGGAAAAAACGTTTGTTCATGTTGCCATCTCTCCGCTCTTTGCACAGCACACCATCACGGACGGTCAGCTTGTCCCAGTGCTTCAGGAGCTGGCGCACACTGGAGGGTTCATCTGCTCTCTCCCTTTTGGAAGGCTTTCGACGTCTCTCGATGTAGTAAAGCACTCGACTGATGGTTCCATCTTGACCTTGCTGGTTCACCAAGCTGCTGTGAGGGATAGGGGCATGAGCCTGCTGCAATTGAGGGACAGCTAGGCCCACACCCGTTACCTCACTCAGCCCACCAGTGGAGTGTGCACTGAGAACAGCTGAAATCTCAGGCGCTTCAACTGAACCACTGCAGCTGCTGGATGTGTTGCATGGCTGCTTGCCTGACCTCAGGACCATCTGGTGGTTGTTGCTGTACTTGAATGCGTGCTGGACAGTGTCATCCCCAACACCACTGACATTCCTCAGGAGTGAGACATAAGGCTCCGTGATGAGGCGGTGGCTTATACATGACTGAACAAACGGCTCTCTACTCAAGGCGTCAGCGACAACATTTTTGGAGCCTGGGACATACTTGAGATCGAAGCTGTATGACGCAAGCCTAGCCACCCAACGCTGTTCACAAGCATCCAGTCTGGGTTTTGTCAGGATGTATGTCAGGGGATTGTTGTCAGTCCAGGCTGTGAAGTGATGTCCTTTAAGCCAGTGGCTGAATTTCTCGCAGACAGCCCACTTCAATGCGAAGAACTCCAGTCTGTGAGCCGGGTAGTTCATTTGAGAGCGAGAGAGTGTTCTGCTGGCGAAGGCTATTGGTCTTGCTACCTCTTCACCAGGAGGGATTTGAGAGAGAACTGCTCCAACTCCATCAAAGGATGCGTCAATGGCCAAGATGAAAGGCTGGTCGAAGAATGGATGGGCCAAGACCACACTCTGCAGCAGCTCAGACTTCAGGATTTCAAATGCATTCTGACATGCAGGTGTCCAGTCAGTGGGAGTGAGCTTTGCGTAACACATTCTCTTTCGAGGTTTCCTCCCCTTTCTCACAGATGTCTGCTTGCTGGACCCTGACGTTAACTGAAAGAGTGGCTTGGCCTTAGCAGAGCAGCCCTCGATGAAGTGTTGGTAGTATAGCACCATTCCGAGGAACGACCTTATCTTCTTCGGACATGGTGTCTGTCCGTCGGCTTCCATCAAATCGACTTGTTGCACTTTGCAGATGGCCTCAACTTTGCACGGGTCTGTCTTAATGCCTTCCTCACAGATGATGTGGCCCAGGAACTTGACAGATCGCCTGAGGAAGAAGCATTTCTTGGGAGCCAGCTTCAGGTTGTGCCTGGACAGACGTGCGAAGACCATTTCAAGACGCTGGAGGGCCACAGACTCAGAGGGGGCAAACACCATCAAGTCATCTAAATAGCAGAGCACACTACTGAAGTTTTCGTCGCCAAAGATGGACATCATTCTCATGAACGTGGCCGGGCTATTGCATAAGCCCTGAGGGAGCCTGTTGTATTCATGCAAGCCAAATGGTGAGGAAAAGGCAGTGTACCTCTTGTCATCCTCATGCAGGGGCACGTTGTAGTAACCTGACGTGAGATCCATGGTGGAGAATAATGCATTGCCCCCCAAAGCTGCAAGGACGTCGGCCTGGTGTGGGAGTGGGTGAGCGTCTTTGACAGTGCGTGCATTAAGCCACCTAAAGTCAGTGCATATTCTCAAGTCGCCGTTCTTCTTCCAGACTAAGACGAGGGGCGAGGCATAGTCACTGTGCGACTTGCGAATGATACCTTTCTCCTCCATCTCATTCAGCGCTGATCTTAGTTTAGCGTACTGGCTGGGTGGTATGCGCCTGTATGGCAAACGAAAGGGCCTGTCGTCAGTGAGGTGAATGCGATGGACAAAACCTCTAGCGTCACCACAGTCCATTTTGTCTCTGGAGAAGATCGACTCATAACTCTCGATGATCTGCAGCAGCCTGTCTTTCCCTTGTGGTGACACTTCACAGGACTCCAAGTCGATGTCAGAGAGATTCAAGTTGCACAGGACACGTTTCATCTCCTCTGGTGATCTGTGTGATGAAGGGGAGCCACTCTCTGCACACTGCACATTTGACTTGAACTCTGTAGGTTGCGGCAGGTCTTCCACAGCAACACAAGGTGACACGTCCGCAATCTTGGCGTTCCGTCTCAGTACGACTCTGTGGCTGGTTGGATTGATGACTTTCAGTGGGATGGAGCCATCTCCCCAAAGAGGTGTGATCACTCTGCCAACCATTATCTGCTTCGGCCTTGACCTTGACTTTGTCGGCTCAACGATGACTGTGCTGCCCACAGACAGGACTGAAGATGCAGGCAACTTCCCCCACACCAGGTGCTCTGTTTGCGGCTCTAGCGTCACACTTCTCTGGAGCTTTACAGTACCCACTCTCTCAGGCACAGACTCACCTCTCCACCTCTCAGTGTTGGAGAAAAGGGACAAGAACTTGCGACACTCTTCACTCTGGTTATGGCTGGGCGTGGACATAAGTCTCCAGTAGCCACTTGTCTCTCTCGGCTGCATCAACAGCTGTTTGATTGCGTTGGTGCCCAGGATGAACTCTTCTGTCTGACCTGGCACCACTAAGGTAGGCACAGTCATGGGGCAGCCGTACACGGTAATGTTGAGGTCATATATTGCCGTTGGTGTGACACGATGGCCTCCACAGCCAACAATGACAATGTCTTGAGCAGACTGCTTTGTGATACTGGGGATGTTTTTCACTAAACTTGCATCAGCTGACTCACTAAGGGTACATGCCATGGAGCCACTGTTAATGAGGGCTTTAAGAGTGGGTCCATCCTCAATTGAAACTGACGTGTAAAATAAACTATCAGACCTAGGAACTGCCTGTAAACTCTGAAAAATAACTGTTTTGTCTGAAGTAATGTCACTACTGTACAGCTGACTTAAAGTATCATAATCCGAAAAAGCTCCAAAGCTAGACGTGGGAGGCTCACTCTGAAGAGCTACGTGGTCCTCCCCTACATGCAGATCAGTTAGTTTGACGGCTGGTTTGCTGGCACTGCAGTCCTACCTCTGAGTGGGCATCTGTTCCTCGCATGGTCTGGTGAAAAGCACTGCAAGCACATTCTGTTATCTTTGCAATGTGAAAAAGCAGAGTGACTGGCATCTTCACAGACTAAGCATGGTGCATCGTTAAGACCCTGAATCCGAGGTAAGCCACTAGGCCTTCTACTCACTGGTCTGGACTGAGTATTGCTCATAAAGACTTTCTCCAGCATACTAAGCATTCTCTCCATGGCAGAGCTGTCAGCAGAGGTGGACAGGGTTGGAGGCTGAGTACTACAGAGGGGCTAAAATGGAGGCTGTGCATTACACGGTGGCTGTAGTGTGGGCTGGGCATTAGACAGAGGCTCTGAGCCTGTGTTTACCGCCATCCTATTCACCATCACTTACCTTGTATTCCTCATGCCTGCTGCCTTGATGAACTTCTCTGAGTGGTACTCATTCAAGATTTCCTGCACCTCAGCAGCTGACCACTTGTCAATAGTCTTAGAGCGGAAGGTGAGGGCTAGGTCGACGTTGGGGCAGTTCCTAATGAACATGCGTGTGACCTCAATGGACAGGCTATCCTGCTGCTTACCCTGATCTTTGAGATACTCTGCAGCAACATCAGCAGCACGGTTGAGGTGCAGCCAGTAGTCATAAGGGTCTTCCTGTGACTGAGGGAGAGTTGTATAGAAGTCTTATAGAGGAAGAGGTGAAAACTGTGCACAACTAAAGTGCTTCCTCAAAAGGGTGTAAATGGAGTCTGGATTACTCCTCACATCAATCCCACTAGACTTAATGCCCACTTTGACAATGTCTTTGGCCTTGCCTCGTAAGTGGATGAGAATCTCGTCACCTTGCTCTTCAGTAGTCAGGCCACCCTTCCTAATGAAGGTTCGCATGAGTTCAATCCATTCTTCCAGTGTAACAGTGTCCATCGAGTCACCTCTGAACGTGGGAGGGTCTTTCACTTTTCTCTGACTCACTACATGGAGCTGAGATGAGCTTGACAAGTCCTGAGCTGGAGTGTGACTGTCAGTGTGTACACTAGAGACATGTGCTGGGCTAGACCTACTGAAGTGTTCAAGGAGACTGTCAGCTAGTTGTTGACCAATGTGTTGCACAATGTTACCCATCTGACCTAAAATGTCATGTGTAGTGTCGGGAGTGGAAGTGCAGGGGGCCTGGGAAGCAGGGAAGCTATCATGCTGAATGTGAGTGTGTGTGCTGTGAACTGCTGGGCTATCATCCCTACACCTCTACCTACAGTAGTGCTAATGTTAGGGAAAGGAATAGGTGTCCCCAATAATCCTCTGCCCCGCCCTACACTGACTGGTGACTGAAAATTCTGAAAACTATTAAGCTGTGGGCTATCCATGGCTCAGAGGATGAGTGAAAGGTAAAGAAGGGCAGTAGAAAAGAGAAAGAAAGCAACAGAGGAAAGTACATAGAGTTCTACAAACTTCAGTAATACAAACCTACACTCACTTCAGTACCATACACTTACTACAGCATACCTCAATACCATAAACACATTACACTACATATAAACAAAATGCATACTCAACCATGTAATGTATACTGCACATAATATCATAAAAAGATGTACTGCCTAAAATGTAAAATGCACTGCATATAATGCATAAAACTGTAACTGCAAATGTAATTGTTCAGACGTTAAATCTGCTCAAAACTGAAAATGTAACTCTCTAAATTAATAATATAAACATCTACATGCTGTGTCTATGACCCTTAAATGCGCTTAGCTGATCTGCAGGATGACGAATGGCATAGGATGACGACAGGTCCACCGTTCCGGAGGCGTTGATCATCGACCAACCGAAGCACGGGATTCACGGCACCAATGTTACATTTGCTACTTGTCTCTGCGTTGTGTTTGTTGCAAATGACTGGAGGTCCACACAGATGGCTGTCATCAACCTTTACTGGATGCTGTACAAATATACGTACATACACATCAAAGGGGGGTTGGGAGGCAGTCTTGCCCACTCCTCTTCCCAGCGTGGTTACAGACAGGGATTTTATACTTTTACGAAAATGATTGACATTTTTTAAGACAGATTACAATGAAGCTAAAACAACTAGCGCTAGCATGTGCTAAGCGGAGCTAGCATTCCGCCTAGCGATTAGCTATTTATGCTAGCGGAGCTGACTAGCATTGCATTTTCTGAACATTGAGATTACAAATAAACCGAAAATAATTACACACCTGTACAAATATACGTACATACACATCAAAGGGGGGTTGGGAGGCAGTCTTGCCCACTCCTGGTAAAGTAAAAAATAAAAGCAAATGCTAAATACACAAGACGCTAACAACAACAGCTAAGCCACAAGCCTATCCTAGACTTGTGGCTTTGTAGACTACTTGACAATACAACATATACACACAATGACATGACAATACATTAGGAGATGACTACAAGAATGGATAAACTACAAGATTATGGCTTCACCAGACGTCGATGGCCTAATAACAGTAAGATATATTACAGATTATATAAAGTGAGATTGGGGGATAACATACCTCTTCCCAGCGTGGTTACAGACAGGGAAGAGGTGAGGGGAGTGGGGACTTATAAACGTGGGGAAACGTAAAATAGAAAGCCAGGAGGGACAAAAAGCTCCAACACTGAAGTACCCCAAGATGCATACCTGAACTTGTGTAATTATAAAAACAAAGAGAACACTTACATTAACAAAAATAAATTCCATTTATGCAGGATTTAACTACTATTATTAACTCCGTTACATACACCTCCCTTAAATCCTGCTAAATTGGAGACGTACCATAAAGATCTTCCTAAGAAGAGCCAGACATCTCAGATAAGATTAACAAGAGGAGAAAGAGAGAAACCTCACAAGAATACTAAAAGAAGAAAGACTTGAAGTATATGTCACTAAGGAGTGTCAAAAGCTGTCAATTAAAAAAAATCCTCCATCTTGGGAGTACTTGAAGAATGGGAAGGCGCCATATCCCACACTAAAAGTAGACTACAGAGATGCCTGCTACACCTCAAATTCTGCTAAGACACTATGACTGATACTTAAATCTGTACTGTGTTGTGTAAGTACAACTGACATGTGACCTGAAAAAGACAAGTGATACTAAGTGTCAGCTTAAAACAAGCTTGCAACTAGAGAGATAAAAGAGTTAACTGTGGAACTATGTGAAGTGTCAAGGACTTGCTCATTCATCTCATATATGAGTCTTTTGGGAGGTTTGATGGCTCTGCCTCGTCTCGTATGTGGGACAGCATCGTCAAAGCTCTGGGGCTGAGCGGAGACAACAGGCTTATCAGACACGATGTTGTCATGGGTGGGGACTACTAAGGGGGGTTCAGCATCTTGCGGGTCATCAGACACAGGCAAGACAACACTGAGCCGATCACTCTCTCCCACTGCAACACCACTTGCTGAGTCACCTGGTTCAGACACACATTCAGGCACGTCAGGCAATTCAGTGAGGTTAGCTTGACACTCCTCCCTTTTAAAGTCATCAGGGCTGTTGAGTACCCAGTGTGCAGTCCGATCTCCCACGCCATCATTAACTGGTGGGTCACCCACAGGAACTGCTGGACTGGACGGAGAGCCCTGGAGCACTGTGGACAGCTGTGGACTGTGGTCTGTGGACTGACGATCCTGCTCATCGTCTAGTGGAAGGAAGTTCACAGGGAGCAGCAGATTTCTGTGGACTACTTTCACTCTGTTAGTGTGGACATCTTTGATTCTGTACATGTTGATGTCAGGGTTCACAGCCACAACTTCATACGGAGAAGACTCCCACTTGTCAGCTACCTTCCTCTTTCACCTCTGTTAGCAACGAGCATTCTGTCTTCGATGGCGAGTGGTGAGCCCTTGACTTTTCTGTTGTAAAGCTTTGCGTGACGAGTCTGTTCTTTCTGACTGTGTCTCTGCACTATCTGTACAGCTTCACGCATGTCTTTTTTCAGGCGGGAAACAAACTCACTGTGATCCACCACCACATCATCAGAGAGGACGCTTTGAGACAGTATGTCAACAGGGAGACGGGGGACTCGGCCAAACATGAGATAGAAAGGCGCAAAGCCAGTTGTCTCATGCTCAGTGCAGTTGTAACAGAAAGCGAGAAGCTGCAACATCTGAGGCCACTTGGCTATAGACTTCGGAGGCAAAGTTCTGATCATTGATCCAAGGGTCCTGTTGAATCTTTCGACGACTCCGTTGCCCATGGGGTGATAGGGCGTGGTATGTGACTTGTCGACACCTGCCAGAGACAACAGTTCCTTGATCAACTTGCTTTCAAAGTTTGCTCCTTGGTCAGAGTGAATTCTCTTTGGAAAGCCATAGACGAGGAAGAATTCATCCCAGAGTTTTCGAGCTACTTGCTTGGCAGACTGATTCTTGCATGGGAACGCGTGAGCCATCTTGGAAAAATGGTCTGTTACAACCAGGATGTCCATGGACTTGCCATCGCTCACCTCAGCAGACCAAAAGTCGATGCAGACCAGCTCCATCGGTTCTGATGTGCGGATACTCTCCAGCGGAGCACAGGCATTGGGTTCAGGAGTCTTCCCGACAACACAGCGGTGGCAGTTCTTCACGTGCCTGTCAACATCTCGCTTCATCCCGACCCAGAAGAATCTCTGCTTTGCAAGGGACAGTGTTCAGCTCTTCCCCTGGTGCCCAGCTGCATCATGGATCCCATTCAGCACTTGTGCTTTGAGGGAGTCAGGCACCACAAACAGGAATAGACATTTGTTCATGTTGCCGTCTCTCCGCACTTTGCACAGCACACCATCACGAATGGTCAGCTTGTCCCAGTACTTCAGGAGCTGGTGTACACTGGAGGGTTCATTTACTCTCTCACTTCTTGATGGCTTTCGATGTCTCTCGATGTAGTAGAGCACTCGACTGATGGTTCCATCTTGGCCTTGCTGGTTCACCAAGCTGCTGCGAGGGATGGGGGTATTAGCCTGCTGCAATTGAGGGACAGGCCCACACCCGTTGCCTCACTCAGCCCACCAGTGGAGTGTGCACTGAGAACAGCTGAAATCTCAGGTGCTTCAACTGAACCACTGCAGCTGCTGGACATGTTGCTGGACGTGTCGCATGGCTGTTTGCCTGACCTCAGGACCATCTGGTGGTTGTTGCTGTACTTGAATGCGTGCTGGACAGTGTCATCACCAACACCACTGACATTCTTCAGGAGTGACACATAAGGCTCTGTGATGAGGCGGTGGCTTATACATGACTGAACAAATGGCTCTCTGCTTAAGGCATCAGCGACAACATTTTTTGGGCCTGGGACATACTTGAGATCGAAGCTGTATGATGCAAGTTTAGCCACCCAACGCTGCTCACAAGTGTCTAGCCTGGGTTTTGTCAGGATGTATGTCAGGGGGCTGTTGTCAGTCCAGGCTGTGAAGTGACGTCCCTTAAGCCAGTGGCTGAACTTCTCGCAGACAGCCCACTTTAATGCAAAGAACTCCAGTCTGTGAGCCGGGTAGTTCATTTGAGATCGAGAGAGTGTTCTGCTGGCGAAGGCCACAGGTCTTGCTACTTCTTCACCAGGAAGGATTTGAGAGAGGACTGCTCCAACGCCATCAAAGGATGCGTCAACGGCCAAAACGAAAGGCTGGTCAAAGAATGGATGAGCCAAGACCGCACTCTGCAGCAGCTCAGACTTCAGTATCTCAAATGCATTCTGACATGCAGGTGTCCAGTCAGCGGGAGTGAGCTTAGCGTAACACATTCTCTTTCGAGGTTTCCTCCCCTTTCTTGCAGGCGTCTGCTTACTGGACCCTGACATTAACTGGAAAAGTGGCTTGGCCTTAGCAGAGCATCCCTCGATGAAGTGTTGGTAGTACAACACCATTCCAAGGAACGATCTTATCTTCTTCGGACATGGTGTCTGTCCGTCAGCTTCCAAGAGATCGACTTGCTGCACTTTGCAGATGGCCTCAACTTTGTCCGGGTCTGTCTTAATGCCTTCCTCACAGATGATGTGGCCCAGGAACTTGACAGATCGTCTGAGGAAGAAGCATTTCTTGGGAGCCAGCTTCAGGTTGTGCCTGGACAGACGTGCGAAGACCATTTCAAGACGCTGGAGGGCCACAGACTCAGAGGGGGCAAACACCATCAAGTCATCTAAATAGCAGAGCACACTACTGAAGTTTTCGTCGCCAAAGATGGACATCATTCTCATGAACGTGGCCGGGCTATTGCATAAGCCCTGAGGGAGCCTGTTGTATTCATGCAAGCCAAATGGTGAGGAAAAGGCAGTGTACCTCTTGTCATCCTCATGCAGGGGCACGTTGTAGTAACCTGACGTGAGATCCATGGTGGAGAATAATGCATTGCCCCCCAAAGCTGCAAGGACGTCGGCCTGGTGTGGGAGTGGGTGAGCGTCTTTGACAGTGCGTGCATTAAGCCACCTAAAGTCAGTGCATATTCTCAAGTCGCCGTTCTTCTTCCAGACTAAGACGAGGGGCGAGGCATAGTCACTGTGCGACTTGCGAATGATACCTTTCTCCTCCATCTCATTCAGCGCTGATCTTAGTTTAGCGTACTGGCTGGGTGGTATGCGCCTGTATGGCAAACGAAAGGGCCTGTCGTCAGTGAGGTGAATGCGATGGACAAAACCTCTAGCGTCACCACAGTCCATTTTGTCTCTGGAGAAGATCGACTCATAACTCTCGATGATCTGCAGCAGCCTGTCTTTCCCTTGTGGTGACACTTCACAGGACTCCAAGTCGATGTCAGAGAGATTCAAGTTGCACAGGACACGTTTCATCTCCTCTGGTGATCTGTGTGATGAAGGGGAGCCACTCTCTGCACACTGCACATTTGACTTGAACTCTGTAGGTTGCGGCAGGTCTTCCACAGCAACACAAGGTGACACGTCCGCAATCTTGGCGTTCCGTCTCAGTACGACTCTGTGGCTGGTTGGATTGATGACTTTCAGTGGGATGGAGCCATCTCCCCAAAGAGGTGTGATCACTCTGCCAACCATTATCTGCTTCGGCCTTGACCTTGACTTTGTCGGCTCAACAATGACTGTGCTGCCCACAGACAGGACTGAAGACATAGGCAACTTCCCCCACACCAGGTGCTCTGTTTGCGGCTCTAGCGTCACCCTTCTCTGGAGCTTTACAGTACCCACTCTCTCAGGCACAGACTCGCCTCTCCATCTCACAGTGTTGGAGAAAAGGGACAAGAACTCACGGCACTCTTCACTCTGGGTATGGCTGGGCATGGACATGAGTCTCCAGTAGCCACTCGTCTCTCTCAGTTGCATCAACAGCTTTTTGATCGCGTTAGTGCCTAGGATGAACTCTTCTGTTTGGCCTGGCACCACTAAGGTAGGCACAGTCATGGGGCAGCCATACACAGTAACGTTGAGGTCGTAGATTGCTGTAGGTGTGACTCGATGGCCTCCACAGCCAACAATGACAATGTCTTGAGCAGGCTGCTTTGTAATGCTGGGAATGTTTTTCACTAAACTTGCTTCAGCTGACTCACTAAGTGTACATGCCATGGATCCACTATCAATGAGGGCTTTAAGAGTGGGTCCATCCTCAACTGAAACCGATGTGTAAAATAAACTGTCAGACTTAGGGACTGCCTGAAAACTCTGAAAAATAACTGTTTTGCCTGATGAACTGTCACTACTGTACAGCTGGCTTAAAGTATCATAATCTGAAAAAGCTTCAAAGCTAGAGGTGGGAGGCTCACTCTGAAGATCCACGTGGTCCTCCCCTACACGCAGATCACTCAGTTTGACGGCTGGTTTGCGAGGCAAGCCACTAGGCCTTCTACTCGCCGGTCTGGACTGAGTGTTGCTCATGAGGACTTTCTCCAGCATACTAAGCATTCTCTCCATGGCAGAGCTGTCAGCAGAGGCGGACGGTGTTGGAGGCTGAGCATTACAGAGGGGCTGTGATGAGGGCTGTGCAGTACGTGGAGGCTGCAGTGCAGGCTGGACATCGCATGAAGGCTCCGAGCTGGTGTTCACTCCCATCCTATTCACAGTCACTTCCTTTATTCCCTTATTTCTCATGCTTGCTGCCTTAATGAACTTCTCCGAGTGGTACTCATTCAGGATCTCCTGTACCTCAGCAGCGGACCACTTGTCAATCGTCTTAGAGCGGAAGGTGAGGGCTAGGTCGGCGCTCGGGCAGTTCCTGATGAACATGCGTGTGACCTCAGTGGACAGGCCATCTTGCTGCTTTCCCTGATCTTCAAGACACTGTGCAGCGACATCAGCAGCACGGTTGAGGCGCAGCCAGTAGTCATAAGGGTCTTCCTGTGAATGAGGGAGAGTTGTGTAGAAGTCTTGGAGAGGAAGAGGTGAAAACTGTGCGCAACTGAAGTGCTTCCTCAAAAGGCTGTAAATGGACTCTGGGCTACTCCTCACATCAATCCCACTAGACCTAATGCCCACTTTGACAATGTCTTTGGCTTTGCCTCTTAAGTGGATGAGTATCTCTTCACCTTGCTCGTCAGTAGGCAGGCCTCCCTTTCTTATGAAGGTTCGCATGAGTTCAATCCATTCCTCCAGTGTAACGGTGTCTGACGAGTCACCTCTGAACGTGGGAGGGTCTTTCACTTTTCTTTGACTCACTACATGTAGCTGAGATGAGCTTGATAAGTCCTGAGCTGGAGTGTGACTGTCAGTGTGAACACTAGAGGCATGTGCTAGGCTAGACTTGCTTAAGTGTGCAAGGAGGCTGTCAGCTAGCTGTTGACCAATGTGTTGCACAATGTTACCCATCTGACCTAAAATGTCATGTGTAGCGTCGGGGGTGGAAGTGCAGGGGGCCTGAGAAGCAGGGAAACTATCATGCTGAGTGTGAGTGTTAAGAACTGCTGGACCAGGGGCTGCCATACCCACACCCCTACCTACAGTAGCGTTAATGTTAGGAAAAGGAATAGGTGTCCCCAACAATCCTCTACCCCGTCCTATACTGACCGGTGATTGAAAATCCTGAAAGCCATTAGGCTGTGGGCTATCCATGTTTCACAAGATAAATGAAAGGCAATTGAGGATAGTAGAAAAGAGAAAGAGAGAAGAAGAGAAACCCACATAAAGTACTATACTATAAACCTACACTCACTTCAGTACCATACATTCACTACAGTATGCCTACATGCCATACACACATTACACTACATATAGCGAAACAGATACTCAATCATGTAATGTATACTGTATATAATATCCCAAAAATGCACTGCATAAAATGTACCACAATTAAATGCACTACATATACTGTACTAATTAAAACACACTATATAATACATAAAAAAATAACTGCAAATGTAATAGTTCAAACGTTAAAACGGCTCAAAATTGTAAATATAACTCACTAAACTAGGAATATAAATGTCTACACTGTGTTTATGACCAGTAAATGCGCTCAGCTGATATGTAGAACGATGATGACGAGAGGATGACGACAGGTCCACCGGTTCAGGGCGTTGATCTTCGACCAACCGAAGCACGGGATTCACGGCACCAATGTTACTGTTGGGATCTGCCTCTGCGTTGTGTTGTGTTGTATAAAGAATGGAATGTCCACGCATGGAGGGCTGCCAT
>JANZXT010012764.1:0-14076 GCA_027575915.1 Betancurichthys madagascariensis
ATATTGTTATAACAATAAAGTTTTCACGTAATTACTTGATACTAAGCCAATTTTTTTTTGAGTGTGGCAGCAATACGCTTCCGTAAAGTAAACGTTTGTTCAATGTGTTTGTACAAGTTAGACTGTATATTATGTTTAAGAATCCCACATAACCGTGTTTTCATGGGGCAATTATTAGCATTGTATCACCCACGTACCACCTAAGCGCCGTAATTTTTTATTGTGGAAGAAATGCAATGTGCCGTACAGTATGACCGCCATCTTTGGTACATTTCTCCGAAGCGGGCGCGCAGCATTCTGCCTTCTAACCAGAATGCTGTGCGGCAGCTTGGTCGCAGCGGCGAAATGCAAACAAAGATGGCGGCCATACAATCGCTTAAGTGAAAACATTACTTTGTTTGGGACTTAATCGTTTGGGTTGTAAAAATCGAAGGAGAAATTAAAGTCGTAATGTCCGACTATGGCACCCTTTGAAATAGGCATGGCCTATTTTCCGAAATATTTATGTCGTACGGAATAAGTTAACATAAGCTAACGTAAGCTAATGCTCAGCGCTAACTTCATAACGTTACTCCAACGGCCTGATATTGGACATGCGAATTTTCAGAAGTTGCCTTCTCAATGTATTGTCATGTATCCATTTTATGTATAACACTCTCCTTCCATAAAGTCTGTGATCTTGTTGCCGCTTTTACTGCAGTGAACAACTGAACAAGTAGAGCCTGGACTCATGTTGCCTAGTATGTCGCTAGCAAAAACGTGCAGTTCAGTAGTTGCTAGTTGCTACAATGGCGACCGCAAGATGGAAAACGGAAGTGAGGAACAGGAATGGTCGTCATGGCGCCACCCATTGTTATATCGCGCATAGGGTGGATAGGCTTCCTATGTAGTGTTTTGTGTACGTAGTGAGCGACCCATTAGGCAGCTGCCTACCGTTTGGTACAGTTTACTAACAAGCTTATAGTTTACTGTAAGCATAGAGCTTCATTGTGAACCCGGAAATGTTGAGTATACCAATGTTTTATGATATAATTGTCTTCAGTATGTAGAAACTGCCGGATGCTAACTTGTGTGTGATGAGCATTTTTTTTTTAATTACATCATAAGCCATGTGCATAGGAAACCCATAGAAAATCAGTTACATTGATTTATATGCAAACAAATGATGTTTGATATCCAATCAAACCCATTTTTGTACACAAATTATTCACATTAGTCACAAATAAAAGAAATTTGATAAAGTAAGCAAGAAAATAGTTGTGTAATGCATCCCTGAGCTTTTTTCTGTAAAATATGTTATAAGCCATGCCCCTTGTAATTTCATAATGGCATCTAGAATGCTTTTATATGATAATTGTGTGATGTTTAGTATTGCTCATTAACATGTAGAGAATTTGCCTGTTGTCATGTAATAGCTTTTAGTAGTTTAGTAGTAATAAAAGTTGTGAATTCAAAGAGAAAAAAATGTGTAATACATTTGTAGTAAATGACAATAGGTTTTATTGAACAAATAAGTGGCTGTGTAGAATTATAAAATACTATGTAGATTTTTAGGTGATTATTAGGTGATTATAAAGGGGTGGGGTTTGTCATTTTTAAAGAAAAAAGTTGAAGGGTGCATCAAGGTGAACAATTTTACTGACCATTTCATTTTTCTTTCTATTGTTAGTTATTGCTATTAATGTTTCAAATGTGCAACATTAAGTGTAATTTGTTACCAAATATTATGTATTTGTATTTAAGGAAATGTAACTATATTTGTAATGGCTGTGTTATGGTTTTTATGTTTTTTTAGATGCCGAAACTAAAGCGCCATCGGATGAGACGACCACAGAACAGCAAAAGTAAGAACAATGCTGGGACAATTTTTGGGTGTTCATGTTGTGACAGTCTTCCATTACCTATTGTGTGTGGGGAAATTGTGAAGCAGTATGAAGGAAGATGGACAGGGCACAGTTTTGCAAATAGTTTGGTTAGTGCAGTTGTGGCTGTACGTAAATGTGGTTTGAAAGCTGTGTGTTCTTGGACTGCTTCAGATATAGATGGCATTCTAAGAGAAGGCTGCACAATCTGGAGAAGCAAATTTGCAAGTTGGTTTCAAAATTGGGAAATGTGTACACGTGACAGTACATATGACTGTTTTACCATGTTCAATGGAGAGCAGATCATATTTTCTGAGAAATGTAATATCAAATTGGATATTATTCTTTCAGGAGACACGTGTGAGGATGAGCATGATAGGGTGTTTGGTGAGCTTGTTCAGGAGAAGCTCTTGCGATGTGGGCAATGTTTATTTGCAGTTGCTGGACAGGTGTTTGCCATTATCTTACACAGAGGCTACTTGGTGTTGGCAGACTTGAATACACGAGACTCGTTTGGGATGCCAATTTGTTATGGTTGTTTTGGGTCAGGTGTTGTGGTGTTTAACACTACCATTCATGATCTGGTCAGTCATATTCAGCAATTGATGACGGCCTTGGGCAGTACATCGTATCGTTTAGTTGGCATTGAAGTTGTAGTGGTGGCATCTGGTAATGGAGGACCTGGTGCGTTTAACAACAATGCTGTTGGTCCTACCATGTTGGACAGTGGTGCTGTCTTGACAGATAGTGTTGAGTGTAGTGATGGTACGATAGAGGTTGGTTCTTCAGGTTTGTCTGATGTTAATAGCACAGTTAAAGTTTCAGAAGGCTTTGTTTGTGCATTGGAGTCAAACTGTTCAGTTAGCAATGAAAGGGTTGGATGTGATGGACCTATGATTGACACAAAGGTGTGCACTGGTGTGTATCAGAAAGTGGCAGTCAATTCAAAGCATACATTTGAGAAAACTGTTGTTCAAGGAGATTTTCATCAAGGAGATGACCGCTTTAAGTATGCTGGAAACCAGTGTACTGCTGTCAGTTTAGTGTCGATGGCATATCACATTGTGCAACCTGTGGATACCTGGTGTTCAAAGGATATCAATTCTGTTGTTGTGCAAGGAGATGCGTTGTATACTGACTTGAGAAACAGTGGTTCTTTTAATGACCCTAGTGGTAACAATTGGTTGTGTGTGACTGATTTGCCAGCAAAAGTAGTTGTTAACCAACAGACTTTTGATTGTCACTATAGTCCAGATTTTGTTCAAGGAAATTTGTGCGAGGGAGGAGTGGTTGTGGAGAATTTTGATGTGGCCTTAGTTGATGGGCTCGAGTTGGTGTTTGACAAACATGACTTATGCTTCATTACAATGTGTGGTGCAACTTGTTCCATTATCAAGCACAAAGGAGCATATTATTTTGTGGATTCACATGCACGAAATAGTAGGGGGTTTCCAGCTGGAAATGGGAAAAGTGTAGCTGTGAAGTTGTGCAATTTGACGGAATTGTGTATGCATATACAGACATTATGTTCCACATTTTTGGGAAGCAAGCGCTTTGAACTGAGTGGGGCAATTATAAAGTTGCATGCACAGAATGTGTGTTCCCAGAAACCAGTGGTTGTAACATCGTGTGCTGGCAGTGCTGTCAAAACAGGTGTTAAAGATGTGACTGTTGAAAGTGACAGTGAAGTTGTGACACACACAGATATCATGTGTGTGGAAGATTGTTCAGGATTTGATGTACATCAACATGATGGCAGTGATAATTTGTTGTTAGAAATTGTGAGTGATGAATCATCAGGTGAATGTGTAGAAGTAATGTCAACAAGTGGCGAGGCAGGTGCGATTTTTACAGGAGAGTTGCCAGGTGTACCTATGTGTTTTCGTCCTGTTTGCAATGACATTGCAGAAGGAATTTGTGGTAAAATGAAAGTGAAAATGCACAGAGATCCAGATGAAAGCATGGTTTGTGAGTCTATCTTAGGTTCTCCTTGTCAGACCATAAAAATAATAGGAGATGGCAATTGTTTTTTTGCAGCAGTAAGTCATAGCATCAGTGGTTCACAAGCAAGTCAAAAACAGTTTCGGCATGCAGTTGTGAAATACATGAAAAAGAATGTTGAACAGTGTAGGCAATATTTAAGACCTCAGTATACTTCTGTACATGAATATCTTAAGGTTTCACACATGGATCGTGTAGGTGTTTGGGCCACAGAGGTAGAAATTCAAGTGATGGCTAATTTGTTAAATGTGGACGTGTATACATACAGTGAAGGAAAATGGTTAGCTTACAGATGTGTAAAGAGGACACATGAAACACCTGGTGTTTATGTGGAACATTGTAATGGAAATCATTATGATGTTGTAAGTTGTGTAAAGGACATAGATGCAGATGAAGTGAATATGCAATGCAAGCATAAGGTTGGGTCAAAGAATGACCAAGTGCAAAGCAGACAGGTACAAATTGCAAGGAAAAGCTGTAATGCTGATATTCATGGTCAAGTTGATGGTAGTGAACAAGCTTCCAGTGAAATGAAACATGTAGGAAAATGTGTTCTATTTGAGACAAGTTATAAGTCAATGGAAGTGTGTACAGATAGTGTAACTGAATGTGGGTCACAAGTTAAAGTTGACATTTTGTCAAGTGCTTGTGCATCAGTTTCCATATGTGCAAAAGAATTGCTTGGTACAGAAGGATATTTTCGTCCTGTTTGCGGAGAAGCAGCGAAACAAATGTGTAACAGAGTGAAAGTGGAGATGCATAGAGATTCACAGCAGTATGTTGTTTTAAACTCAGTTTTAGGTTCTCCTTGTCAAACAAGTACTATACAGAGAAATGCGAATTGCTTCTTTGGTGCCTTAAGTCATGCTGTAAGTGGCTCACAATCAAAGCACAGGAGGTTTCGGTTAGCAGTTGTTAAGTACATAAAGGACAATGAGGTACATTATAGGCAATATTTGAAACCAAGGTATAGTTCTGTAACTGAATATTTGAACAGTTGTAAAATGAGCAAAGTAGGTGTTTGGGCTACAGAGGTAGAGATGCAGGCAATGGCTAATATGTTGAAAGTGAATTTGTACATCTATGATAAACAGAAATGGATGGTGTACAAATGTCAGCACAATTCAGACCATACATTTGGTATTTATTGCAGCGCAGTGATGACCATCACTATGATGTTGTGGACTGTGTAAAGGATGTCCATACACAAACCTGCAGTATGCAATGTGAGCATAGTACTGACACAGGAACAATTCAATTGCAAAAGAGGGTGTTGAGAAGTTCCAGCAAGTCGTGTAATGCTGTAAATGCTCACAAAGAAGGTGAACCTAGTGTAGCTTTGAGTGACATGAATGTCACAGAAAGAGTAATGTCTGCATCATGTTTGCGAAATTGAAGAAGAACTGCACAATTAAAAAAGCGTTACAATGCAAACAAAGCAGCTATAGCAAAAGCTAGGTCTACAAAATATCATTCAGACATTGAGTATCGAACACATATTCTCGAAAGTGACAAGCAAAGGTATGTTTCAGGTTATAAATTAACAAAGAATGAAAGCAGAAAGAGGAAATATGATGAAGATAACCAATATAAAGAAGCAGCAAAGGCAAACACAAAAAAATGGTATTATGAAGAGGAAACTTATCAACAACTTTTAAGAAAATGTAGTATAACTAAATATGCACAAGATGAATTTCATAGAAGAAAAGTGAAACAAGCTAGCAAATCAAAATATTCAGAAAACAAACCTTTTCAATTTGCAGTGAAGCAGGCCAGCAAAACAAAATATTCAGAAAATGACGTTTTTAGGTGTGCAGTGAAGCAAACAAGCAAAATTAAATACTCAGAAAATGAGTTATATAGGTGTGCAAAGAAGCAAGCCAGCGTATTAAAATATTCAGAAAATGAGAAATTTAGATCTGCAGTGAAGGAAGCCAGCGTATTAAAATATTCAGAAAATGAGAAATTTAGATGTGCAGTGAAGGAAGCCAGCGTATTAAAATATTCAGAAAATGAGAAATTTAGATCTGCAGTGAAGGAAGCCAGCGTATTAAGATATTCAGAAAATGAGAAATTTAGATCTGCAGTGAAGGAAGCCAGCAAATTGAAATATGCAAAAAATGAGTTATTTAAGACTGCAGTAAAACAAGCTAGCAAACAGCAGTATAAAAAGAATTTGAAACATAGGCTGGCACTTCAGAGTGCTTCTAAAAAAAAGTACAAAAATGATGAGGTGCATCGTGCAAAGTTGAAAATGTACAACAGCATGAAGAAACAACAACATTTGAAAAGGTTACAAGACTTTGAGGTAGTTATGGAAGCGTTTTTGGAGAAAATGAAAGAAGGGCCAGATTATGTATGTTGTGTATGTCATCGCACCTTTTTTAAACATCAAGTAAGAATGTGTGATGCTCAAAATTATTCAAACACACAACAAAGTATCATTGCAGCTGGAAAATGTATTACGAAAGATTATTTGCACATATGCAGTGTGGAATGTCAGGTTGACTGTTCTTGGAAAAAAACTTCTAGAAGAACCCTTTGGATTTGTCATTGTTGCCATAACAACCTTTGTAAAGGTATAGTGCCAGGAGAAAGTGTGTACAACAATTTGGCAGTTTGTTCTGTACCAGAACAATTGAGTTGTTTAAATAATTTGGAGCAACATCTAGTGGCACTCCATATTCCTTTTATGAAGATGTTAGCTTTACCTAAAGGAGGTCAAAACGGAGTGCATGGTCCAGTGACATGTGTGCCTGCAAATTTGGTAGAAACAACAAATGTGTTACCAAGAATAGATGTAAATAATTCCTTGCTACGTGTTAAGTTAAAACGAAAACTGTCTTATAAAGGACATTATCGTTACGAGTTTGTAAATTTAGGTCATGTACAGCATGCTTTGTCATATTTAAAACAATTTAATAAATTGTATGCAGACATTGAATTTAATAGTGATTGGGAGAATGTTTTTGCAAAACAACAATCCTCAGATTTTGAAGATGATGAACACAGTGTAAATTCAACTGAAGGTGATGATGACGTTGTGGATAGTGTTGAAGATGAGCTTTTACATGATAGGCAGCAACATTGTGTGCACATGGACACATGTCTTCAACCTGTAGACATTGGGCAGGAAGTTTTAGACCAGTATTTTGATAACATTTTACAAGTTGCACCAGCTGAAGGTAATAGTCCTGTGAAAATGTTGTTGGATGAAACAAATGAAGCAAAATGTTTTCCTACCCTATTTCCAGATGGTAGAAATACTTACATGGAAGCAAGGAAGCAAAAGTTAACTTTAAGTAGGTATTTCAATCTTAGAATTATGGGTGCAGATACTCGATTTAGCACGAATATTGAGTATATTTTTTATGCACAGTATTTGTCTGAAATTAGTCAGGTAGTATCAAATGTTTCTATTGCTTTGAGGAAGGGGAAAGGGACTCAAGATAAACGGGTCATAGGTCCAGAGATGGTAAAAGATGACAAAGTGTTGAAGGATCTACTACGATATGATGAAGGTTATAGGTTTTTGAAACCTATACGTGGTACTCCACCATTTTGGCAAGGTGTGCAGAAAGACTTGTTTGCCATGATCAGACAGTTAGGAATTCCAACATGGTTTTGCTCTTTCTCTTCAGCTGATATGCGTTGGGATAATCTCTTGCAAAGTATTTTGAAGCAGGAGGGAAGGCATGCCAATGTTGGTGATTTAGATTACACAGAGAGATGTAGCTTACTACGTCAAAATCCTGTAACAGCTGCACGCATGTTTGACTTCAGATGGCATAAGTTTTTGACTGATGTCATAATGTCTTCATGTCACCCAGTGGGTAGAGTTTTGGACTACTTTTACAGAATAGAATTTCAGCAACGTGGTTCTCCACATGTGCATTGTTTGTTTTGGGTAGACAATGCTCCTCAAATAGACAAAAACTCAGATGATGAAGTGGTGAAATTCGTTGATCGTTATATCAGTTGTCAATTGCCATGTAATGATGCAGATTTGTTAGAGAAAGTAACTACAGTTCAGCAACACAGTAAGAATCATGCAAAAACGTGCCGAAAAAAGGGGACAAATTGTCGTTTCAATTTCCCTCGACCTCCTTCAAAGAACACCTTTATATGTCATAAACCAGAGGAAGATGAAGATGATGAAAAAAGTTGAGTGTGGCAAAATTGTTAAATGTGACTGTTCTAAACAACGTACAGTGAAAATGGAGAAAAAATGTGCAGAGAACATTATTAGTCGTGTTTGGCAGGGTATCTTAGACAGTGGAAATCAGAGTAATTCAATTGAAGAGTTATTTTCTCGAGTAGGGGTCAGTCAGGAAAGATATGAGCTGGCACATCAAGTATTGAGTAAGAAAACACAAATTATAATGAAGAGGGATCCCAATGCTATTTGGATTAATCACTACAATGCATCATTACTGAAATGTTGGAATGCCAATATGGATATTCAGTATGTAGTGGATGCATATGCCTGCGTAGTGTACATCATTTCATATATTTCAAAAGCTGAGAGAGAAATGGGATTGCTATCGTCTCATGCACAGAAAGAAGCTCGTATGAACAAAAACCTTGAAGCCAAACAAGCTTTAAGAAAATTGGGCAATGTGTATCTACATCATCGTGATGTGTCAGCACAAGAGGCTGTTTATCGATTAACAAACATGCATTTAAAACAGTGTTCTAGAAATGTCATGTTTATTCTGACAGGAGATGACGTTGTGAAAATGAGCAAACCATTAGCAGTATTACAAGCACAAGCAGCAAATCAGAATTTATCTGAAGATGATGTATGGATGCATAGTGTAGTTGACAGGTATAAGAATAGACCAGATGGAGAACCATTTGAACAAATGTGTTTGGCCACTTTTGTTTCTGAGTATAGAAATGTGTATGGCAAAGAAACATCTTGTCATAAGATTGAATTGAAAAATAATGTTGGATTTGTTGTGCGCAGAACCAGAACTAAGCCTGCAATAGTCAGATACGCCATGTTTTCAAAAACAAAAATCCCAGAAAAGTTTTTCCATACTTTAATGCAGTTATTTTTACCATTCAAAATGGATGAACAATTGAAGCCTCCTCAGTATGACCACTATGAAGAGTTTTTCAACACTGGGCATGTTTGTTACACAAATGGTTTGCTAACACCGGTAAAAATTATTGTGGAAAACAACAGAGCTTTATTTGAAAAAGATGCTGAACTACTTCAGCTGGCTGAACAGCAAGTGAACAGTGAAATTTTGCAAGATGCATGGTGCGAATTATGTCCAGAGCAACAACTGGAACAATTGGAATGTCAACAGATTTTACAAAACGTACCGCATGATGAGGACATCTTAGAAGAAATACCGGATCTAAAAGATGATGACGGTAATCATTTCATTTTGAAGAAGAAGACAAACTCATTATCAAGAGTTACTGCATTGGCATTATTACGATCTTTGAATGAAAGTCAATTAGCTATTTTCAATAAAATTAGGCAATGGTGTTTGGACAAGATTCAAGGAAAACAACCACAACCTTTTCATGTTTTTATCACAGGTGGTGCTGGAACTGGGAAAAGCCACTTAATTAGAGCTATCCAGTATGAAGCTAGTCGTTTACTGTGTAGAATGGCAGATAATCCAGATTCCACTGTAATTCTCTTAACTGCACCTACAGGCATTTCTGCTTATAACCTACAGGCTTCCACCATTCATAGTGCTTTGTCAATTGGCACAGATGTCAAATTACCATACATCCCACTGGGTGAGGAAAAATTAAATACATTAAGAAGCCAACTGGGCAATTTGCAGATTTTGGTCATTGATGAAATATCAATGGTTGATCACAGATTATTATCATATGTACATGGTAGGTTAAGGCAAATTAAACAATGCAGTAGTTTATCTCCATTTGGAAATGTTAGTGTTATTGCTGTGGGAGACTTTTTCCAGTTAAGCCCAGTTAAAGCAAAGCCTTTATATATGGAATTTGATGGTGTGGATTTGTGGAAAACTCATTTTTCCATTGCAGAATTAACTACAATTGTTAGGCAACAAGACACAACTTTTGCAGAGTTGTTGAACCGTTTAAGAATCAAACCTAAAGATACCTCATTAAGTTCAACTGATGTAAACCTTTTACAGCAGAGGGAAACGGGAGAGGATAGCACAGCATTACATATATATCCCACAAATGAGCAAGTGCAAGAACACAATTCTCAGTGTTTACTTGATTGTTGTCCAGACATCATTTCAATTAAAGCTCTAGATTACAAAAAGGAGCAAAACACCGGAAGGATGATTTTGTTGGAAAACCAACATACAAGAGTGTGTAAGAGTTCTTTATCTGCTGAACTGTGTTTGGGTATAAACGCAAGAGTGTTACTTATTAAAAATATAGATGTTTCAGACGGGTTAGTTAATGGTGTATGTGGCTCTATAACATTTATTGGTAAACCTGATCCAAAGGGAATGCCAACAGTAGTATACGTGTTATTTGATGATCCAAAAGTAGGGCAACAAACTAGAAAACAGCACATTTGTGCACATGCACATTTACATAATTCAACACCAATTTTTCCAGAGGAGGAAAGAGTTAATTATAAAGGTGGAATTCGTAGGCAACTACCTTTAAAATTAGCTTACGCTTTAACTGTGCATAAGGTGCAGGGGTTAACACTAGACCAAGCAGTTGTATCATTAAAAAAAGTGTTTGCTCCTGGACAAGCATATGTTGCACTCAGCCGAGTGAAGGCTCTTTCAGGATTGATATTACAAGATTTCTCTGAAAAAGCAATTTATTGCAAAAGCAGTATTCAAGAAACATTGAATGACATGCCCAAATTTTTACAAAATCCTACATCTTGTGAAAACAATTCTGAAATATTTTCAATTTGTTTGATGAATGTTCAAGGATTGCTTTGTCATGCTGAAGATGTAAAGGTTTGTGTGCAGAGATCTCTTTTTAATTGTATAGCTGTCACAGAAACTTGGCTACAAAGGCATTTTTCTTCTCAACAAGTGCAAATACCAAACTATGATTTTCACAGCTGTCCACGTAGTGAAGCATATTCTTCAAATAGTGGTTTGTGTGACTTGGGTGTACAACAGCATGGTGGAGTTGGACTATATATACAAAATAGAATTAACTACAAAATGCATTTTATGGAGCATTTAAATATAGAATGTTCCATATCAGAGTTCCTTGACTGTAATCTCATTCTAGCTACTGTTTATAGACCTCCAAATTATTCCTTAAAACTGTTCAAACGAAATCTTGGCAATTTAATTCAATATTTGGCAAATGTAACCGATAATATTATCATTATGGGTGATTTCAATGAAAACATTTTGCAATCTAAATCTTTGGTGACTTACATGACACAACAAAAATTCCATCAAATTGTTTCAAATGCCACTACAGTCACAGGGTCTTTATTAGATCATATTTATGTCAAAACACACTTGGTGCATTGTGTCAATGCTAACATCATGCAGTTGTATTTTAGTGACCATCAGGGCATTGTATGCTCTTTCAATATTCAATAGTACTGCTGTGTTTACACATTCATTAATTGAATGTTAGTCTGCATTGGTACAATTTGGTATTTTCATTTATGAATTACCGTTACACCATGTTACGATATATAGGTCCTCTTCCCCTGGTAACAGGACAGTAACTTAGTATTATCTGCCTGACGATGGACAATTAATGTCTGACTCATTGTTAACCACTTGTTGTTGGTCACTTGATGTTTTCATTATGGATGATGGTTTAAAGTAAGAGCATTTTAAAACTCACTTCCCCTGGTAAAAACAATAAATTAGCATTATCTCACTTGTTGTTGTCTAACCAGAACATACTAGAAAAAATCTGCGTGTTGTGTTGCTATTTAATATTACTATTAGGATTTAGATCTGGATTGGTGAGAAATGGCAAAAAAGGCAAAAACAATAATTCAGCATTATCTTCCCTGGACCAAGGCGATTTAATGTCTGATGCATTGTTAAGCCACAGTAAAAGCTGTTGTTGTCTCAGAACATACCGAAGTTTGTTTCCTCTGTTAAACACAATAATTCGGCATTATCTGGCCTGGCATTTAAGTAGCCTATTGTATAAAAGTGAAACTATAGTGAAGCCATCAGAGTTAGGATATGGGTTCGTTTTCTGTCAGTGTAACAGTATAAGATATTTTCATCTTACAACATGTTAATGTATTATGCTGTTACACCTGATGGGTTTGCTCCCTCAAAGTCACAAAAGGCAAACGATGCTGGTAGTTGGTACTTTCACAATGTGAAATGGGGTTCGACTCCCTACAGTGTCTGTCTACAAAGTGACTATACATCATCAAACCCTACCAAACAATTTCCTCCTGAAATACAAAACATAAATAATCAAACAACTAACTTATTGTTGATTGAAGCTTAGCAAAATAGTTATTGGTTTGAATTGGAATCAAAACATATCAAAGAAAACCAAATTGTATAATGCAGTTCTTAGTATTAATATGACAATTTCTTTTCTTTTACTGTAACAGGATTACATAGCTAATCATGAGGTTTCCACAGTTGAAATGAATTATTTTTACTTGATATAAAAGTTGTATGACAGATTGTTTTTGTTACAGAAAAAGCATAAAGATGGGTGATCTTACAACATATCAACAACCCCTTTCCAAATATTCATTTCCAATGTTTTGAGATCATGTACACCAAAAATGAAGTGAATCTGATGTACAGTCTATGACAACTAACTGAAATTCCATTGAATGTCAAATAACAAATAAGTCCAATTATCTCCCTTCCTGTATATTTCCAGCAATTCATCTACCTACCACATGGTGGCACTATGCAAGACTACCATTTCACTTGTATAGAAATGTTTCTAGTCATCATACACACTAACCTGTGAAGTTTCATTCTCGTGAACCACTGCAAAATGACTTTGTGGCTCACTTCCTGTTGAATTGGCCACTTTTCATCACATACATAAATTCATCAAGCTGCCATTTTGTTATTTTACAACATATCCAAAATCCGGACACAATTCTTCATCGCCTATGTCTTGAGAGCATGTACACCAAAAATTACACCTATCTGATGTACAGTCTAGGACGAGTGTGTTAAATTCCATTGTATGTCCATTCACAAAAACGCCAATTATCTCACTTCCTGTTTGGCGTGGCCATGGCATTGCATTGACCTTTTCTGTTCAACTCAATGAGCTGCACATCCCCACCAAGTTTCATGCATGTAGTAAAAAGTGTAGGCTAAAAATGCCAACACTTAAATCCTACCACTACCACCTGGTGGCGCTGTTGTGAAATTGTATTCTACACTAATGGGTGTCTGCATCTTGATAACAAGCCATGACCTGCTAAGTTTTGTTATTGTCAGTCAATGCACGTTGATTTGATGAGCCATTTCCTGTTTACCTACAGTGCAGTAATTTTGTTGAGGCGCCATTTTGTTTTTTTACAAGATATCAACAAATCCATTATAATGCATGTCCAGCAGCATCTTAACATCAACTACACCAAATTTCACTTAAATTGAATGGACGGTTACCTCAGTATATTTCCAGCAGTTCATCCACCTACCACATGGTGGCGCTATGCAAGACTACCATTTCACTTGTATAGAAATGTTCCTAGTCATCATACACACTATCCTGTGAAGTTTCATTCTCGTGGACCACTGCAAAATGACTTGGTGGCTCACTTCCTGTTGAATTGGCCACATTTCATTGCATACCTAAATTCATCGAGCCGCCATTTTGTTATTTTACAACATATCAAAAAGCCGGGCACAATTCTTCATCCCCTACGTCTTGAGAGCATGTACACCAAAAATTACACCTATCTGATGTACGGTCTAGGACGAGTGTGTTAAATTCCATTGTATGTCCATTCACAAAAACGCCAATTATCTCACTTCCTGTTGGGCGTGGCCATGGCATTGGCATTGCTTTTTTGTTCGTCTTAGTAAGATACACACCCCTACCAAATTTCGTGCAAATATCTCAAACGGTATGCCAACCCCAAACTCCTATGCGTTAGGGGGCGCTATAGAGCTCTGGGGCAGTAAGAAGACCTGAAATTTTGGGTCTGAGTAGCGGTGGCAATTTCCAACGACTGTGCCAAATTTGGTGACTTTTCGTGCATGGCAACCACCTCAAAAAAGGCCAAACAGCGATGACACGGACAAATAAT
>JANZXT010013281.1:0-14038 GCA_027575915.1 Betancurichthys madagascariensis
CAACACAAACACAAAACACAGGAACAGTGGCGGCCTCTAGAGGCCAAAACAAACATGACAAGAAAAGGGAATAACAGTGGCCTCTAGAGGCCAAAACAGTCCCAGTCCTAACATTTAATTAATTCTCAAGGATTTCTCCTCAGTGTTTTGACACCATAATAGCCTGAGAAAGGTGTTACTTGTTACTACTAAACACACTCACCCACCCATAGTACCCACACTCATATACACACACAACCAGTCCCCCCTCCCACATTCCAACAGCCCACAATTAATATTGCATATGATATTGCATAGTCTGCATTCCACACAGCCCAGTTTTAAACAACAACAAACACAGCATCCCAAACACTATTACAATATTGCACATGGTGTTAAAAAGAGACCAATAGTTATTATTGCACACAGCCCTATTCTAAGCACTACACTGATCAGTAAATACATACATAAATACACAATAGTCACCAATATTTTATATTGCACACTGCCCTATTCTAAATAATGTATATTGTACACTGCCCTATACTAAACACTGTGCCAGTATAGTCAGTACATAATAGACAATAAAATAAATACAATAATGCACACTAATTGTGTCTTTTTGTTGCTTCATTGTCAGTGTTGACAGATGATGACATTCGCAAACTGTGGGATGTGTACTCAGGTGCTGCAGTACTGACCAGCCTGGAAAACAGTGACACAGACACTGCATCGTCTGACAGTGATTCAGAGGAGCATCCAGACTTACCTGAGCCCTTGACAGCTTTATTTGATGCAGCACTCGGGGAGCTCTCACCACAGGAAATGCAGGTGAAATGTGAGGATACGTTTCATAAACTAAAAACTACACTACAACCTCAGCAATGTGAGAAACTGGAATTTGTGACAAGGCAACAGTCAAGGTCAAATCAGTGGCAGATCACTAGCACCAAATTTCACTATGCAACCACAACTGACAAGATGAGCAAAACATACTTAAATGATATAATGCAGTACAACAAAACAGAATTAAATATCCCATCTGTGCTCTGGGGTCAAAACATGGAGGAAACGGCAAGACAAGCCTACACTACATTCATGTCCCAAAGCCATCCAGATTTCAGCATCAGCTCATGTGGCTTAGTAGTGTCACCTTCTGAGCCACACCTTGGCTCATCGCCAGATGGGATAGCAAGATGTACCTGCTGTGGCAAAGGGGTGGTAGAGATAAAGTGCCCCTATAAATACAGGAATAGCCTTCAAGGATGTACAGAAGACAAGCAGTTTTGTCTGGACAAGTCATGGTCGTTAAAACATTCACACACATACTACTATCAAACTCAACTTCACATGTTTGTGGTGTAAGCTATTGTGACTTTGTGTTGTGGACGAAGGAGAAGTTCATTGTGCAACGTATCGTAAGAAATGAAAAGTTTCTGCAGGAGGCTTTGCCAAAAGCACAAAACTTCTTTATCTCAAGTGTGTTGCCAGAATTACTGACAAGAATACATGATCCTGTATTGGTGTCACAGAGAGTCTGTGAATACTGTGAAAGACCACGTTTTGGTAAAATGATAATCTGTGCCAAATGCAACAACCACATTCACTACAGTTGTGCACAAATAAAAAGGAAGCGAGCATCATGGTTATGTAGGAAATGTCTGACAGTTGAGACTTGAATACCTTTGTGTAGGACTGGGCAATAATGTATTGTATGGTGATAGAAGACCAGATGGTCTTAGATGTTGACTCTGGAATGTTTTTCCATGGTTTCTAAAATCATATAAAAGTTAAATGATGTTCTGACCATCCAAAGTACTGCCTATCAAACATCTCATTGTGTTAATGTTTTGTGAAAGCACCAGTAGTCATCCATATTGAGGTATTGAAACAATGAATTAATCAGCAGTCTTTTCTTTACATGTTATGTTGTTATTGACCGTTGTCAATGCACTTCAGTGCATTTCATGTTATTGACTGCTGTGTCTATGCACTTCAGTACAAGATATTTAAAGTTTTATTCTGTAATTCTATGTATGTATCCATAGATATAATTTGCTTATTATTATTATTATTATTATTATTATTTACTGTATACAACATACAGAACAAGTTTGATTCTAATATATTGTACATACTCCTACTTTCCATGTTATTGCTGTTTAGGGGCACTTTAATGGCCCCTGAATGGAATGAAACTGAATAAAAATGAAATGTTGTTAGTAACAACATTACGAATAAAAGTAATACTGCATTCTGAATTGTTTGGGGGGGGGTGGGCGGGAGGGGGGGGAGTGATGACACACAAGTAGCAGCCAATGTGAGGAGGTTTATTAAAATGCAGTTTTAAGAACAGTAGACCTAAATACATGTTTTACAAATGTAAAATCCCTTTACATGTCATACATGGTTATGTGTAACTCTTTTGGGAACAACACTCTTACAGAGTTTGTAAGGGCACCACATACAATAACAACATCATTTAGTATGTTAACCTGTGACACTGGAATAATGGTTTGCAAAATCTTAGTTTTTCCACTGACCAATAACTCGTTCTACATGGATCCTCACACGAGAAAGTTGTCTAGCTGTGTCCACTTCCTGTGCAGAAAGCTGCTTCTTTCCTTTTGTGAAATGAGGGATACGAAGGGTTACACCATAGGCTGCAAGCTCATCTCTGATGAGAAATCCTCTGTCGGCTAAAACCTCATCCCTAGGCTCCAAAAGTTCAAGGAAACCTGACTCATTCATGATCTGCTTGTCTGAAACCCGTCCACCCCACCCAGGGGACAGATATGAAATTGCACCAGCTGGAGTGATGGCAATCAAATATTTAATGGTGTTGGTGTGTTTATAATTTGACCATTTCTGGGCCCTGGCAGTCAGACTACTGGGTCTTGCAATAAAAATTTCCATGCAATCCATTATGCATCTGCATCTTTTAAAGTTGTGCTTGAATATTTTGGGCATATTCTTAAGTATTGCACCCTTACTTGGCCATTTAATGAGTGGTTTGAGGACGAAGGCTATAGCAGGGACCCAGCTCTGCAAAATATTTGATATGGTGGTTTTTGATACCTGAAATCTATAAGCCAAGTCAGTATTACATAGGCCCAACCTTAATTTCATCAATATAATCAGTAGGTGGTCCTCTACTGTAAGTTTGTTGTGAATTCTCTCTACGCTGCCCATTATTTTTGTAATCAGCCACTCAAAGACCACAGAGGTGAGTCCTGTGAGAAAAACCAATTGTTTAATGTTGCACTTAACATTGGTGTAGGAGAATGTAGACTGTTGCAGCTCCTCTTTCAGCTTTACATTTTCTGCTCGTAGTGTGTCAAACTCCTGTTGCAAGTTGACATAGTCCTCCTGAAGTTGACTGTGTCTCAGGTTCAGATCATCGTATTCTCTCTTTGGAACTGGGATATCCTCTTCAGCTTTACAACAGAAAAGTGAAAATTAGCCTGTGCTGCAACCAATGCATACAAATACATACATACATACATACATACAAGTGGAGCAGTGGGCCTTGCAGGAGCGCGCGCACACACACACACACAGAGCTCGCTGACTCTTCCGGTGAGGGTGGGAACCCTGACAATCAATCAGTTAATTGCAAGATGATACATTCATATATTCATACCAGGACAATGATCCATGCTGCATTCTTGTTCTGGAGTTTCAATAGGAACATGTTAGTTTGCTGCGGTACCAGGTCTGTCATCTCTCCTCCTTTTCCTATGGTACCTACAGTAACAAAAGAAATGTACAGGTATACTATCCATGTCTCAAAACAGCAGATGTAGACACCAAAACAATGTAGCACAGACTTAACAAGGTGGAGCAGCAAAGCTAGATCTAATGTTACGTTACCTATTATGACTTTGGACACATCAGTTTAACTGAAGGGAATTCGAGGTTAGTCTCAGGATTGACAGGTTTGGCTTATGCAACAGAGGAAAACAAACAAAACAAAAACAACTGAGAAGAGCAACTCTAATCCTACCTGTCCATCTTTCCACCTGGGTTCTGGCTTTGTTTTGTGTATGTAAACACAGATGGCACAAAATCAGGACTACTGGAGTCCAATGACATCTCGCCTGTAAAACACAAACACATTTGTTTTGCCTAGCAAGCTAATGGGCAAATCTAATAAAACTTTAGCTGCATAGCAAGCTAGCAGCTAGTGCTACTAGCCAAAGCTAACGTCAGTTTATCCAACAACTTAAGCTGCTTTTGATTATTATTCTACACCATGCAGGTAATCACTAATGTAAACAAGGCTTCCAGTAAAATCAGTAGATAGATAACCTTACCTGATATAAAGTGGGCGCTACAGACACGAGCATTTTTTATTATGTCCTCATTCCAGTCCACACGTTTAATCGCCTGCAGCCACAGCCGCCGTCTGTTGCTCTGAAATGGGTGTGATCCTTTAGGAATCCTATAAAACTTTAGTCCGCCGGTGGAATAGCGATTCGTACAACCGTATACGCAACAACCAGACATGTTGATGCTGAGAACAGTATATATCCACGTTTAAATGATTGATAAGTAGGCTAGTCTGTCCCAGAATCAATTGGGAAGCTTACTGCTTCCGTTGCCAGGCTGCGTGCGCAACTGTTTGATCACGTGACGCTGAAAAAGGGTCTATTCTTTAAACTTGCACGCACGTACCTAATATTACCTTATATGACCATTTTGTGCCTTGATTTGTTAAACTGCTGCTAGTATTAGTGAATGTACCTGATCAGTATTCTCATTTGATTGTCATTTTAATAAATTAAATATTTACAAGAAATTGTCTTGTCTGTTGTGTTGCAGTATGACTTGAAGCTATCCTCTGCCATCAAAGAATTTACATTGCCTTCAGTGGTCTAGTGTCTCACTAGAGTAATTCATTAATTAATAATTAATAGAAAAATTGATTAGTAAAATTAATGAACTGCTATTTTGAGACTGATTTAATAACGTAATTGCAACCACATAACTTTGGTGCCTTGTGTTAGGACTGGTATTGTACCTACATAATTTGGTGCCTCATGTGAGGAGTGCAATTGCACCAACATAATTTTGGTGCACTGTGTGAGGCATGGTACTACTGTACCTACACTGTGGTAACTATCAATATATATCTGTATGGTGTGTGTATTATAAATAAGTCCTTGCTCTTTTCCAGTAGTGTGAAATCTACTGTACTGTCTGCAGGTATCCAAGGTGGTACTGCTGGCAGTGGTAATGTTGGACAAATGTTTGAGTTATGATCTGCTGCTGTTCGACCTGTCCTCTGACCCAGATGTTCATAGATGAGACATACTTATGCCAGGAAATACAAAAAAAAAGGTGTTTCAACAATTCCAATATTACACTGCTTCAATAACAAGCTTTGCTTCAGACAGTCATCTTCTGAACTATTCACAGCCCCTCAGAAAATGGTACTGTGCCAGTCACCGAAGAGAATCCATAATTACTGGTGCCTCTCAGTGCATGGTATATTATATAATGCAGCCATCTACCAGGAGATTTTAGAGCACTTTGTGCTTCCATCTGCTGAGAAGCTTTATGGAGATCCTGATGTCCTCTTGCAGCTGGACTCTGCATCAGCCCACAGTGCCAAAACTACTCCTAAATGGTATGCTGATCATATTACTGTGCTTGATTGGCCAGCCAATTAGCCTGACCTGAACCCCATAGAACCTATGGGGTACTGTCAAGAGGAAGATGAGACCCGACCCAAAAATACAGACGAGCTGAAGGCCACTATCAAAGGAACCTGAGCTTCAATAACATTTCAGCAGTGCCACAGGTTGATTGCCTCCATGTCCTGCTGCATTTGTGCAGTAATTCATGGTAAAGGAGCCCCAAACAAGTATTGATTGTGTAAATGAAGATACTTTTCAGAAGATGGACATTTTTGTATTGTAAAAATGTACTTTATAATTGATCTTAAGAAATATAATAATCTGAGATGCTGGATTTCTGATTTTCATGAGCTATTAGCTATAATCATCAAAACTAAAAGTTTTTAAATTTCACTTTGTGTAATGAATATAGAATACAAGAAAGTTTACCATTTTTAATGAAATTATGAAAAAACAAACTTCATACTGTTCTAATTGCATACACACACACACACGCTGAGTGTGTCCAGACTTTTGACTGATACTGGTAGTTTCATAATCATGATTATTTGTTGTTGGCTGTCCATCACTAGCAATGATGACTGCTTCATTAGAACGTGCAGAAATGCAGATGGGCCATGAGGCCCACACCAGAGCGATAGAGCCACTCGCAGCAGTGGCACAAATGGCCCAGCCGAGCCACTACGGAATGTCTGGTGAGCTCTTGTATGCTATTCTCCTCTCCTAATGAAGCGCCTTGCAGGGTAAGGTAAGATAAACAATGTCATGCCTCCATCATGTTATCTCTGTGGACCTCCAGACCCAGGGCTCAAAATACATTTTTGGGTTAACTTGCACTGGTGCACATGAAAAAAAAATTACTTGCACCAAAAAAAAATTACCTGCACAACCAAAAGTAGTGTTAACTGTTAACCTTATATGTCCTCTTCTGATGCTTCAGACTGACTCTCTAAGTCTTGGACTTCCTGTACATGTCATACTCGAGGCCCGTAAGGTGTGGTTGAAGGCCGTCGCTTTCCCCCAGCCCACCACAACCTTATTGCTGGCAAGGGGTCAAATGTTTGCACATTGTTGTTGTCAAGAGAGATTGTCATTAGGCTTGTCAGAGTTGTTGGGTCCAGGCTAGTCCTCCAGTCTGTCTTTACCCTGTTCATCAAGGAGAAGGAACGTTCGTATTCAGCTGTATGAATCGGAATGACTAGGACCAACCGCAGAATGGTGAAGATGTGTATGAAATCTTCTTCCTGTTCCCTAGTTAGAACTGAAGTCCAGAAGGTACTGAAGGGTGGTAGTTTACGCATAGTAGCAAGCTGTGCACGGCACAAAGATTTCAGTTCTACCCATTCTCTGATGCAGCTGTCAATGTCAAAGTCCCTCCGCTCGAGCAACGCATGGAAGTGTTGATGCAAAGCTTTGATGTTGTTCTCTCCAAAGTCATCATCTTCCTCTTCTTCTGGCCATGTGGAGAACTGGAACAACACTCTGGCAGAGGAGAACACCGGGTTGCTAAGGATGACTTCGAATCTGCGTCCCAAATGATGCAATGTGCGGCCGCATATGCGCTGATAGTCTTGCAGTACTTCCTCCTTGTATGTAGCAAGATTTCCTGCTTGCCCACATCCACGCTGAGGTCTACCAGTGTGCAACACTGTTTCTTTCCACACAAATGACTCACCTCTCTCTTCTAGGCCTTCAGACAGGATATTGTTCAGCTTTAGAGGGCTAGCCAATTTGGTCATTGATCTTACAACGCTATCAACTCTTCTGAACACAACCTCTACAGTACTGTCATTGTCCTGGAAGACCTTTGATACTGCACTGATCAGTTGTATGGCATCAGGAAATTGAGAAACATTACAAATTTCACTGTCTTCACTACTTGAAGGATTCCTCTTGCTTTGTCACGGCTTTCCTTGGTTCCTGTGTCACCAATCTCCTCTAGATGCCCAAGATGCTGCACTAGGGCAGGAAAGTTGTGGCAAACAGCTCTGACAGCACGTTCCACATGTGGAAGCCACCGTGTACCTGTTGCTCTCACTGGTTTTAGCACAGAAATGTTCAGTGCTTCGGCAGCATTCCGTAGCCCTTGCCAGTTCAATGGCGAATAATGGTAGAACTTGTACAAGTTGATCAACATATCCTGTATCATAGAGAAATACTGGACTTCCCCCAGCACATCCTTAAATACTAACTCAAGTCTATGTGCGCAACATGAAAGAATCAGAAGATGAGGACACTTCCTTCAGCCTCATCCCTACCCCACTTATCTGCCCCATGTTGACAGGAGCCCCATCAAAGCATGCAAATACAAGCTTCTGTGCCCAAGCTCCTTCCATGTGCAAATCATCCTGGAGTGCAGATTTGACTGCAGCAGTGATGTGTGCGGCGTCTCCTCTTTGTAGAGGTTTCAGAGCAACAAAAGTAGTTGTTGGTACTCTATTGTCTCTAAGGTACTTTACATGTACCACTTCTTCTATTGTACCTCTATCTGTGCTACCATCTGCCAGCACAGACACGAAATCAGACTTGTGTACATTTGAAAATAATGTGCTATGAATTGCCTTAGCAATATGGTCTACAAAAACACGAGCCTCTTTATCGTTCAAGTAGGTGTCTCCTACAGTTCCCAAACCATTTGCTTTCTGTAGACTCATAAGGTGTGGAAAGTCTGTAAAGGGCCTGCCCTGCTTTGCAAGGTAATAAGCACTATGAAACAAAGTGCTCATTTGTTCTACCTTTCTTGCTTCCATTCTTTGCACTGACTGAGGAAAAGGTCTGTCCTGAACTGGTTGTTTTGATGCGACCATCTTGTTCCAGGCACTTTCGTGGCAAGGTGATTTCTCGTGGAACTCAATATTTGTTAATCTCATACTTGTAGTCCCTCTGATGTAAAAAAAAAAAAAAGAGTTCTTCTTTCCACTTTTGTCAAAGCACCTGCATGCTTCACACCACAAGTTTGGACTTGTCATGTTTCAGCCATGGTCTTTTCTTTTCCCCGTGAACCCACGAGTCCTGGAAAGTGTATACTTTTTGGGTCTTCTGTCCTTTTTCCTGTAGAAAAATAAATAATAATTCCATGGACTTATCAACATGAGTAAAACATGTCCTCTTCACTTAAATCATAATAGCTATTACAAGAGGTTGAAATGAAAGAAAATGACAAAACAGGCCATGCTCTTTGTTTATTGCAAAGATGCTATGACATTGTGTAGTCTTGCTAATGTCATATCAACTGAGTATTGATTTAAAAAGAAACAAAACCTTTTTTTGTTGATGACAAAAATATTTGTGCTAATTGTTGTAAACAGACCCAGCCCTGCCCCGAACATGGCAGTGTATTGCTTTACAGTAATCCCCCATTCAAGGATCCTCCAACAGATTAATATTGTAACTTGTGCAACTAAAATTCGCGCCAAGCGGCGGCGCCACAGTGTCTGGGTCACATGTCCCAGGCAGCGACAGTCAAAGAGCCGCTCCAAGAACTTAATTAAGTTACTTTGAAACAAGCGACCAACCACGTAGAAAGCTGGGCTTTCGCGGCTTCATTGAAAACTTTAAAGACATCTACAAAATGATGCATTAGGCTAGTTAGTTTTTGATACAAAATTCGTACAAAGCAATAATTCGAGGCAAAGCTTTTATTAATCAATTCAGAAAGCAAAAATTCCCCGATATTCAAATTATTTAACCTACTGACAGTTTTGGCTTCTTGGGGTTGGTCGCGTCATCATCGTCTCTGGGTGAATCAACAGATGACTCATCCGAGAATTCTGGTGTCCGCAACTCGGATGCCGAAGTTCTAGCCATAGATGGCCCCGGTTGTGGCTCGATGTTCTCTTTGTGTGTGGACGAGGGTTTGTAGCTGGGTTCGCAGCACACTTCTGGTGTGGATTGCACCGTCTGGTCGCTGGGTTCGCCAGGAGATTTGTCACTGGGCCCGCTGTCATCTTGTCCTTGATCTCCTGCGTGGTCCTTGGGTGCTGGAACATCGTGCTTTCTGGTCTTTGCGAGGAATCCCAGGATAGATCGCTGATTTTTAGACATACTCTACTCTTGTTGTTGCTGTATTTACATGATTACTTTCAACCTGTCACAAATACTATCTCAGACCGGGCTGGATTCAGGGAGTCCTCGAACTTTGAGTTTCTGAAGGTCTCTGAATACTGCCCACCTCCATGCAAACTTCCAGGTTTTTCCATATTTGGTGAACCGAAGAGTGTGTGTCACATAACTTATCGGGAAGGAGAGCAGCTTGTTCCCAGGAAGTTGCAACACCGAAGTGAAAAGAAAGAGAATGTCATCTGCTCACTGCGTTTGCCGATTCATGATCGGCAGAGACTTAAATATTCAACCTTCTAAAATTACAAAAAAAGGAAAATGAGGAAAACACACTGTAAACCTGTTTTTTAGACCTTATCACTTCTTTATTGGCTATTTCTACTGTTGGTTACAGTGGGTAAAGCAACTTGCATTGGTGCAAGTCAGGTCTGAAATTATGTGCACTGCTCCAATTTTACGTGCACAAACTTGCACATGCATGTGGTATTTCAAGCCCTGAGACCAAATGCCAAGTGGTACACAAAAGTGGCACAGACCTGACGGGTATGGAAGTTGCCCTGGAGTGACAACTGAACTGCCGAGCGAGGCCATCCATTGGCCATTTGAGTGGATCTTCCACATGCCATCTAGTGGTGTGCCATTGACCTTGTTGGGCTCATCTGTCACATTGCACTGAAAAGCACCCTGCTGCCAGTGCCTTATTGGTGATGTACTATTTAACCCTTAGCTGGAGCCTAGACAGGTGCTACCACTCTGGGCCAGAGCGGACCTGGGAGCAATGGTGATTAAGGGGTAACTCCATTTTCCCCAATACTCAAGTCCTCCCAAACCTGAGACTCACCAGCAGTTGCAGTTTAAAGTCATACCCAGGACTAAATTTTGATCACTACACCAATAACAAAAACAATAAATATAGCTGCAAGCAGAAACAATTGGGGTCCAAGAAGTTTCAAAACCTCAGGAACAACTGTCGCATAATTCACAAATTGTGAAATGAGGGACTGTAAGCTGCGGTGGAAAAAACAGGTCCAGGCTAAGACCCTGAAGAATTGCAACTTAAAAATTGAGAGCAGATGCTAGGTTTGAACTTTCAACCCTTGGGCTACAAGACAAACAACTAACCACTGAGCTAGTTAGTAACTTGGCATTTAAGTGTGTGTGCAAATACACAAAATACCAAAGTTTTTTTTTTAAAACAAAGGATTAACTGACATTGAAAGAAAGTGACAGATTTTCCGTATGCTTGTTGCTAAATGTGATGCATCCTGAAAATTGAGGGAAGGAGATTTGGACCTGTATATTGGAGACTTAGGATCTGGAAATTGGAGAACTGAGAATAGTCCAAGGGTGATGGTTGAAATACTTGATTGTCAGCTGTTTTCTTCCTTTGCCCCTTCGGGTTTTGAATAGTCAAGAGACCTAAGTACTCTTGACCCTTAACTTGTTAAAATACACTGTTTGAACAATCTTACCACTGTAAGTCAGGTTCAAACTCAGCACCTTTTGGTTTGTTAACTACTATGCTACAGAAGACGTTGCAACAAGTGAAATTTTTTTCTCAAAAAATGAACATATCAGGAACCTTGTGAAAGATTAAAAAAATGAATAATACATGTAATGCATGATAAGTTTTAATGAAAATCTAACAATTATAAACCTGTGTACGAAAGATGTTGAGTGGACATTCAGAGTGACTTATTTAGCCCACTTAAAAATCATTGCCTCATGACAATTTCATCAGAGTTAATAAATTAAATGAACTGATGTTTTGAAAATTCATTAACAAATTAAGATCAGTGAAATCTGAAGATGATCATAGTAGTTAACAAACCAAAAGGTGCTGAGTTTGAATCTGACTTACAGTGGTAAGATTGATTGAGTTTTTGGGATGATTGGTGCAGCAGTTTCTGACAAGATGTTAAAAATAGGTTTTTGAGAAAATTGAGGAAAAAGTCACAAAATTTAAAATTTTTAGGGCAGAAGCCCAATTAAGCAAATATACAGGTGTCTTGAGACATGAAAATGACCAAAAATTTTTGAATTTAAGCCAAGGCATTTTCGTGATGATAGCTGACTTGCAACCACATGATCAAAATGCACTATGTCATGAGCGTCCATCATGATAGTGGATATACAAAGCAACTAGGATGGCAGCCGCTGAAAGAGTGTTTGTAAACAATGCTGAATTCTCAGTATTTCCATGATTTGAATGGTCAAGCGAAGATACAAAGAGAAGATCGATATGTGTGGTTTTGACCCATATTATTTAAAAAAAGTCAGACTTTTCTGAAGATAAGATGCTTCTACTGACCATTGAGTACGAATACAGGTCATTTTGTCCAAAGCCTTTTTCATATGCACTATCAATTATTTTATGTTTCAGGTATTTGTTTGTTCGAAAAAAGGAGGAATTCTCAATATAATTTCACCGAAGCAAAATACATTTTTGTAAAGCACATGAGTGCCATAGTGTGTGCACGTTGACACTAAAGAGCATACTAAGGGGGGTAACTATGTAGGCCCATGCCACATGCTGACCCTGGGATGAGTTAACTCCCTTGTCATTGCAGGCTGCTCACTTGCATGTTTATGTTTATGGCGGATCATATTAAATTTTCAGGTGCAGAGCAGGGCTCTCGTGGGGGCTTCATTCACAAATCCCAAGCTGAAGCGCGGTCCTACCGACCCAAGACTGTGCTCTTTCGAAGGGGGAGGCTTAGAGGGAGATGCCTGTGAAATTTGGCTTCGCTGTGAGCTTTGTTGGCCGAGTTATTAGTTTTTAAAGCTGGCTGGATCATGTTAAATCTTTAGGTGCTGAGCAGCGCTCTGCCGGGGCTTTCGTTTGCAAACACCAGAATACCTGAAATATAAAATAATTGATAGTGCATATGAAAAAGGCTTTGGACGAAATGCCTTAACTATTGGACGAAAAGGAGTTAGAATCAGAATCAAGTTTATTGCCAAGTACATTCTCTCACAAGGAATTTCATTTCATGGTTGGTGCTTGAACAGTTAAGGTAAAAGAATTTAAAAATTAGACAAAAATAGTAATATAAATAGAATAAAAATAAGTCTCGTCTTGTCTCGTCTTCATCCGCTTATCCGAGGCCGGGTCGCGGAGGCAGCAGTCTGAGCATGGAAGCCCAAACTTCCCTTTCCCCAGACACCTCGTCCAGCTCCTCGGGAAGAACACCGAGGCGTTCCCAGAGTGTGCCAAGAAAATATCCCTGCACCATTACACCACCACCACCACCAGCCTGAACCGTTGATACAAGGCAGGATGGAGCCATGCTCTCGTGTTGTTTACACCAAATTCTGACCCAAACATCTGAATGTTGCAGCAGAAATCGAGACTCATCAGACCAGACAATGTTTTTATAATCTTCTGTTGTCTGATTTTGGTGAGCCTGTGTGAACTGTAGTCTGAGTTTCCTGTTCTGAGCTGACAGGAGTGGCACCCGGTGTGGTCTTCTGCTGCTGGACCCCATTTGCTTCAAGGTTCGAGGTGTTGTGTGTTCAGAGATGGTCTTCTCCACACCTTGGTCATAATGAGAGTTTATTTGAGTTACTGTTTCGTTTCTGTCATCTTGACCCAGTCTGGTCGTTCGCCTCTGACCTCCAGCATCAACTGACACTCACTGAGTATTTTCTCTTTTTCGGACTGTTCTCTGTAAACCCGTGAGATGCCTGTGTGTGAAAATCCCAGTCGATCAGCAGGTTCTGAAACACTCAGACCAGCCCGTCTGGCACCAACACCCACGCCACATTCAACATCACTTCACTCACCTTTCTTCTCCATTCTGATGCCCGATCTGAACTTCAGCAGGTCGTCCTGATCATGTCTACATGCCTAAGCACACTGAATTGCTGCCATATGATTGGCTGATTAGATATTTGCGTTAATGAGCAGTTGAGCAGGTGTACCTAATAAAGTGGCTGGTGAGTGTGTATGGATATAGAGAGAGAATAACACGGAGCCTGAAACACAAAACTCTTACTGTTTTGGTGTCATTGTAGATTTTTGGCTTTGAAGAATCTCCATTTATCCTAACAAACCAATAACACTGTGTGTGTGTGTGTGTAGATGGTCAGGTTGTGTTGGTCCATCAGTCACTCTGTTCCTCAGGATCCGAACTCCATGCCACACACACCGAGTTGTCACGCACCATCACCTGCGACGGAACTGTGATCAAACACATGAGGGACGGATCGACTGCGGTACACACTCACACACACTCACACACACACTCACATGCGCACACACACACACACACACACACACACACTCACACACACACTCACATGCGCACACACACACACACATGCACACACACACACACTCACGCACACACAAAAAC
>JANZXT010022345.1:0-13585 GCA_027575915.1 Betancurichthys madagascariensis
TTTTAGGTCATATTTATGCAGAAATATAGAAAATTCTAAAGGGTTCACAAACTTTCAAGCACCACTGTATATTTCATTGGACCGCCTTTGGGTTTCATTATGGCATACATTCACCATGGCATTGTTTCCACAACCTTATGCAATGTTACAACAATGATTGCCATCCAGAGCAGCATTTGTTTTTCACCAAGATCTTGTATTGATGACGGGAGAGTTGAACCAGTCTGCAAAGTCTTCTCCAGCACATCCCAAAGGCTTTCAATAGGGTTAAGGTCAGGACTCAGTGGTGGTTACTTCATGTGTGTTAATGATTCTTCATGCTCCCTGAGCCACTCTTTCACTGTTTGAACTTGGTGAATCCTGGCATTGTCATTCAAGAATATGCCCATGCCATCAGTGAGGAAAAATCCATTGATGTGATAACCTGGTCATTCAGTACATTCAGGTCATCAGCTGACTTCATTTTATTGCCCTGTAACATTGCTGAGTCTTGACCTGACCAACTGAATCAACCCCAGATCATCACACTGCCTCCAGAGGTTTGTACATTGGACACTGTGCATGATGGGGCATCGCTTCATGTGCTTCCCTTCTTACCCTGACACGCCCATCACTCAGGAATAGGGTCAAGCTGGACTCATCAGACCACATGACCTTTTTCCGTTGCTCCAGAGTCCAATCTTTATGCTCCCTCACAATTTGAATCCTTTTCTTTTGATTAGTCTCACTAATAAATGGTCTTCTTATGGCTGCACAGCTGTTTAGTCCCAATCCTGTGAGTTCTTGTTGCACTGTGAGTGTGAAAATGCTCTTACTTTCACCATTAAACATAATTGTTAGTTCTCCTGTCGATTTTTTTTTTTTTTTTACGATTCAGCTTTACCAAGCGTTCAAGTTATCTCTGATCACGCTCAGTCAAGTGTTCAATCAAGAGTCCTTAGTCAAGGACAGTTCTTAACCCAATTCCAGTAACTTCAGCAATCTCCTTTGTTATTTTCTTTACTTGATCCAGGCCAATAATTTGACCTTCTGAAACACAGTAACATCTTTTCCATGACCATGGCATACATCTTCTGATGTTTGTTTAAGAAATGAGAAGCTACTCACTGCATCAGTTAGGGTTAAAAGAATTGTTGCCAGTTGGAACATATTAATCACTGCAGCAATTATCCAATCAAAGGCTTTTAACTATTTGCTTATTTAAATCCAAACGACGACTTATTTTTTTGTCCAGGCAGTGTGCATTTAAGATTATTCTGTAGCTGCAGACATCGTTTCTTAATTAAACATCTTTTATTTATTTTAGCTCTAAATGCAAATATTTACTTTCAAATTCATTCAGAATAGTGCAAATGTAGTGTAATATTGTGCATGGACATGTCTCAGTGAGGTAGATTCTGAATGTGTTCTTACATTGAATCCAAATTTCAAGAAAGCAGATCAGATATTATGTTGTATGTGTACAGCTCAATATTCGATAAAAGGAAACAAGATTCAGGATATTTTTCATACTGTTATTTAATGAGTAAATGTCCTAATTGTTGGTTCTACTGAATTGCATGATTGCATTCTTTTACTCTTGTTCTTTTTTCTTTATTTTATTATGAATGCATTTGCAGGTTGATATCGCAGAACGGTTAAATGTTATGAACGTAAGGGTAAAAATGTGAATAATATATAAACTTATTTAATATTTATTACTCTATATACTAGGAAAAAAGTGTAAGGCTAATTTAGGGTTAAAAGTGTCAGATTTATCGTGCAAAAATATATTTTAATGTATATTTATTTGTGTTGTATAGGTTGACCTTTTATAAATGTTACAGACACTTTCAAGCAATTGTAAATAACAAAAAAAATATATATAGTTGGCAGGTGTAGTGTCAGTGGTATATCAAAATACATTTGGGTGCAAATGTATTTTGGAATTAATTCAGGAAGAAAGTGATTTGAAGTGTAAATTAATGAACTATAAAGTTATTCTTCTGCTGATTATACAGCTCTGTGTTTGTGTGTATGGTAGGTGTGTGTGTACATTGGGTTAGATGAAAATAAAATTATGACAAAACAAAAAAAAGTGTGATATTTCTTTTAACCATTTAATGGCGATTTGCTTCCACTCTTTGAAATGAAATACTTGAAATTTAATGTGTGGATATTTTGGTGAATCTTTGCCTCCATTATTTTTATACAGAGTATTCTAGTTTGACTTGGAAGACAGAGGAAGAAGAAGAAAAAGAAGAAGAAACTTTCAGCACTTCTCTACAATTACCTGAAACAGCTAAAACACTTGAACTCAAGCCAGAACAAAAACATTACTCCAGTTCTTTAGAAAAGAAAAAGAAAGCACCTGATTTTGTAACCAAGTTAACGCCATCTGTCGTCACAGTTGGCAGTTCAGCCAGGTTTACTGTTACTGTATCTGGTTTTCCAAAACCTAAAGTTCAGTGGTTTCGCAATGGAAAATCCATTACTACTTCATCTGTGTACAAGTTTGTGGAGGAAAGAAACGAATACAGTCTAATTATCAGTAAGGTTAAAAAAGAACTTGAGGGTGAGTATTCTTGCACTGCCAGTAACAGATTTGGCCAGACTACCTGCACAACAACACTGAAAGTAGAAGTTAGTGATTTATCTCCAGCAGAGAAGTGGGTTGAGCAAATGTTTAAAATTCCTGGAGAGCCACCTCGTTTTACTACACAAATCCAGGCAGTGCAGTGTGCTGAGGGATGTGAGGCGAAATTTCATTACAAAGTTACAGGGACTCCGCATCCAGAGATTCAGTGGTTTAAGGGTAGTAGTCAAATTAAACCTAGCCCAAATTGTTGTATAGTCACAGACCCTGATGGCACTGGTTTTCTTATAATGATTGATGCGCAGCAGAAGGATAGTGGTCTCTACACATGCAGGGCTTCCAATTGCTTTGGAGAGGCAACTTGCAGTGCTGAATTGGTTGTGTTTCGCAAAAGTTTCTCAGTATCTCATCAACAGCAGCTAGTTCGGGAACAAAAGGCTTACAAAGTGTCCACAACTGAAGAAGCAACCGAATCTCGCCTGTACAGTGTAAGTCTTCCTATTCAAGCCAGAACCCTAGTGCAGGAAGGACGCCAGATGATTTATACCATTGGCACTGAAGATAAGCACACTATTGCCAGTGAGCAAGTAGGTGCTTTCTGTGAGGTAGATGTTTCAACTGCAACCATGCACAAGGAGCAAGTAACTCACAAAGCTGCAGTTCTGCAGTCTTACAAGATGCAGGAAAAGGAAACTATAACTCCTACCCAGCCACAATCAGCTGTGGCAACACCTCTGAAACAGCTCCACATGGCTGCAATGACCTCTGCTGTTCAAGAAAGCCAAGGTTTCACAGAGCAGCATTTTGACCGGATTAAAAGTCCTGAAGTTACAGAGCTTGAAATCACAATGGAGCAGCCTTCAAAGTGTATGTCTGCTGTAACAGAGAGTCTGACTCCTCTAACAATAGTTAAAACCGAGCCACTAGCTAGGGAAGAAGAAAAGCAGCTAAAAGCAACTCCTGAGCCCAAACACCAAATATTAAGTCACCAGGTAGAAACAACCCTTCCAATTGTTAAAGAACAATCACAGACTATACCACAGACAGAAGCAGAAAAGGGCTACCAAGTTAAAGAGGGTATTAAAATATTGTATTCAGCAGTTTCCACAGAAAAACAACAACTTACTGAAGGACATGCAACAGATATCTCTGTTTTGGGTTCAGCCATTCAGTCATCAGTAACGACAGAATCCTCCAAACCAGTCGTTCTTTCAGTAAGTGAGACAAAGCAAATGCTATCGAAAGAGGAGAAATTATCTATGCACCGGCCAAATGAAGAGGTTGCATCTCTAGCGAAGGATAGGGTATTAAGATCAGCTCTTGTTACTGAGGAAACAAATCAACTTAAGGCTGATAAAACAAGTATTATTCCAGGTCTGGACAGTGCTATTTCAGTTCAGTCACAGAACGAAGAGGAACAGATACTTAATTTGCAGATATTTACAGATCAGGCAGTTCTTCCCTCTGAGGGTAGATTCAGTAGTGAGAGGCCAAGTCCTGAGCAAGCAGACGTTAGAAAATCTCCTACTCTTATGCATACAGTGTCAACAGATGAGCAGGGGACTGTTACATGTGAAGAGTCAACTCCGTTATCTGCTCAAAAAACAACAATTTCCATAGTCCCTCATAAAGAGGTTCCTGCCCCCTTGCATCTACAGGCAATTTATTCAGACAGCATGCTATCAAAAGAGGGGATACTCTCAGTAGAGAAGCCAGACCAGCAGATGGCAGTTCTGAGACAGGAAAAGGCCCGCAAACATGCAGTTACTACAGAGGAGAAAAGGGAACTGACAGCAGACTATTCCAGAGCTCTTGAGGCTTCTGTGGCAGGATTTCAACCTGAAATCAGGAAAGAACCAAAACCTCAAAACATTTTGCAGCTGTTTACAGAACCAGTGCAACTACCAAAGGAAAAACCATTTGCCAGTGACATTAAGCAACAGCGTGCATTAGTGCAAAAAGAGGATCATTGGAATGTTTTACATGCCATGACTGTATCAGACAGACATGATCTGGAGGAAGGGCATGTTGAGAAATTAGGTGCAGTTGAGCAATACAAATGCTTGACTAAGATGGAGCCTAAAATATCACCAGAATTTGTTCACGTTGAGGAGAAGGCAATCTCTACTGAAAGTACTATTTCTCTTGAGGCTGCAGAACAAGACGTTGCTGTTCAAATTCAAGAGGGACAGTCCATCAGACAGTCAATATTAATGGAAGAGAAGCATGTTATAAAAAGTGAAGTATCTCAGGATATTACAAAATCGGAAACTAAAACTGCAGTGGTTAGTCAGCAGCAGATGGGTGCTCTACTAGTGTCAGAGTCCAGAGAAAGCCAGGTTCTTCCAAAGGAACTTACTTTTGTTATCTCAGCACCGAAAGCATACAGCTTAGATATAAAGCACCAACTGAAAAACATGCTTGCATCTGCTGTAGCTCGAGATCAGCCATTAATCCTCGCTGATGTGGTTGAGCGTTTAGAAGTTGTTGAAGTGCAGGAAGTGAAAGTGAAGAAGGAGCCCAAGTATATTCTATTCACATATCTTATTACAACTGCAGGTGCTCCCATTGAGATCACGATTGCTTTTGAGGGAGAGTATCCTCAAACTGCTGATCTCAAGAGTGAAATTCAGGCTGCATTTTACTCCATTGTATTTCATGAGCATCAAGTTCTTACCTCTGAACAGCCAGGAACAATGCAAATGGACAGGCCTCAGAGATTACAAGTTAGCAGGGCTACCTCCAAAGAAAGGTTCTCACCAGTGGTAGAAGCTGTGCGATTAAGTGAAAACGCGGAAGCTTTTTTGCCGCCTAAATCTCAATCAGCTGCTCTGAAAACTGAAGCCACAGCCACTTTCCAGTCTGTTAGTTTTCAGAAAGAAACTGTTATGGAAGACTCCAGGAGTAAAATGATGCGGATGTCCACAGAATCAAAAATGGAATCAAAGCAATCTGTTCATATTGAAAAACAAGAAATCAGATCAGTGATAGTAGGTGCACGAGATATCACAACTAGTGTGTCTTTTGAGCAAGTACCAGTTGAACAACCTGCTGATGTTCTCGTTGAGAGTGAAGGAATGCGGAAATATCTAATGGAAGAGAGAATCGAATTCAAAGAAGAAACAGTTAGGGATGACGCCTCAGTTTTTCAAAGCACTTTAGAGGACATTACACTTGAAGAACATTCGAAAGCAACCTTTTCTGTAACTATACGACATGTTTCAAAGGTGAATTGGCTTTTTAATGGAAAACAAATTAAGTCTGGCAAAGAGTTCAAGTGTTCAAAAGACAGGGACACCTATACACTAGTAATAGACAAAGTTATCAAGAAAAAACATGAAGGCGAATACACGTGTGAGGCTGTGAGTGAAGCTGGCACAACAAGGACATCATCAAGGCTCACAGTAGTCACAAGAGGTTGGATTACGGGGATTATTTTAACATGTCATACCACCCATGACTAACTCTTACCATTCATTTTGAGTTCTTCAGATTGCCCTTAAAGATATATTAATATGCTCAACTCTTATCATGCACAGTATTTAGCTTGAAGACAAATATCGCCTTGATATTTCCTCTTTACAAACCCACACTTGACAAGTCTCATCTGGTCATATTATTCACAAACATGTGCGCATGACTTTACTTTCTTCATCACTTTTTAACAGTTGGATCCCTTTCAACATCATCCCATGCTTATCACCTTTTCATGGTGGGGTCTTTCTCACTCATCCAAGGCTTATTTGGACTTGAAACCACAACACCCAGGAAATATGCACAGTATCTCCTCATGGTCCATTCTTCACTGCGCACTTCTCTTTGCATGCTCTCCAGGACATAAAGTCTTGGTTTTCTTCATTGATCAGTTCTTTCCCATAACCTGGTCACAAATTTCCTTCCACAGTCACTCCCGGATTTATTTTTGCATTTCATCATTCATGTCATTTTTTTTTCAATTGATTTTGAAGTGAATTAAGTTCTGTTGGCTTACATTTTTGAGCACGATGACTCTTCAGATAAGGAGTTGGCGTAAAAAAATATATCTGCAGAACTATCTCAAGGAAATTGAATCAAATGCAGTTGGACTTGGTTTAAAGTCTTTGAAGACATTTCACCTTTCATCCAAGAGGCTTCATCGATTCACTTCATCAGCTTATCTGACTAGACTGGGCTCATCTGACCAGCTGGTGTGAGTATCCAGGTATTTAACCTTTGTGGAGTCGTTATCAAGGCCACTGATGTCACTGTTTCTTTAGTGCTCCAGGGTGTGATAAAGTCTTTGGAGTCAATTTTAGTGCTCCGTTCTGTTGTAACAACAGTCGTTTGGGGTCGTTAGAGCTGCTGGAGTTACATGAGGCCATTTGTGAAGGACCGTAGTTCTTGGAGGCTAAGGTGTGAAATCTCCTGGGTAGGGATGAAAGGACAGCATTGTAAGTGTGAGACAGGTGGTGTCGCAGCCCTCCTCCTCCGGTGAGGGGTGGTTTTTCCAGTTTCACATAGATGGCTTCCCTTACTCCTCTTTCAAACCGTTTGTCTTCCCTGTCCAAAATGTGCACATTGCTATCCTCAAAAGGAGTGTGCCTTCTCCTTTAGGTGTAAATAGACAACAGAGTCTTGGCCTGAAGACTTTATCATACCTTGGAGCACTAAAGAAACAATGACATCAGTGGCCTTGAGAATGGCTCCACAGAGATTAAATACCCGAGTCCTCACAGCAGCTTGTCTGACTAGCCCAAACTAGTCAGACAAGCTGATGAAGTGAACTAATGAAGCCTCTTGGATGAGAGGTGAAACGTCTTCAAAGGCTTAAAACCAAGTTCGGTTGCATTCGATTCGATTTCCTTGAGATAACCATGACCTGGTTGAACGAGAATATTCACAGACATCTGCAGAACTAAGTTCATTTCAAATGCAGAGTTTGTGCTTACATCTTCATTTCATGATTTACGACCATTATGAATTGCATTTGTTTGACTAATTGTCTTTTTTTACTCCCTGTGCACAATTCAGTGCCACCTGTTTTCAGGCATAAAATCCAAGCTCTGGAGACAAATGTTGACAGCCCTGCCAAATTTGAATGTGAGATTGAAGCTGCTCCAAATGTGACCTTCAAATGGTTCAAGTTTGGCTCTGAGATCAGACAGAGTGACAAGTACAGGATCATCAGCTCCTCTACTACATCATCTCTGGAGTTTCTGAGTCCAACAAAAGCCGATAGTGGAGAGTATGTGTGCAGAGCTTTAAACCAACATGGTAGCGACAGTTGCTCTGCCAACCTGACTGTAACAGGTAACAAGCCTTTGCCTTTCTCTGGTCTTTTAGATGGCATAATATATTGAAATATTTATTTGTGAAATCTTTGTTCAAAAATGAAATTCAATATATGTTGAATTTTGTATAAACCAATTCTTTTTCTTTCTTTCTTATTTTTTTACACAACTTTATTTTTTTATAGAGGTTTTCCCTCCAGAATTTGTGTCAAAACCTGAACCGATGATATTATTTGTGGGCAAACAAGCAAAATTTCAGTGTGTTATCACTGGTTCTGCACCAATGAATGTTGTATGGTACAAGGACAACATTGCTATTTTGCCTGATGAGCACTATAAAGTGTCCTTTGAGAAGAACAAGCATTGTCTTGAGATCACGAAACTTGAGCAAAGTGATCAGGGAAGTTACCTTTGCAAAGCTTCAAATAGTGTCGGCATGGCCACATGCTGCACTGAAATGAGAGTTATAGACAAACCCAGTTTTGTGAAGACCTTTGAATCAACTTCCATAGCTGTGGGTGACCCACTGCGGCTTGAGTGTCAGGTAAATGAAGATACAGGAGTGACCATCACTTGGACGAGGGATGGCAAGAAAATCCATAACACTATGGATAGCAAAATTTCTTTTGATGACAAAGTGGTCAGTCTTGATATCCCAAAGACCAAGATTAAAGATACAGGCACTTACGTCTGTACTGCTACAAATGATGCTGGAAGCAGCAGCTGCTCTTCTGTGATTACGGTGAAAGGTAAGATATTTGAGCTTAATTTGCTTTGCATTGTCCAAAAAAGAAAGCTAAACCAGTCTTTGTCATGTCTGGATGATGCACAATGTTTCTCCATCCACTTCTTTTCTTCATCTTCTTCTGCATGTGTCCTTGAACTCTGTGAGATCTCTTGCAGTGTAGCGCTGATTTACTCTGAACTGAATTTTCTCAGAACCGCCAGTATTTGTTAAGAAACTGGAGCCCAAGATCCTATGGAAACAAGGCATTACTGCACGATTACTGTGTACTGTTAAAGGCTCTCCTGAGCTCCATGTCAGTTGGTTTTTAAATGACAAACAACTCAGTGCCAGTGAAAGACACAAACTCACCTTCAAAGATGGTCAAGCTACACTTGAGATTCTTGACCTTACTGTGTCTGACAGTGGAAATTACACCTGTGAAGTAATGAATGAAGCTGGCTGTGAAAGCTGTAGCACCAATTTGACTGTTAAAGGTTTGTGATGAGAGGAATTGCTTCCAAATTTGATTGCAAGTGCAAACAATGTATTCATTGTTTTACTACTTATTTTACTACTTATTATTGCTCTTAGAACCCCCTGCTTTCAAAAAGGAGTTAGAAATGGTGGAAGTGGTCAAGGGGCATGCTGCAAAACTTCAGTGTGAAGTTACTGGCACTGCTCCGTTTGATGTCACTTGGTATAAGGATAAGAGACCAGTGACCAGTGATAAAAAGCACAACATTGTAACAAAGGCCACCATTTCATATTTGGAAATACAGTCATTTGACAGTGCAGATGTTGGGGATTACCAGTGTGTTGTTTCAAATGATGTTGGTAAAATAACTTCTAAATCAGTAGCCAAACTCAAAGGTTTGTAAACGATCTATTATAATGCTGTAGTATGTACTATAAGTTATTGTAAGTTATCTATTACTTTTCTGTGCGTCAGAATGAGTTTAAGTTTGTTCTTCTTTCATGCAGACCCTCCATCTTTCGTAAAGAGGATTGAAAACACAACTGCAGTTTTGGGCAGTGCTGTGAAACTGCACGGTACTCTTAAAGGCTCAGCCCCAATTACTGTTACATGGCTAAAGGATTCTGAGCTACTTAGACACGATGATCCTAATATTAAAATGTCTTTTGAAAACAACATTGCCAGTTTGGCAATTGCAAAAATAGCCATGATCCATGATGGGAAGTACACATGCCAAGCTGAAAACGAGGCTGGCCAGCAAAAATGTGAAGCCAAACTATCAGTTCAAGGTTAGGAGGGAAAAACACAAAACAAAAACAAATGTTTAATTCGAATATACTTATCAACAACTTGGGAATGGTGGTAATAATTAAAATAATGAAAATATTAATTCTGTTCTTTTTGTAATGTCTCAGAACCTGCTAGAATTGTCGATAAAGCACCATCCATCAGTGTAACAGCAGGAGACTCTGCGACTTTGGAATGCACTGTTTCAGGAAGCCCTGATCTCAAAGTTAAATGGCTTCGAGACGGCAAGGAAGTCACAGCAGGCCGAAAATACAAAATCTCCTTTAAAGACAATGTAGCAAGCTTAAAAATCCTCTCAGCAGAGAAGGGGGACAGCTGTGAATACACAGTTGAAGTTTCTAATCGGGTTGGAAAAGACCACTGCTCTTGCTCAATTACAGTTCTTGGTTAGTTTCTCTCTCTCTCTTTCTTCTTCTTCTAACTTGTGATATACAATGTGCATGCTTTTAATATTTAACTTTGAAAAATTTTTTGAACAGATAAAAGTATACCCCCAACTTTCACAAAAAGTCTTAAGAAGGTTGATGGTAACCTTGGAGGAAATATCCAGATGGAATGTAAGGTGTCAGGGTCGCAGCCCATGACAATATCTTGGTTCAAAGATGGAAAGGAGATCACAACTGGGTTAAAGTACCAAACTGAATTAAAAGAAAGCACTGCTTTGTTGAAAATATCCCAGTTAGAGACTACTGATGCTGGGGTTTTCCTGTGCCATGCAACTAATGCTGCAGGGCACAGTGAGACCAGTGGAACAGTGTCTGTTAAAGGTTAGAAAAAATGCTCTGGCAATTTATTTACTTCATACCATCTTTTTAATAGTTAAGATATATTGTTCTGAATGAAATACCAGGCCTCTTTATGTATGTCATGATTTAACTGTGATGTTTTCCCTGGGAACTGAAAACAGAGCCACCAGTCTTCACGCTGAAACCCGAATCTCAGGACGCTATACCCGGCTCTAATGTTGTTTTGAAAGCTGCTTTTACTGGAACGCCAAGTTTTACTATCAAATGGTTCAAAGAAGAGAAAGAGATATTAACTGGTGGTACTTGTTTCATCAAGAAAGATGCCTCTTCAACCACCTTGGCACTGCACTCAGTAAAGCCATCACATTCTGCCAAATATACTTGCCAAGTTGCCAATGATGCAGGAAAGGTTTCATGCACCGCAGTCTTATTTGTGAAAGGTGCTTCTTCTTATCCTCTTTGCTTCTTTGTTATGTTGTTTGTTTGTTCGATTCTTTTTATGACTTCCATGTACCACTATTGTTTTACTACTCTTATGCATGATGTTCTCTTTTTTTAGAGCCTCCACAGTTTGTGACAAAACTTGACTCAACTAAATTAGCAGTGAACGGCAGTGTTGTGATTTTGGAGTGTAAAGTAACTGGCAGTCCTGAAATTGCTATTAAGTGGTATAAGAACAATATCGAAATCAGCCCAAGTAATATATATCACATGACCTTCACTGACTCAGTCGCGACACTGCAGATATCCAACTGTAGTTTCGAAGAGAGCGGGGATTATATTTGTTTCGCATCCAGCGATGCTGGCAGTGACAAATGCAGTTGTTTGGTTACTGTCAAAGGTATGTCAAGGAGAATTATCTGAAATATTTGATGAGCTATAGTATTTATCAGCTCATTTTTTAATATTGTATTGGATTATTTTTTATATTCTTTTACCCCAGAACCCCCTGCATTTGTTAAGTTACTTGAATCCAGAGAAGTTGTCAAAGGCTCTGATGTTGTGCTCGAGGGATCTGTCTCAGGAACACCTCCATTTGAGGTTTCGTGTTTCAAAGATTCAAAGCAGATCCGAAATGACCGCCGGCATATCATTGGCGTAAAGAATGATTTAGTTACGATTGAGATTCTCAAGTTTGAACATGGAGATGCTGGCAAGTATAAGTGCATAGTCGCAAATGAAGTGGGACAGACATCATGTGATTGTGAAATTGTATTGAAAGGTTAGTAAGACTATGAAAGCGTTTCCGTGAAAAGCAAAAAGTGTACATTTACATGTCCAGATTCTAAAGATATGCCTTATTTTTTTCTTCTATTAGAGCCACCATTGTTCACGCAAAAACTAAATAACATGGATGCCTTACTAGGCACCGAGCTTACAATGGTGTGTGTTCTGAAGGGCTCACTGCCTATGACAGTGTCATGGACAAAAGGTGACCATGAGGTCAAAGATACTGGGGATGTCCAGATTTCTTTTGAGAACAGAACAGCAGTGCTGCATTTCTTGAATGTAAAGTTGAAACATTCTGGAAAGTACACTTGTCATGCCCAGAATGAGGCTGGAAGTCAAACGTGTACAGCAGCTTTGGTGGTCAAAGGTTTGATTTATTTGTTAATTGAAGCGAACACATTTTTAGGTTTGATTATTTAGAATCAAGACATTGTTAATTCATTGGCGCAACGATACTTGTCATTCTTTCCAGAGCCAGCAAATATTACAGAGCAGGCCAAGTCTATCAGTGTCACGGTAGGAGATCCGGCCACTCTGGAGTGCAGGTTCTCAGGCACTAAATCCCTGAAAGCCAAATGGCTAAAGGATGGAAAAGAACTGACATCTGGCAAAAAATACAAAATACAAACCACTGATACAAGATCCATATTAAAGATCCTTTCTACAGAGAGGAATGATGAAGGCGAATATGCCTTTGAGGTTTCCAATGATGTTGGCAGCAGCACTTGCGAGGCTTTTGTAACAGTACTAGGTTAGTTTGTTAACCAAGGTTTTTTTTTTTTAATTAAACAATATACATTATGTTTCAGTACAGTGGACTCATTCACATTCTTTTTGTTGTTTTTGGAACAGATCAAATAATTAAGCCATCATTCACAAGAAAATTAAAACAATCAGAAGGTATTAAAGGATCCTTTGCACAGCTGGAATGTCTGGTCGCAGGATCCCTGCCGATAACAATCACTTGGTTTAAGGAAAACAAGGAAATACAGACAGATGAAAAACATAAGTGTGTTTTCTTTGAGAATGCAGCATACTTGGAAATCAGTTGTCTTGATAGTGTGGATAGTGGAAATTATACCTGCATTGCTGCAAACCAAGCAGGCAGTGCCCAGTGTTCTGGTGTCTTAAAAGTTAAAGGTTTGCATTTTCCCATCTTGTCGAAATACCTTAAATACAAAATCTTTTATTTTTATTCAACCTAATATACTATCTTTATAAACAGAACCTCCTGTTATCATTGAGAAACCTGAGTCACAGCAGGTTATACTTGGAACCAGAGTGAAGTTCAGTGTACTTGTGTGTGGAACTCCGCCGCTGACCATCAAGTGGTTCAGAAATAGAAAAGAGGTCTTCTCAGGAGTTGACTGCTCCATTCAGAAAGATGACTCTTCAAGCTCACTTGAGCTGTTTTTCACGAAGCCATCAGACTCTGGAGACTACGTTTGTGAAATAAGCAATGATGTTGGCTCAGATTCCTGCCAAACAACACTCTTTGTCAAAGGTTTTTACCCCATTTCAGTTTTAATCAGGGATGCATCAATACCAGTTTTGGTACTCATAAGCTGGGTGTCCATTGCGGTTTTGCGCAAAATAGAAGCGATATTTTAAACATTTCAGCAAAACACAATTGTGAATCCATCCATTATCTGTAAGCACTTATCATGTACAGGGTCGCGGGCAAGCTGGAGCCTATCCCAGCTGACTATGGGTGAGAGGCGGGGTACACCCTGGACAAGTTGCCAGGTCATCACA
>JANZXT010037294.1:0-13394 GCA_027575915.1 Betancurichthys madagascariensis
AGGACCAGTCGAGATCACCATCCACAAGGGATGCGAGGTCGACACCTTTCTTTCGCTTATCCTTAGGTGGAACATTCTTGCGAGCATATCCTCCGGCGATCATCTTTCTTAAGAAACCATTCCATATTACCTCTAGCTTTTGGATTTCTGTTGATGTGAGTTCCCATGCTTGCACGCTGTATAACAGCCTTGAGCGGACACAAGAGGTTAGGATCTTCATTCTGGAACTAAGGTGAATTTCACGATCAGTGAGAATGTGTTTCAGCTCATTCCATTTTTCAAATGCAGAGGCGATTCTTAAGTGGAGGAAGGCTGATGTATTGCCAGTATTTGTCACCAGGTGACCTAAGTAACGGAATTCCCTTACATTTTTCAGCATGACGCCATTGACAGTCACTAGACTTTTCTCCTCCTTCATGGTTTCGTTGACATTGAAAGCCATGGTCTCCGTCTTCTTGTAAGACATGGATAGTCCGTATCGTGTGAAGGTCTTGTCATAGATCTCAATAATCTTCTGGAGCTCGTCGATGTTTTCTGAGAAGAGCACAATATCGTCCGCATACAGTAGCTCTGTTATTCTACAGACACCATGTGCTTTGTTGGTACGGAGTTCTCGAGGAGATACTTCATTGGGTATAGCAAATTCTATGCGGGCACCAGTCTCCGGGAACTGAGTAAGGATTTCATGTCTTGCGCATCTCATTACAAAGTCCAGGTAGATATTAAAGAGACAAGGGCTCTCGAGGGCTCCTTGTCTACATCCCACGAAGGTATCAAAATACCTTGCAGTGCGTATAATACAGGCCTTCGTGCCAGAATACAGGGCTTTTAGGATGGAAATTAATGTAGGACAGTTTAGACGGATTTCTAGGACGCGGAATAACGCCTCGCGCGGAATCCAGTCGTACGCTGCTTTCAGGTCAATAAAACACAGAAAGAGAGGCCGGCGTTCTTTGGCTAATATGTGTCGTACAATGAAGATTGCGTCATACGTGGATCTGTTCTTTCTGAATCCGAACTGCGTAGACATTAGGATAGATTCGTAGGTTGTCCGTATTCTTTGTGTGATGATCATAGAGGCAAGCTTAGACAAGGTGGCGATAATTGATAGGCCGCGATAGTTTTCTGCTACCGTTCTAGATCCTTTCTTGTACAGGCATGTTATGAATGACACGAGCCAGGTACTCGGTACTTTGACATATTTCCATATGATCCCCAGTAGCAGTACAAGATAGACAAGTAGTCGCTTGGAATTGGAGTACTTCAGTTGCTCACCGTAAATGCCATCAGTTCCTTGGCATTTTCCGTTCTTAAGCATTGTCAGACAGCTCTCAACTTCCGGGATCCCAGGTGGATCTTCCTCAATAGGGTCCAGGTCTCGTGGAGGTGACACATGGGGGTAGTTTTCAGGCTGAGAAAGTTCGGGTTGCATGTTGAAATCTCTCTTTCCTAGGTGCTGAGCGAAGTGTTCTTCAAGCTTTTCGGGTTGGATGAGCTGTTGCCTTGACTTTTGGAGTGCTGTATGGTTCTTGGCTAATCTGAATTCTTCCTCAATTATTCTCTGCTCGCAGGCGTAGTTGATCTTGTTCGCTTTGTCTTTGAAAAAAGCGCTCTTCAGTTGCAACCGAAGTTTTTTTATTTTCGCAGACAGGTTTTTCCTTTCGGTGGCATCAGGGGATTTTCGTCGTCTGTCAAGTAAAGAGAGGAACTCATCATTCACCCAGGGTTTATTCTCAGCAACTTTGGTTGTCACAGGAAGAGTCTCCTCTGAGGCTGTACGGATGGCAGATACAACAAGGCCTTCAATCACGTCTACCTGTTCCGACGAAAGGGACTGGTCCAGGAGCTCGTCTAGCCGTTTTGAATATGACACTCGTATATCTTCGTTGTCTCTCAATGATCTCATGTTTGGAATACATCGATCCCTCGGGCCACTCTTTCTGAAGATTTTCTTCCTTCTACCTTTGCTTGGAAGCATGGCATCAAGCACAACTACACGGTGATCTGACTCAAACGGAGCACTAACTCCTGGGTAGGCTCTACAATTTCTTGTGGCTCGTTTTATGTACCACTCGCCAAGGATGTAGTCCAGGCGTCGGAGGTATCCAAGATTTGACTGAAATGTCCATCTATGAGTTGGTGATTTGGTGGCAAACATGCTGTTAAGAATGAACAAGTTATTATTCTCAGCTAGCTCTAGTAGTTTTAATCCATTGAAACTAGTTGGTTCAGTATCATTATTGGGGCCTGTACACTTCCAGTTGTTATGCTGGCAGTCGTTTCCAATTGTGGCATTAAAATCACCTCCAATAAGTAGCTTGAAGGAGGGATGTGATACTTTAGCATCCTTGATGACGTTTGCTAGTTTATTATAGAAGGCCTCCTTGGTCGATATAGCATATTCTTCAGTAGGAGAGTAGCACGAGATGACAGTGAGTTTCGTTCCAGAAACACAAGCTCTAACAGACAAAATTCTGCCTTCCATATGATGTTCTATGTCAATGAGCTTAACATGTGGTGCTAGGGCTACCGCCACACCAGCTTGCGCCTTTCTCTTCAAACCACTGTAAATAAATCGCCATCCTTCCAGCACTGGATCGTTGAATTCAATTTCGCCCTGTCCAACAATATGGGTTTCTTGAAGACAGCAGATGTCGTGATTCAAGGCCTTGATGTGAATTATATGCTCAGCCAATTTGCTTTCGCATTTAGCAGTCCTTACATTAATGGATCCACAGCGGAAATGATGATAGTTATTAGAACTGTTCCTAGCTGGCCGTTGTCTTTTGGATTGAGTTTTACCTATCATGATAGGCTTGGATATAGAGACTATAAGGCTATGAAATAACTAACAGTCTATAGATGACTGTATTAAATAAATTATGACAATAAGACTTATCTACCTTTTCAATAATTCACTAGGGGAAAGAGGCTACTTCACTTCCTAGTTGCCAGTGACTCCGTTGGCTCGCCCAGTCGCAAAACTGGGCTCCCCAGGGTGCACCTGTCCTAATGACGGAGGTGGAGTCTGGCTTGAGTGTGATAGGCGTTTAGGCTTGGTGGGACTTACAACACTGCCTTCCAAGTCTAGCGGACGAATCCGAGAGTTACGCTTCAACACCCCATGCACCCCAATCTCTAATATGGCGAGGCAGTGCGTTGAAGAGAAACGGGGAGGCTGCAGCAAAGGCCCAATCACCCAGAGTTTTATAAGTTTTAGCACTGAATGAAAACGAGAGCGGACATAATTTAGACCCAAAGAAATTAAGCACGAGATGGGAAAGTTGATGAAGCTATGGAGAGAGATACACAGAGTAATAGTGTGCTTTATTTCAGCAGTTGAATCTACATCCAGTTGGCAAGTTTACCTTAAAACGTAAAGGAGGACTTACAATTACTGGATTGCTCTGGAGGGATGAAAGAAAGAATAGAAGGGTGAGATAGGTGTCACCGAAAAGCGATTCAGTACTGTACTTTTGCAGTTGAGTCCACAGACCAAGTTTCATCACTCTCCCTGAAAAGATGTTGGAGTAGTAAAATCATTGGTCTCTAATGGGAAGATATTGGGATGAAAAAGGAAGGACCACAGAGGAGCAGAGAAAAAGTAATGCAGTATTGACCTAAGTCATGACAACTAAACGATATATATCAACTTCAATGATCCTAGCTTTTAATCTCAAGGAACAATTAGGCTTTGAAAAATGAACCGAAGCCAATGGGAGGAAAAGTGAAGAATAAAAAAATAGAAAGCAGGAGTTATAGAGGGAAGAAAAGAGCTTTGTAACGTTTCCCAGAACATGTCGAGCAAGTTTGAAAATGTTCCCATTCAAAGTCTATGGGGAAAATACAGACGGATAGAGGGATAAAAAAAAGATGGATGCCGGTGGAATATCAAAAAGAAAAGACCTACAAAACATTTTGAATGAAGTTTCTCCTGAAATGGCACTTGCATTATTAAAATAGAAGAAGAATAAGAAGCCTAGGGATCACAATTAGTGGTTGTAAAACAAAGCACATTTAATTAAAATCATTAATTTTATTAATAGTATTTTGATTTACTTATTTTTGCAATTATAATTCTGAATGAATAATTTATATTAATTAGAGGATTCAAGGAAGTTCATCAGTTCGTATTAATTAAATAAATAAACAATACCATTTCCTCGAATGGAGTACAGTCAAATACATGTGTATTATCTGATAAAGAGGGGAAAAACTACTTGGTGGAAAAGAAAAATCCATTTGAGGCTTGCAGGCACAGATATTGGTTTTTGCTCGATTGCTCCGAGGTTTTAACCAACGTGATGACTACTTTGACTACTGGGGAAAAGGAACTCAAGTGACTGTGACCTCAGGTAAGTGTTTTAATGTTCTTGTTTTTATTTCGAAACAAATATTGATTTAAAGAAGAATACAAATATTAAAGGTCAAAATTGAGTCGTCCGTAAAAATAATAATTAAAAAAAATTAAAAAGAGGGAGAAAATAGTGACCGCTCTGCAAAAACAGAGCCTCGGGGCAATTTTGTACAGAGACGCAGCCACTTTACTCACTGTGACAGCTACGGCTACTTTGACTACTGGGGAAAAGGAACTCAAGTGACCGTGACTTCAGGTAGGATTACATTTGTTAGACACGTTTAATATCACCTTAAATTTACAAAAATTTAGAAAATAGATGAGTCTCCATTTTTGGTCCCCATATTGTCCGAGTAGCGCCTTAAATGTGAAAAAGTCGCACTTCATTTAAAAGAGAAATATTTATCTGATTGTTGGGGAAAATAAAGAAAATAGCACGTCCGTGGATGTGTTTTAATGTGCGTTTATTATTATTTTATTTTCTCGTATAAACCCAGCATCGATCAGCAATGTGCTGTAAAGTTTTAATTCTGAATATAAATTGACACCTGGTGGATCTTTAACGCTGAGAAACTTTACAACTTTTCGGATCTGATTTTTGTGAGTGACTTTGAGACATGATCAGTAATATATCGTTAGATCGGACAGCAGGTGTTTTTGAACGATGTCAGAGTGGATTTGTGTCACTGTGACGACGCTTTTGACTACTGGGGAAAGGGAACGACGGTCACCGTTACTTCTGGTAAGAGCCACATCTTAATCTATTCGTGCCGTGAAACCAACATGAAACTTTTTTCCCCTTATTTTCTTTTCTTTAAAAAAGATCAGACTGTAGACTGGTGGTAATGACTGTGTGCTGTGAGGTTTTCTCATGAGCCTGGACTACTCTTCTGGAGAAAACACAGAAAATAACGCTTCAGTTCTCTTCAAACTTTAAAAATGTTCACTTCAAGGTTTTGAGTTTTCAAAGTCAGTTTTAGTAAACATGATAATGCTGTTGATATCCTACAAGATCGCGGTTTTTATGGTTCAAACAAAAACCTTTTTTTATTTTTTAAATAAGATGTCGGATATTTTCAGCGTTTCACTGAATAAAGTTCTCTATTTGGTTGATTTTTAATGATGCGCTTCTGAAGCGTCAGTGAGCGCGATAATGTCCCTGGTTTGGTTTGGCTTGGTTTGGTTGAGTTGAGTGGATTGAGGTGGGCTGTGAGCTTGAACACTGTGGAACTGGGCTTCTGATTACTGGGGAAGAGACTCAGCTGTCACCGGAACAAGCGGTCAGTAATTCAGAGATTTGACCTTCAGCTTTATTTCTGTGTCATAAAGCGAGATTTAATGGTCTAAAATGTAAAGCTGGGGGAAAGTTAAGGGACGTTAAAAAGTCGGTTATTTGCATCATATTTTAGGGATTTTTTTCTCGTTATAAGTTTCCGAGACAATTGTATTTAAAGTCAGTGAGTGATTATTACTCCGTCTAATAAAGTGTGCATGAATGTGATGAGTTCCTGCTTTAGACGGATTTGTGGAGAGGAATAATGGAGGGAAAAGTGGGGAAAGAAGAGACAGAAAATCCCTTTAACGTTGTGTGTTTGTTTTCGCTTCTTTTCATCGTTTATAAAATAATTTGGTGTGAAAAATCTGAACGATATGAAATGATGGATTTATTTTGTTTTGCGCTTTTCTGCTTTAGAGGAGTCCGTTGTTTCAAAGGAGCGTAAATGTAGAATTAGAATAAAACATAAAGAGAGATTCTGTGGAAGAAAATCCTGACAAATAATCCGAGTGGGTTTACTGAAATAATAATAATAATAATAATAATAATAATAATAATGTATTTAGCCTTTGCTTTGTGTTTTGTTGCTTATTATGAGTCAGTTGGTTCAAGTCGCCGACCTTCATGGTCTAGAATTCTCTATAAATAAATAAAAAAATCGGTCCAACTCTGAGTAAATGCTTTCTATTTGTTTTAAGAGGCTAAATTGTATTTATTATATCGGAGTTTTATAAATGTTTTTTTTCATGGAAGGAAATTAATTTAATTAGTTTTGTTGAATTGTCTCATGTTTTGAAAATTCGGCACAATTCGTTTATTCCGAGAACGAATTAAATCGTAAGAAAAGGGCGGGTTTAGTGATCGGACCCTTTTTCCGGCCCACAGCGTCGATCTGAAATGAACGAATAAAATCTCATTCAGGTGGAAAACTGCGGCCGGAGTTTGCGCGAGCGGTGAGACCGAGTTTCTCATGTTACCGTGTGTGTGTGTGTGTGTGTGTGTGTGTGTGTGTGAGAAATAAGTATAATTATTGCAGTTAAACATTCGAATGTATAATAATTATTAATCATTAGTCTGAATGAATTGTAGATGATTAATATTTTGAAATGGAGGCCAATAAAAATGTCCGTGTGTTCTCTGATTGGAAAGGAGAATAAAGTCCACTTTGAAAAGGGAAGGAGAGAAAAAAAATGTTGATTTGGGAATAAAATCGGTTGCATTTGAAGCTTCCAGGCGCAGAATAAATCTCGTGTTGGTTTGCGGCTCTGTTTATCTCCCGATCTGATCTGTCTGATCTATCTATCTACAGCAGTGCAAAGCGCGCCGAAGTCCCTGTTTCCCGTGTGGCAGTGCGGCTCGTCCCCGGACGGTTACGTCACTCTGGGCTGCATCACGCGCGATTTGGCCACCGCCGACGGACTGAGCTTCAAATGGACGGATGCGAGCGGGAGCGCGCTGACTGACTTCGTGCAATACCCGGCGGTGCGCGCGAACGGAGGCTTCACCTCGGTGAGCCACGCGCGCGTCAAGGCTGCCGACTGGGACCAGAGCAAGAAGTTCACGTGCCAAGTGGAAAATAGCCTCGGTTCCAAGAAAGAGACCTTACAAAAGATAGCTACAGGTAAGACAGAAACACCTGAAAACACCCTTTTGTGTGTCACTTGATTAAGAAACCTACACCTGCCCCATACACACACTCCCAGAAACAAACTGGGACTAAACCTTCTTTGTCATTGGGGTGGAACCGTCAGGGGGACAGTTTTAAGCCCTTTAGTCTGTATCTATTCCGTGGAAACGTGAATATAGTGCACATTTTAAAAGAATGTAACGTCCATAATTGGACCTTAAAGCCCCTGGATGTGCAGCACATTTAAAGCTTTACTCTGAAAGCTAATGAAAGGGACTCGACGTGCACCTTCCTTGGTAAAATGGACATATTCAAGGTAGAAAAGACGAGCCCTTGATGGTATCACCCCAGTGACAAGAGAAAACAGTTTGTGTCTAGATTACAGGATTACTGACACTGGATATGGGAGGTGGATTTGATGAAATGGTCAGTGAATGTAAACACACACATGATATATTATGCCTCGGAAGCAAGCAAACAGTAATAAATATGCTACAACGTGTATAACTATGCTTAAACACTGATGATCATGTTATCTTCTGTACTCCATTTGAAAGTGTTTCTTCAACACGGTTTTAGCCAGCACTGAAGTGAAGTTCCTGTAAAACTCCATCATTTAAAAAGAAGAATTGAAACCAACCATTTAATCGTGATAGACTGAAGTTTCTTTTCTCTCCTGGCACCAATCAGAGTTTGTGGTTAGTCAATCCGAGAGATCAAAAATTCAGATCCGACACTTTGACTGGTTTCCCAGCAGCCTCAAAGGCCAGAGAGATGGCGATGACTTGAGAATAATTAGTGTGAATATTTCTCTCAGCTCCATGTGTAATCTAACTCCAGTCTCGGTGTGAGCATTATTCTTTCAGAAAACTCTGCACAGGACATGAAATTAGACTGTAAATTAGATAAGAATAAATGTCTACAACAGTTTCAATTCCTTCGAGTCCTTTTCAAAGAGAATGTTGCATGTCTAATCACACCGAGACAGTCTGCTTTGGCCATTTAAAGTGTCTGACGAAAAGTTTATTATTCCTAAAATGTCTGTCCATTTTTTTTCAATCAGCACCGGAATATTTCATATCCACAGTCAAACACTTTAAATTCCAAAGCTGACGTACACTGTGTGCTCTTTCTCTGCCAATGCTGAACAAAGCCTGTTCCCTTTTTTCACCTGTAGCTTATGACTTCTCGCATGCTTGTTGCCACAGTATGTTCTCAAAAATCCTTGCAAAACTTTGCTGTGGCATCAACAGTTATGAGATCGATTCGATTTTACAGACTGGGAAACTCTAATTGAAGGGGTTCTCGGCCTCAGTCCCAGAGATCCAGTGCTCTGTACAGTTCAGAGTTTTCTCCTGAACCCTGCTCGAATCCATCCATGTCATTTGTTTAGCCAGAAAGAAAACATGAGGGGTGCTGTGATAGGAAAATAATCAGCAATTTGGTGATTGACAATGTTTGATCCCTCTCGAAGTTAATAAGAAAAATATATCCACAGCTTCTTTTACTGAGAAACAGGAAATTTCAATATTCCAAGTTTCAACGTATAGAATATGTATTAACATTAAGAATTTGACAGCACTGATATCCATTCAGATATTATTTGGTCGAAAAAAAATGCACTTTTTGTGGACTTGATATACTGTGGCAACACAATCTATTCCTCAACTGCAAAACCTGCTGTGCCCATTGCTGCTGCATATGGACCTGTGTGTGTTTTTTGCAGATGTGATCGAGCACCCCCCTACATCTCTGCTTCTAACAACTCCCACCCAAAAAGAACTAGACAATGGAACAGCTACCTTCATCTGCTTAGCTGCACATTTTTCGCCTAAATCACACACGTTTAAGTGGACTATTGAAAACCGGGACCTCAGTTCGAAGGTCAAAGGCACCATATTAAGCCAGGATAAAGGTACTTACACTGCCATAAGTATTTTGGAAATCGGGGCCTACGAATGGACGGGTTCATCTTCTCCAGTGAAGTGCGAATTCCAGCAGAAGAAATGGAAAGGATCCGAAGAGGCGAATTATGGTACGTGTTCTACGATTCTTCTACTCCTACTTTGACCTTTACCTACCAATTTGAAACCTGTCCAAACAGCTGAATGACTCACTTCTTCTAAAGAAAAGAAAAATTCCACACCTTCTTTACAGTGTCAGTTCCAGTCACAAAGCAGCCCGAGGTGAGCATCATCCCACCTTCCACCAGGGACATACTGTTCGATCGCGCCGGCGAGCTCGAGTGCAGGACCGACAAGGATTCGGGTTTCAGGAGCATTAAATGGATTAATGACGAGGGTGAGGAGCTCTCATCTGTCAGAAAAGACTCGACGGATTCCAAGGTCAGACTCATCACCTCGATCAGTTTCGATGACTGGAGCAAAGGCACCAATTTCACCTGCGAGGTGGAAAATTCAGCGTTCATCCAGCAGTATAAATCAGTTGTCTACCAAAGAACGAGTGGTAGGAAATGCTTTTATTACTTATATATATATATATATATACTCTTGCTCTTAATTTGTCCGATAAATCTCTGAGGAATTTCTTTTAGGAAGCAGAAATGCATTTTCAGAGGTGATCTCTAATTATATTGAAATTGTGTCCAAATTCTGATTTGAGTTCACGCATGACCAATGTTCCTGAACACTGAAACTGACCTTAACTGTGATTTCATGTTTGTAGGCGAAAAACACTGCCCCAAGGTTTACTTGCTCCCTCCACCAGAGAGACCAGGCAAATCGGTGACCCTGACTTGCTATGTAAAAGACTTCTACCCTAAGGAGGTGTATGTGTCTTGGCTTGTTGACGATAATCAAGTGGACGATGCGAAAGGCTATAAGCACAACACCACTCGGGTTCTCGAGAGAGACAACCTGTTTTCAGTGTACAGCCAGCTGATTGTCAGCAGTACAGAATGGGAGAGTGGCGCTGTGTTCAGCTGCAGGGTTTATCACGAGTCCATCGAGGACTCTGTGCGCCTCATATCCAGATCCATCAATAACAAAGCGACTCCACCCACCTTAGTGAATCTCAACCTGAATGTTCCGCCGACCTGCCAGACATATTAGAAACTGTGTTGTCTGCTATTAATGCTTGTTTTATGTTTATTTTTGCCCCGTCTTCCATGTCCTATTTTTTTTTAATTAATGCAATGTCATTGTCCTGAAGTCTGTCTGATGCTTGTGTGTCCTTGGTCTTTGGAATATGTCTGATGCAATATTACACTGAAACAATGACAATAAAAAAATCCTTCAGCATGTACCCTGTGCAGTACGGAAATATGATGTTATTATATTACACTAACTTAAGACATCATGATCCGACCATATCCTAAATGTGGATTGTGTAAAATAATGCCATGGCTGCACCTGGACTGGCTTTGTTTGAAGACATTTTAGTTACAGCTGGTTTAAAGTCCTCCTTCATCATATTCTCAACACATCAGTCTTTAGTTAAGGGACATGTTGGACTGCATTTTCCCTAAAACTGGACAGGATCTTCCAAAATGCTCAAGTTTCCAATTAAAAAGAAGCAAATAATTAATATGGACTTTAAAGGTCCATCAAATATCATTTCAAATAGTTTCATAAAATTTTAGAAAGACAAATCCATTCATAAGCTATTCATTCTGTTCAATATCAGAGAGAATGTTGCAGTTTTCTGTGACAATTTGTGTGTGTGTGTGTGTGTGTGTGTGTCTTTCTGTAATATTTGTCAAGCTTTTCTGTTGCTCTGTGTTGATGACTATTCGTAAATATATCCTCGATTAGGCCGTAAATCAAAATGCTGCAACAATTGAGTTTAATGCTGTTTTATCTGCAACAAGCCAAGACATTCAGACTTTCATATAATGTGGAGAATTTTTTCTCCCCTTTTCCTTGACAGGTTGGTGGTCACCGGTTTCAATTAACAAACCTTCATGCGTAGCTTTCATAATACCATGCATTCAAACATCGACGAATCAAGATACGCAATCTTAATTTGAGAGAAACACAAACAAGAACCTGTGAAGGCACTTTGGCTCGAGAACCTTTTGCTGATTTTGAACAGTGACACCACTTTGATCAGGAACCACTGAAACACGAGTTTTCTCCCCAATCATGAGATAAATTACAAAAGACGTGAAATCCATTGAAAGATATATTTTTTTTAAACACACCTCGGTAACCTAGTCAAGAAATAAAATGCAGTTATTTGCTGTTATACTTTCACTGTCCACTTTATTAGGAACAGCTGTACACCTGCACGTTCATGCAGTTATCTAATCAGCCAATCATGTGGCAGGCAGCACAATGCATACAGAGGGTTAGTCTGTGTCCATGATGGCCTCAGATTCCTTTCCTTGGCTGAGAGGAGTGGAAGCTGATGTGGCCTTCTGCTCTTGTCGCTCGTTCACCTCAAGGTTTGATGGGTTGTGTGTTCTGAGATGCTTTTCTGCTCACCACGGTTGTAGAGTGACTATTTGAGTTACTATGTTCTTCCTGGCAGCTTGAACCAATCTGTCCATTTTCCTCTGATCTCTCTCATCAGCGAGGCGTTTCCACCCACAGATCTGTCGCTCGCTCAGTGTTTTTAGTTTTTTGCACCATTCTGTGTAAACTCTACAGGCTGTTTCTGTGAAAATCCCAGGAGATCAGCAGTTTAGGAAAAACTTAAACTTCTGGTACCAACATCCAAGCCACGATTAAAGTCTCAGACGTCACACTTTTCCCCCTTTCTGATGTTCGATGCGAACATTAACTGAAGCTCTTGACCTGTATCTGCAGGATTTTATCCATTGCACTGCTGCCACATGATTGGCTGATTGCGATAACTACAGGAATGTACAGGTGCTCCTAATAAAGTGGACAGTGGGGGGTATTTGTTATCATGTGTAAAGCACATCCCAAAACAACAAAACTGTTGTTTTGGGATGAACAAAACTGACTTCAAAGTGCGACTTGTCACAAAAGCAAGAAACTGCAAAGTGCAAAGCCGTCCGTTTGAAAGACATTCCCATGTCATAAAACTGAACGTTACAGCTTGACTTCTGAATGTACGAAAACGAACGCTAAAGACTCCTTCCATAAATATTCAATCAGTGTCTCCTGACAGAAAACATGACCATATCGACATGTCCAAACCCTTTTTTAAAAATCCATTCATGTGCATGTTACTACAGAAAAATAACATATTAGAACAAGCACCTTGTAGCCAGAACTGATTTTATAGAAACAAATCGACATCTTCTGACCAAGCAGAGTCGAGAATTCAACAGCACTGTGGGACAAAATGAAATAAGTGTCAGGATATTATATTAAATATACCCACTTTGGCCATTTTAAATGTAAACGTTTCCATTTAACGAGAGCCGAAGCTGATGTAATGTTGGAAAACGTTGCATGAGACTGGCACTGGAAAATTCCATGCTTCATATTCAGTATGTCAAGTCCACTTTTAATCCTTTACACTGTATAGAGTGTGTAAGTTGTGGTGTACATCATCTGTAAACTGATACGTATGTGCTTTCTGTTCTTATTCTCATCATGTACAAATGTGTGTGTATGTGTACACTAATAGATGGCCTGATGTTGACCGAGATGTTCTACCATGAGACAGATATGGAGGATGACAGCATGGCAAACACTGCCTTGACGTTTGTGTTCCTCTTCCTCATCACCCTCTTCTACAGCATCGGAGTGACTGTTATCAAGGTGAGACCTGATCCAAGAAACAAACAGGGTGAATTCAGGTTGACTGGGACAAACAAATAAATCAATAAAAGCAGTCTGCAGATCTTTTTACTTCATATCCTGTATTTATATAATTTTCCAGACTGTGCTGTGTTCATGTCCCTGTAATATGGGATGGTTGGCTTGATGTTTTTAGTCAGTCTGCTGGGGATAAAAGTAAGTGTCGAATGAAAATGGGAATAAAGGAAAAATGTCTGAAGCTTCTTTAGAATATTATAAACACACGCTAACTCATCTCATCTCATTATGAAAATATCAGAAATGTGTCGTGTGTTGGGGATTTTGTTTCAATTAATGGTGTGGAAACTGTCCCAATATACTAGTGCATCTCAAAAAATTAGAATACCATGAAAAAGTTCCTTTTTTTCATAATTTAATTCAAAAAGGTAAACTTTCATA
>JANZXT010045736.1:0-18760 GCA_027575915.1 Betancurichthys madagascariensis
TATACACCTGTGGCCATGGAAGTGATTGGAACACCTGATTCCGATAATTTGGATGGGTGAGCAAATACTTTTGGCAAGATAGATAGATAGATAGATAGATTCTAAACCTTTCGCGCTCGCGTGTATTAGAGAATCGATTTATTCGACTCGCTTGAAAGAGTTGTTTCTAAAGAACCGGTTCGTGCTCGAATCCCTCATCACTGGCGCACATCGGGCTCTAAAGGGGCGGAAAGCTGGGAGTGAGTGTGTAGCTCTGACCACATCAAGGCACACATGAAATCCACTTTAACTGTTTACGGATCTTATTAAAAGTCAGAAAATACTCCTGACGTTGACGTTTTGTCGCTTGGCACAAAGACAATTCCTATTTTCGGAACAGGTCCGTATTGTCTATGGCGCGTTTACACTATAAGTGAGCTGGACTTTGGGGGAATTTCTTTCGCTTGTGGTGTCAGTGATTTGTATTTCTAAGCTCCATGGCTCTGGTGGTGTATCTGAAATCGGTTTCGGGTCTTCCAGGGAAAGCAGACCGACTCGCCAAAGTCTCATTCCGAGGTACTGATTCACCTATTTACTGTCCTCTTCTTCTTCTTCTTCTTCTTCTTTTCTTTTCCAGGTATGTTGGTTTTCCAGCTTTAGTATCAGTCCAGCCCTAATCTTTGACTTTGTGTGCGTGGGTGGGTTTGGGGATGAATCCTGCCCCAGTGCTGTGTGGAAGATTCCTGTTGAAAGTTAGGGATGCCCCTCTGCTTCTCCCACTCTGTAGAGCCACAGTGTTCAATAGCAGTCCAACTGGACTCTGTATGAATGAATCCAGCCCTACAGACTTTACTGGAGGTTTCACCGTGAGGTTCCAGTCAAGACCGCATACCATTGTAGTAGAGACTGGATGATGTCAGAACAGTCAGGGACGCGCGGTTTACGGTTCTGACGTGTCCTTTAGCGCGCATCCAGCTGAGGTTTGCACGCGCTCTTATACACCTGTGCACTGTGTAAATGCCATCTGTAGTGTTGGCTTCATTCTAGCAGTGTTCATGAGTCTCCATTTTCACTGAACACTGTGGAGGATTATTAAAAAGAAAAAAAAAACTGGTGTTATTTTGGTATTTTGTGTCATCACGGTTGAGTTTGAGGGGGAAAAAAACAACCCCGCAGCATCTGACTGATCTGGTAAAGCTGTAGGCGAACCAAGAGTTAATTGAACACAGTTTTGTGTAGGATAAAAGCTGCTCAAGTGCCCTGTGCAAGTAGCGTTAAATTGAAGAAACTGAGATTTAACATCCGAAGAGACGAGGTGAGATGATTTCACGAGAGAGAGTATCTGATTTAATCTCTCTCTCTCTCTCTCTCTCTGTTATGATGGTCCTTTAATTCAGCACCTTGGACAGCACAGTCGTTGCCCACCATGCTAGAAACTGTTTTGTATTTGTTTTGATAAAACACGGGTGGTGGTGGTGGTGGTGCTGGTGGTGTTTTGTTCCTTAGGGAACACAATAGAGGTTGGCAATATGACAAAAAAAAAAAAAATCACAATACTTGAAGACATGGGTTTGATGACAAGATTCCAACATAACAGTAGTGTTGTATTAGGAAACTGAGTTTGATGCTTTTATTTACTAAATTGTTTAGTACTAATAAGTAGAACACATATAGCTGCTTAATAGGACTCTGGTCACATTAAATTATCTACATATGCAGTGTGACATGTAGGATTTCTGCTTTGTTTGAAAATGTTTCCAAATTTCTGGTCTCTTTTCACTGCCAGTGGCACCCACAGTCCTGTTTTTGGCTCATGCTTTTGCAGCCTGTCTGGAGCGGAAGGTTTTCAGGAAACACCGTCCCAGCTCAGTCCCATCCTGTTCCTCTGGGAAATCCAGAACTTTGTTACAACAAACAGATCTGATTTTTACCATGAAAAAAAAAGGATAATACTTTCTGTAATACTCACTCAGTGTGTATTTTGATTAAATAGGGAGAAGTAAAACCACTAAGATAATCTTCTCAAGTTACTTTATCAGAATTTACTCCCAATTACCAAGCATAAGTACATGTCTTAAGTGGGCTTTTCTCTTTTCATTTTTAGAATTTTATCTAGGGTATTATAAAAATTCACGCATACTGAGGACTTCTGTTATAGTTGAAGCACTTCAGTCAGTTTTAGGACACTAAAGGATGTTAGGCTGTACGGTTATTTTCTGCCCTCCAATCATCAGTAATTTCAGTTGTCCATAAGTTGTGCTCAACACTGCATCACACTTATGTGTGCACTTCAAGTGCACACCATATCATCCCTGATATTTCTGTCAGCAGGAAATATTGAACCACCTCCAGACAAAACAAAACAAAATAATAAAAAAAACCACCACTAACAACAACCAGAAAACATTTTGTAGTGAACTGACCTGTATGGCAAGTACAATGTTGAGCAAAAGCAACAGCGATGAACAGGAACAAGTGCACAAGAGGAAACGCTGCTGCACTGTAAACCCTGATAAGTTAATACAACTTAAAAATTTTGATGTAACTGATTACATAATAACTTTTGAGTACATAAACTGTATATTTTAATTAAAGATAACTTTTCAAATGTGAGTACATGAACTGTAATTTTTAATTAAAGATAACTTTAAAAATGTGAAAATAGGAACTGAACTCTATAATTAAAGTTGGCTTAAAAAATGTGAGTATATGAACTGTATTCTTTGATTTAATTTAACTATAATACAACTCAAAATTTTTGATGCAACTAATTGTACAAGTTTTGAGTACATAAACTGTATATTTTAAATAAAGATAACTTCAAAAATGTGAGTAAACAAACCTTATATTTAAATTAAATTAAAATTTTAAAATGTGAGTACATGACCTTTATTTTTTATTTTAACGTAACTTAAAACCCATGAGTACATAATCTAAGCTTAATTTAGAAATTTTATCTATTTGTCATTTTTGTTACTCATGCCTCACATACAGTACATACATACAATGCATAAACACCCCCACTGGCGCCAACCATTCCTTTTACTCTGCTGTGCCACCATACACCACCCCATATACAACACAAATCTTCACCAATACACCACACCCCATGTTCTCAATGTCACCATAGCCATACATCAAGTCTTTCCTCCCTTCCAGCCCCATGAGCATATAGTACCCATACCAGAAAAATGACACGAAGAATTTACGATGCATCACATCATTTACTTATTTACTTCACACATATAACATGTTGTGCTTCAGAATCAGCAAGACAGATTCAACATTTCACAAACGGTGCCAACTACCTTAAAACCAAATTTGTGAGTTCCTGAGGTCCTGTATGTTGAAGGTGAAGGTGAGAGAGTGAGTGTGTGTGTCTCTAAGTAGGAGTCCTGAGGTCCTGTGTGTGGGTAATATGCTAAGAGAGAGAGAGAGAGAGAGAGAGAGAGAGAGAGACAGAGAGAGAGAGAGATAGTGTGTTTGTCTAGGTTATGGTCCTGAGGTCCTGCATGCGGGGAATAAGCTGAAGTGTGTGTGTGTAGGTAAGGACTTGAGGTCCTGTATGCGCGAGTTCCTGAGGTCCTGTATGTTTGTAATCAGCTGAAGGTGAGTGCGAGTGAGAGTGTGTGTGTCTGTCTCTAAGTAGGGGTCCTGAAGTCCTGTATACGGGTAATATGCTGAGAGAGAGAGTGAGTGTGTGTGTGTGTGTAGGTAAGGAGCTGAGGTCCCATATGTGCGAGTTCCTGAGGTCCTGTATGTTTGCAATAAGCTGAAGGTGAGAGAGTGAGTGTGTCTCTAAGTAGGAGTCCTGAAGTCCTGTATGCGGGTAATACGCTGAGAGAGAGAGAGTGTGTTGTGTGTGTGTCTAGGTAAGGGTGCTGAGGTCCGGTATGCGGGGAATAAGCTGAAGGTAAGTGTGTGTGTGTGTGTGTGTGTGTGTGTGTGTGTGTGTGTGTAGGTAAGGACCTAAGTTACTATATGAGGGTAATAAGCTGAATTAGTGTGTGTCTGTGTAACCAAGAAATACACTATAGAAAAAAAAAGAAAAAAAAAACATTCTGGTAAGTATGGCATTCGGCTACTGTACTGTAAAACTGGCCGTTAACACTGCTGTAACTTTTTTCAACACTGTTGTAAGTCATTTGTAGACAATACTACTAATGCTAAGCTGAACAAGCAAGGGCCTGGAGCAAAAGAAGGTTACTGCAGTAACAAATCGTGCTTCAGAGTCAACAAGCACGGTTTGAGAGGCTTGTCATCATCCAGACACAGAAACATTTTCTGGATGGTTGTGAATGTGTTTAAGAGGCTCTTGGGGTATTCCAAATTAAACACATAGGTCAGGCCAAACAACAACATAAACGCATCAGAAATTGTGGGGATATTATTGAAAACAACATTGCCTTCAATAATGACAGAGAACTTCTTGCAGCTGAAGGGGTCTGGACCAGTTGTGCGAAGTACGAGAGGAACATCATGGACTTCAGGCTCCTCTTCCTCCTGAAACACACAACCAATATAATTACCATTTGGCTACACTAAGAAGGTAGTTAAGAGACAATCTGGATAAGTTTACCAAGAGATGGTCCTATGTCGAATAATGAGCATCCAGAGCTATACAAAAATATCAATAGCCTCTCTTGATACCGATTCATGAGGACGTCTTGAACTACTCTACCCCAAAGGACACTGTCAACAAAAGGTAAACAAACAATCAGATGACAACCTGGCCCCCTAACCAATGCTGTGGACAACTTTTTTTTTTATGTTGAGAGACACATAGGTGTGTGTGTGTGTGCGCGCGCGCCTAAAATTGTGTGCATGATATATAATACAATGTAACAGATGCAAACTGAAATGAGTGGGATTTCAGTCTGGATTTGAACTGGGGAAGACAGTCAATGTAATGAATGCCAGGAGGGTGTAAATTCCACAGTACTGGCCCAAGCAGAGGGGACAGTGGGGAGGAAGGAGAGGACAGATTGGCGGGAGAGAGAATACTGGCAATGTGGAGAAGATCGGACCGATAGGGAGGGGCAAAGTTGAATATGGCCTTGGAAGTGTGGAGAATGAATTTAAAATTAATTCTGAATTTCACAGGGAGCCAGTGCACCTGCTGTAGTACAGGGGTAATGTGGTGAAATGAAGGGGGTTTAGTGATAACGCGAGCAGCCGAGTTGTTTGAAAAATTGAAGCTTATGGAGGGATTTGTTAGTTAGTTACAATCATCGAGGTAAGGGGTGACAAGGATGGAGGTTGTGTGGGAGCTGAGGGATGGGCAGAGATTAATATTGTTGCGCAAATGAAATGCGCAAACCGTTATTGATGTAAGAGTGAAGTGAGAAGAACTACCAAGGATGTCACCCAGACTCTTGACCTGAGGGGAGGGGGAAACAAAGGAACTCAGCTTTGGATGATGCACATTTATTGATGGTTAACAGTGCTTACATTGCATGTCTGGAAGAAGGCTGAACCATCCTCACGTAGGTAGACAGGCAGGGCACAGAGGGACAGAGTACGTCTCAAGATGATATCATGTTCTTCCTTGATTAACAAAATGAAATAAATATTGCAGAAATATATTTTACCGCCATGTAGACCCTTTCAAAAATATGATCACCATCAGTTAGATATAGAACACTAGATTTCACGTTGACTGCCCCAATCTATTGACATGAGTCAATTGCTTGAATGACCAGCAATTGTTGACAAGGTGATCAGTAAATCATCCTGTATGTGGCAGTGAAATTGCTGATAGTTTGAAAACATAGGAACCCGTACCATGATCGTGCTGCCCAGTATTGAAGGAGAATTCCTGCCAATTTCAACACGCAGTTGTATTGCTCACGCTATTGTTGACATGTCATTACAAGACACAGCATTTTTTCAGCCCTTTCCGAGATCCTGGCCATTCCAAAAGGAGGCATAGTTTGTTTATATTTTTTTAAAAAGTCTTAACATGTCCAAATACCATCCCAGAAGTTATGCATCATCAGCAGACACCTTACAACACAGAAATAACATTTGGGATGATATCTGGAGTGGATTTTGAACAAACACATGCCCCCATTACAATGGCCAGGACCAGAACAAAAAAATGCTGCATTGTCGGGTACTAAGAAGGCATGGGTAGCAACTACATATTGAAATTAGCAGGACTTCTCCTTCAATTCCAAAAGGCTGTAAACGAAGTAAACCCCACAAAGTGAACCCCTCATAATGATGTATTTCTGTTTTAAATGGTCAGTAAACCAGTGGTTCCCACAGAGCATTTGGTAGTCACGGTGGGTGGGGGATAGGCGGTATCATGAAAAAGATGGCATTTGTGAATGAGCAGCATAAATTCCGAAAATAAACTACTAAAGAAAAAAATCACACTTTACCTTTAAAAATGGACATATAGTTCATTAAATCTATATCATATTCAACTTAGTTTTAAACAGTGCAAGTTGATAAAAATTCATATGGATTCTCCAAAGTACTTAGATATGCTTGGTGTAAAATGTGGCCATTGACATGCTGAGTTAATCCTAGACATACCTGAAGATTGTAAGCAGCAAGGGTTGCCCGTAGTGCCTCTGCAGTCTTGCCAGAGCGTAGTGCCTTTTGTCTGTACAAGGTGATGAGTCGTGGTGTGTGTCTGTCAAGCTCAGCGTAGAAGGTGTTGCGCAGGTTTACATTTGTGACACGATGGAATTCTGAGCACACCTGCAGGCATAAAAACACAAACATTTTGACAACATCAATAAATGTTTTTTTTTTTTAGATTATTGCAGTCATACACCAAAGGCCATCACAATTGATTTGAGTTTGGGTAGACAGAAAAGCACATGTTACCTGTGATTCCATCTGCAAGGCTGGCCAGCTGCGCAACAAGTCTGTAACTGGCAATTCACTCTTGACAATATCTTGCCGACATAAAGCAAAGGTTGTTTGCATCAGTTTTTCAATCAGCTGTGAATTTTTCTCTGCCTTTTCAACCTCTTCAATAATCTGCAGTCTCATCTGTTCAAGAGTGGCCTGGTTCTCGCCTCTGGGGAAGTTGGGAAGAAAGTTTACTTCAGAACGACGGGCTCGCTTAATGTTTGAATGAGGGTGATCATTTTCAGGATTATTTTTACTCCTTTTTCCAGCATTGATTGCCACTTCTTCACATCCTGACTTGGCCAGTTTTTGTCTATAATTTCCCATCTTGAAGCCTAAACTGACCTTCCAGCCGTACCATCCACTCTTGCTTCCAAGCTCTTTCAGGCATGGGTGGGCTCTAATCAGGGCTTCCGAAGCCTTGGAAAGTTCTGCATTGCTAGGGTATGGCTTGAAGCTGTAAATCATTTGGGCCATAGTTTCAAGCACATTGTGCTTCTGGGATCGTGTCAATCTTGTCGTCTTGCCAGAAGTGTTGAAGACATGGATCCCCTGTTCAAGGATCATTTTGACTTCATGGTTAAATGTTGGGACAGGAAAAACATCAGGCCAATTCTTCTGGCGCTGACTAAATGGTACGTGGGGGAGTATGTCGGTATCAGAACTTCCACAAGAAGAATTGTCATCACTTTCTGATCTCATCACTTTCAGTGTCGCCTTCTCTGGAAGCTCATTGATGTCAACAAGCACACTTAGTTGGCCATCAAAGTCTGGATCTTCGTACTGGATATTGAAGTCACTACCATCGAGTCTTGGCTTGAACTTGTCTTGCATTAATATTTTCAGGTCTTCAACAGACTTTGGTCGGCTACTTAGTGTGAGCTTCATGGCAGTATCTGTGTCCACATAAACACGGAGCAGAAATTTCTGGGGGGTCGCCATCTCTTTTTTTCTGTTTTTAACACACTGAAAAGTCAATGAAATATTTAAGTATCAAGAATTAAAGAAACATTTTCCAATTTTATCATTAAACTATCAAAAGGAATAAAGGCCATAAGGTAAGAATATATTTCTCAGTTAATGAATATATATCGCCTTGGTGTTATGAGAAGTTTTTCTTGTCTGAAATATGCAGAGAGGGGCAACATGTCATTGAACTCTGAAGTGGTGTGCATTGCCAAATTTCCTGATACAAGTTCATAAGAGCGCAAGTGTTCAATGTATCGCGATTCATGTTCTCGGCAAAGGAAAACAATGTGGTTGTTCATCAATAAAATTTGCTCAATTTTACAAAACTGTGGCAGTGTACCTTCCTGTCCAATTGACACAAACATCCCTGTAGCATAATCAGTTCCATCTATGGCTACCCTTGATGTGCTGTAAACCATTTGGCTGTCAGTTTTTTGTGCTATGTATGCCTTGGCAATGTCAGGAAGTGTGGATACCACCACAGAAGATACACTCGATGTCTGCTGGTAAGGCTTAAAGAAAGATGGGGAACTCAGATAGTAAGCCATCATGTATTGATGCCTCCAGGCCAAGGTTTTGAGCACATTTTTAAAATTTTGAGTGTCATGAACAGTGCGCTTGAAAAAGCGATGTTTACCCTCAAATCTTATTGTCCAGAGATGTACAACAGGGCCATATCGGCGAATAAGGTCAGGGTAGTGTTCTACGTAGTGGTGTTTTGGGCGGAGTGTGAAGACAGGGAAAATTTGCTTTAGCATTTGTCTGTGGTCTTGAATCTTTGTATCCAGATACTGAATGGTTTCCTCTGTAAATTTTGGGGACAGCACCAACTCAACTATATCTTTAAGATCCATTAGCACAGCCCAAGCTCCATCTTCCTCAGGAACTTTGTCACCAATAATCATAGGGAGTAACCTAAGCAACGTGGCATTTTCATGGCCATTACCACTAATTGTGTTCTTTTTAGCAAACGTCTTTGGGATACGCTGGGGCCTGTCAACATTGTCTTTATGCTGGTATGGGAATGACGATATCCTTTTGTTTAAGAACTCAAGGCTAAAGTATTTCGAGCTGATCATCTTTTTTATACATAAAGCAAGTTCTACGGGCACAATGCCCTCCAGCAGGTCATGTAGTAAATCTGGTGGGAAACCAGTGACAGTATGGAAATATTCCAACCTCTGGTTGAGAACGCAGTCTCCTTGAACACCACACTGACTCTCTTTCTCCCCCTGCTTCACAGTGTTCAAGTCACGATCATGGCTAGCTTCTGTTCTCACACTAAACTCCCTATCTGCAACCTCATGAGTCTGAATTTGGTCTATGGTAGCAGTGCAGAATCTGCAAAAATATGTGGCCCTAAAGGACTTCATAAAGCCAGCAAAAGAATGGGCAGCAAGGTTGTCTGCCACCACACACATGACAGTACCCTTAACTACCTGACCAATGGATTCAATAAATACACCATCTCTTTCAAGAGTACAAAGTTCTCCCAACAGAGGGCCAAGTGTTCTTTCATATCCGAATTGCTCAACATCATGGACCTTACACAATGCTGCAAGCTGAATTACATGTAAGTTTGACCTGTACTTACTAGGAAGGTCAGCAAAGGCCCAGTACACAGCAGTAAGCTTATGAATTTTTCTTGAGGTGCCAAGCTGGTTAGCAATCTCAAGGTCATCCATGTACAACAGTACTGGTAATGTTAACTCTTCTGACGACAGTAGTGTGTTGTTTTTGAAATATGAGCCATCCTGGTGACTCATGTACTGACCATCTTGTGCTGGTGTTGTTTCTTTAATTTTATCAAGAATGTCAGTATGCCTAAACATCTCCTGAATTGTCTCAAGAATGGATATGTGCACGGTAGTGCGCCCTGGTTCTAGTACATACTGCACAGGCCTTACCACAGGGTAATGTCTTTCTACATAGGTTTTCCGTCTCTTAGTCGTGGCTAATTCCTCACCTTTAGCGGTTGCGCTTGTAAAAACGTTACAGCCCATAACAACACTGACAAGCTCATCTAAACACGTTTCACTAACAACAGTGCCATGACTCAATAACACCTCTTGTATGGTTTTCTTTATAATTGGCTGAGACAAGGAAAATATCTGTGACAAATGTTCTATAATTTCTTGAGTTGCCGAGTCAGAGACATGAAGAATTGTTTGCATCTTCAAAAATAATGACGCCAAGTTATGGAGCAACTGAGTCTTCAATTTATCTATGTCACTATCATTTTCCACCACAGTCTGATCACAGTCACCTGTACCCTCCACCTGATCTTGTCCATCAACGTCACCATGAGCAGAGGATGCTGCTGGAGTGCTATCATTCTGTTCAGACACCACACCATCTTTAAAATCTGAACTATCGCTGTGGGTTCTGCTTTTGTGTGCATTAAATGAAGAATACACATTTGTGCGGTAGTTACAATTCCTGAATGGGCAAGCAACAATCTCATGCTTTCTCAAGTGACTTCTCAAATGGCCAAACAGAATGGCCAAAGAAAAGGGATGCTTGAAGTTACATGTGTGGCATGTGTATATACGAGCATCATTTTCCCTATCCAATCTTTCTGCACTGCTGTGGACTCGTGATAAATGTGTTTTAAGTGCATCAAACGACTGAAACCTACAAATGCAATCCTCATAAAGGCATGGCAGAGGGCTAACTCTAGAAAAAATGCTGTGCTGTAGGCAGCAATGTGTGAGTAATTCTACTCTAGATTGAAACAATACAGTACACAACTTGCATTTCCACTCCATGGGCATCTTACACTGAACGATACATTACCAGGATTCAGATGCTTATGCACGTCTCACCATCCAGTTCAGCCTACAAGACAGAAAAATTATACAAAGTTACAAACAACAACTTTATATACAACTTCATATATATACTTCATGTCTATGCACAAATATATGCTTCATATCTATATATTTGTACCCTTCGACTTCATATACTGGACAATTTTGCATGTAATAAAAATTCACCCAATTCATAAGCATGTGTGTCAATAATATGAATCAACAACATCTAGAGACTGAATACACATACACAATCCAAGAGCATTACATAAAAATTTAGTCAAACCCGAAACAAATAAAGAACAAGTTGAAACAAGAGCGATCAACAATAACAACCTGGACCCCTGCCAACACAAGGTGCACAGTGTGTGGGTGTGTGTGAGCGTGAGCATGTGCGTGCGTGTGTCATTATGTGAGACAAATTCAAGTATTTGACTAAATAACCAAGTAGTGCCACTTTATGCTTTGTGAGCTTGCCAGGCCAGGCCTGAGCCAATAGAACCAGTAGGTGTGTCGGTCAGTAGTGGGTCAGTTCACTAGGGTGGGCAAGGCATCCAGGTAGCACATGGGGCAATAAGATTGTGCATTCAGTACATAGGCCAGATCTAAACCAAAACAAGCAGTAAGCGGCCATGTACAGTGAGGGGTTGAAAGGCCCAGCCAAGGTGGGCAACAAATGACACTTTTTCTCTGCCTAACTAACCAGCCTGCACGTTTTTAAAACCACAATTCTACTGTTGCTTAGTAAATATTCATGAAAAGATCCCATTTGTGAACAGGCAGCACACATTTTGAAAATAAATGCCCTACTACTACAACACCTGTAAATCCAGCACTGGAGACTAAGTAAATATTCCCTGTATTTGCCACGCTTTCTACTCATCGTCATGAAGTTCCGCCTCATTTTGTTACACGTTTGTTCTACATCGGGGGCAAAAACAATAAGAATGCACATTTCAGCACTCCTTGGATTTCCGTGCTGGACACGTTTTATTTTATTTGCACGCTCACATTTTAGCTGCAATTACTTTCGCCAATGCATGCATACGCATAATTCCCGCAATGTTAAGGCAGTGAAGGAATAAGCACACAATATCGTGTCTCAAGCTTTCTAACCATTAACAGACAGCCATACACATGAGGTAATTGACGGAGGGCACAGACCGCGCTTCCTCGGTTGTGCTGCATGCATCTGCATGGACAAAGACAAAGACTGCACAAAACATTTAATAGACCTCATTGCAATAAGAGCAAAAACATTTCTGTATTTCTTTGCTTAATAGAAATCGGGACACACAAACATTTCATTTACATCCTCAAACTTGGCTACATTGAGCGGTCATTCACTTTGCCCTACACTTTGGCTCTTTTATGCAAAAACTGAATTCGAGCAATGTTAAGGCAATAGACAGTGAGGTTGGAATAGGTCCTGTCTATGAGATTCCAGGCATTTTTACATGTACGTGCATGGTATTAAGGTTAAAAAATGAGTGAACATTTTCCTCTGGATCACTGACGTTCCACTCTCCTTTGCTGCTGCAACATGCCTGGGCAAAACTGCACAATACACTTTGCACTAGCCTCATTGCATCCCGAATAAAAATACCAAGGAGGATCTGGACAAGCCAACATTTCTTTACTGTACAGTTGAGACAGATAAACGTTTTTATTTCCGTGCTCAAAATTAAGTTTTAGCGGTTAACTTTTTCCATAACCAAACACAGAGTTAAGTTAGCTTGCTAATAAAACAGCAGCCTTGAAGCTAACCGTCCTTTCATCATGAGTAATCAACAACGTCCAAAAACTACGACGATAAAAAAAGCTTTTACTTACCAGATAAGTCCACTTAATGTTGTACTTCTTCGTCCTTTTCAATGTATTTCAAAGTGAGGAGTTGCACGCAAAGACAGTTGAAGAATATCCGTCCTGCTTATCCGCCATCCGCCATGTTGAATTGAATTTTGATCTGTGCCATGCATAACTGAACGGACACCACGTTGATGACGTCAGACGTCACGTTTGACTGATGCTCATTTCTTTTTCGTTAACCAGGCATTTTTAATCAAAAAATATTTTCACCACAAAGAAAACGTAGTGTTTTGGTCAGAAAACTAATACATTTATCGTTGTGCCAGCTAAAAAGCAGGCAAGTATCAGGTTTTAAGTTCTGAATTGATAATATTTATGAGTTCCATTGACTGTTAGGGTTTACAGTGTGGGGCAGGACCCAAGTCCACCGAGACAACCTGGCATCTACCTTCTCTATAATTACAGTTTCTCCCTTCCCAGTTCTTCTTTTTAAAATCTGCACTACCAAGGAAGACACTTAGACATTTCATTCCCTCCCTGCTCCAGTCCAGTCCTGCTGGCAGAGTTGGCAATCCTTTCCTTTGCCACTGACCCATTATGTATGCTGTGCATTTTCCTAAGTTTATTTTGGCAGATGATGCTCTTTCATATAGGGCTAAATTGCACACAACACTACCTACATCCTCCTAACCTCTTATAAAGATAGTCACATCATAGAGCTACTTTACCTTGCTCATTTACTTCCTGAAATGGAAGCCCCATTAGATCCTGCTGAAGTTTATGTAGTAAAGGTTCTATTGCTAATGAGTACAACTGTCCTGATAAAGGACATCCTTGTCTGATCCCTCTAAAAACTTTCACTGGACGACTAAGTCCACCACTGACTTTTAAGATAACAGAAGCCTTAGAGTATAGTAGTTTAACCCAAGAGCTAAAAATGTTACCAAAACCAAAAGCTCTCAACATTTTAAACACATATTCATGATCAACCCTATCAAAGGTTTTTCTTGTTCAATGGATAAAAAACCAAGATTAAGTTCTTGAGTAGTTGATAGGTTGATGATATCACGTATTAAGAATAGATTGTCTATTATTGTATATCCAGGAATGCAATATGATTGATTTGTGTGTACTATATTGTCGATGTGATTTTTTAATCTATTTGAGAGGCATTTAGAGAGTATTTTATAATCAGTACACAGTAATGAAATAGGTCTCCAATTTTTTAGTAGTCCAAGGTCCCCCTTTTTTGGTAACAGTGAGAGAACTGCTCGTGTGCAGCTCGTAGGTAACTTCCCTGAGTTGAAGCAGTCCATAAAGACTTCCTGTAAATCTTTTCCCAGTAGTCTCCAGAAATGTTTGTAGAATTCTGATGGGAGGCCATCAATACCGGAGGAGCATCCATATGACATGTCCTGCACTGCCTTCGACATTTCCTCCATCGTAATGTGGGTTTCGAGAGCAGCTGCTTGGTTTAGCCTCAGCATTGGTAGTCCTTTGTGCAGCTCTTCTACCGAGGAAGGGTCACAAGTTCCAGCGCTAAAGAGGTCCTTTTTAAAATCGATGGCCAGTTTTCTCATTTCCACAGGGTCTTCTGTAATGTCCCCATTGGGCCACTTGAGGTTGAGCATGAGATTTTGTTTTCTCACTTTCTTTTCTAGTTTGAAGAAGAATGACATTGGGGCGTCCATGTCTTTGAGTGTAGAGATCCATGCTTTAACCAGGGCTCCTTTTGCTTTCTCCTGCAGAAAGGAGCCTAGAGCTCTCCTTTTATCCTCTAGCTTTGTAATGTTATTATGATCATTTCTATTAAGTTCCTCCTCAACCAGTTTGATTTCTGATTCTATTCTTATTTTGTTCCTCTCTGCAGCTGATGAGTGTGCTAAGTATTGTTGACAGTAGATCCTGATTTGTACTTTCCCCACCTCCCACCATGAAATTAAATCCTCATATTCATTCTTTTTTTTATCTCCATTGCTCCCAAAAAGCTGAAAAATGTTTACAGAAAGAATTGTCTTGGATTGCTCTGATATTGAACTGCTAGTATGAGCTTTGTGTTGAATAACCAGATAACGATAGATCTACTGTTATCATGTAATGATCTGAGAAGCCAACAGGTGATATTGTTGCTGTTTTTGTATGATTCCTATAGTGTTTGCTAAGATAAATCCTGTCTAGTCTGGCTGCACTTTAACCGTCTGCTACTTTAACCCATGCGTGTTGCCATCCTGTTGGGTCAAATTCTCTCCATGCATCTGTCAATCCGTGTTCCTTCAATAAACCAGATAATAATGAAGCTGATTGTAAATGAAAGCGTACCATTGAAAGAGTAAACATTTATGAATATAAAAGGTGTATTTTTAATTGTGGCCTGCACTATAATAGCCCGACCCTGCTCCACTTCACTAAAGGAAATGTGTGAGGGACTCACGCTATGTGAGAAGAGTATTGCTACTCCTGCACTTATGTTAGTACCATGGCTAAAGAAAGCCTGCCCCCTCCAGCTCATCCCCCAGTCCAAACCCCAGTCCACCTCATCATCACTAGAGCTATGTGTTTCCTGCAGAAACAGAACATTGATGTTTTTTGTCCTGCTAAGCTCAGTGATCATAGCTCTTATTCTCATCTCTACCTCCGTTTATATTTAAGGAGCTAATCCTTTAACTTCCCATGAGGAGAGTTTAAGAGGAAGAAAGAAACACAGAGAAACACACCAGTAGAAGAAAAGACACCCTCAGTGCTTTACCCATTTTATTTCCGTCTAAAAAGAGGAGCGTTCCCCCTTTTTTGTTTTCTCAGTTTAGTCAGTAACTTTTTTAAGTGAAACCTTTTTTGCTTGTTCAGTTGCTCTTCACCAACTTCCTTTTTAATTTTTATAATTGACTTTATCAGTTTATCAACATCAGGGAAAAAAGTGTTCATGTCCATAGTATGTTTACCAAAAGTTTCATCCAAAAAATTGTTTAGTTCACGCACTGTGTAAAGCAGTTTGTCATCCTGTGATAGAGAATCAAAAATATCAGAAAGGGAATCATCATCTAATATTTCTTCATCCTGGTCCATTTCACCTTCTAAACCCACTGCTGCTGTCTCTTTAACCTGCTCACTTTGCTGGAGCGTTTCCCCCTGACTGGGCTGGGGAGTGTTTGGGACAGTGTTTACTTCTCACTCATCCTCTGTCACAGCATCACTTCCGGGTGTTTCCACGGCAGGTGCCCCCTCAGTGTCCAGCTGAGCCACGCCCCCTGGTGTCTCCGCCGCAGGTATCCCATCAGTGTGAGTCTGAGACTCGATTCCGACCCGAGAGGAGCTGTCCTCCTTGGCCTCGGTGTCTAAACCCGAGTTTCTGTCCGTGGTCTCACTCTCCACTTGTCCGCAGTGCAGACAGAAAAAGCACTTATGTCCAACATCCCCACACTCAAAACTCTTCATATTTCCAGAACTAGCATAAACCATGTGTGGCAGCGGGGGCATGGTCAAGCGTTGGTCTGGGACTGGAGGGTGGAGTCAGCGAAGGTAAGTGGCAGAATCACTGCACCTGATCTTGGTTAATCTGTGTTTGTGTGTCTTCCCCAGTGACCGCGCCCTATATGAGGAGAGAGAGAGCAGAGGAGGGAGGCTCTCTCCCCGAAGACGACGTGTGTGTGTGTGTATGTGTGTGTGCCGGGAAAAGAGTAAACATTGCATCTGAAAAGAGCAATAAAAGAGTCTGTGGAACTTAATTCTGGCCTGCCGTCTTTCTGTGCTCCACCCACACGAACTGCTACACCATGTAATACCCCTCCTCATATTTTACCCTAAATGAGATCACAAGTGATGGAGAATTGAGGAATATGCAAACCTATCTCCGCAGAGACTGAACATGCTGCAGCTTCGGGTCTTTACAGCCAAGGCGAACAGTTTTAAAACTGCTTGCGAGATTCCCAAACCGCTGTAGCTCTCTCTCTAGTGCTTCGTTAGGGATGAAGGGAGGCACTCCCTCCTGATACGGTCACTCTAGTGGTTGGCACAGCTAGCAGAGAAACTACCACTAAACTATCATCTAAAATAACATGACTTTCAACCAAGGAAACAACCAAACGCTCCTCTTTCAAAAACACCACCACAGCTTTATTCATTCTTGAACCATAAAAAATATTTTATGGCCCACTTTTTCACCAACAGCAAGTAAAACATCCTCGACAGTAAAGCGCGGGTCAGCCGCAATCCTGACCCCATGTCCGATTGACAAGGATGGCGAACCTCCACCAGGGAGGGACGCCATCCTGCACACCACCAAACTCCAACCAACTACTCCTCCGTCACTTTCTAATCATCAAAACCAAAATCAAAATATTTTCTTACTTTATCATGCAATAAGGGGAAAAAGAGAAAGCGTAGAAAAGCAATGAAATCTTTCAAAACAAACAAAAACTCATTCAGCGCCTCCACTCGCACACCCAAACTCCCAGCATGCCGTGCAGAGAGAGAGAAAAGGAGAGATTGAGAGAGACAGATAGATAGAAGAAACCTTTATTTGTCACATGCACACTTCAAGCACAGTGAAATTCATTCTCTGCATTTAACCCATCTGAAGCAGTGAACACGCGCGCACACACACCCAGAGCAGTGGGCAGCCACACTACAGCGCCCGGGGAGCAATCAGGGGTTAGGTACCTTGCTCAAGGGCACTTCAGCCCAAGGCCGCCCCACGTTAACCTAACTGCATGTCTTTGATCTATGGGGGAAACCGGAGCACCCGGAGGAAATCCGTGCAGACACGGGGAGAACACGCAAACTCCACACAGGAAAGGCCCCTGCCGGCCGCTGGGCTTGCTATGAAGCGACCGTGCTAACCACTTACACCACCGTGCCGCCCCAATGGCAGCTTAATAAGTGAAAATATCTTAAATATAGTCAAATTTATCTAGTATTTCCTGTTATGAGATTACAGTAAACCAAATCTAAAATTATTGAACTTATTTCAATACATTTTTAAACATTTCGAGCTTAAAACTTTCTTATTCTGTTGGCAGACCATTTTGTTTCTTTCCAGAAATAAATGTTTAAAATTAGAAAAAATTATCTGTCAATAGAACAAAACTGTTTAACGTTTGAAATGAGTAGGAAAATATCTTTTTAAAAAACTTAACAATTTTATTGGGTTTATTATAATTGTATAATAAGATGTACTAGATGAATTTGACAATATTCAATATATTTGCACTTCATAAGACATCAGTAATGTTCATGCATATTAAATATCATATAATAAATTATTGATTCAAACAGAATTTCAGTATAGTCACAATTTTTCAAGTCGAATATGAACATGAAATTTGAATACTTTGCTGATCAGAAAGTCAGTATATTTTGAAAATTTCGACAAAACTACCTGTGACTTAAACATATACTGTATAGCTGTGTATGTATAGGGGCTTTCTTTTCCGACACACGGACAATCCCCTTTTGTTTTCATATTGTTTGTTAATCAGATGCATCAAGCTTGTGATATTCTGTTTATCTATTTATATTTTTTACACATTCTGTTATGCTTTTATGCTGTTACGATTTGACTCATGAAATATCTACTTGCAATTATATATGCTTGTGATTCATACCTGAAGCTAATACACCTAAGACTGTGCCTCTGTTGTGTCAGATCATAGTCAGGTCAGGACAATGTTATGCAGTATATAATTTTAAATAACTGAGGAATATAAACGTCAGGTCTGTTTTACACTGTAGATCTCGGAGTCATGTTCTATAACGTGCTTTCTTAATGGAGCATCTGATATCACTCTCTTTCTGCACTTCATGCAGACCAAAGAGGATTCAGAAGCAGTGGCTGAGAAGGAGGAGGTTGCTAAAGGTACAGACCAACAGGACAGCCTGGAGGACAGGAAAGATGATGTGGTGGGTGAATTTACAATTTTTTTGACATTTGGATGCCTTTGAAATCTCCTCTGACCAACTAAATAGTCCTGAGTGTGCAATAAAGTCTGATTCATTGTGTCTCTTCTTTCTTAGCAAACAAATTTTCTGATGAGTTCAGTTTTATTAAATACAACCCCCTTTCCAAAAAAGTTGGGACGCTGTGTAACCTGTGAATAAAAAGAGAATGTGATTGTTTGCAAATCATGGAAAGATATTTCATTGAAAATAGTACAAAGACAGCATGTCAAATATTGAAACTACGTAATGTTTTTGTTTTTTGAAAAAAAATACTAGTGCATCTCAAAAAATTAGAATACCATGAAAAAGTTCCTTTTTTTTTCATAATTTAATTCAAAAAGGTAAACTTTCATATATTCTATATTCATTACATGTAAAGTGAAATATTTAAA
>JANZXT010050826.1:0-12692 GCA_027575915.1 Betancurichthys madagascariensis
AATGAACCGGTTTAAAATAAACTCGCTTGTCCCAAAAACCGACCGTGATCAGGGGCCGATTAAAGACAGGAACTTTGAAGCGAGATTTTAGACGTCTGATGGTGAGTGTCCCTCTTTACGTCCATTCCCTTCAGGATTTAGACTCAGAGAGGAAGAAAGATGGAGTTTCCCAGTCTCTTGTATGAAACCGGAGAGAGATGGAAGCATGTAGTCCCGCCCATGCATGACGTAGTCACGCGGAAGTTGGCTGGGAGTTGTAGTCCTTAGACACAAAATGGCTCATGATCCCTACAATAGGAATCGTAGGTAATCCTGGTCTTCAGCTTTCACATAAAACTGGTGAAACATCCTTTCGATGTCACACATGACTGCAACAAGATCTTTACGGAATCTGCAAAGGACACCCACCAGTGTGTTCGTAAGGTCGGGTCCAGTAAGCAGATGGTCATTGAGACACTCGCCTTGAAACTTAGCGGAGCAGTCGAATACGATGCGGATTTTTCCGGGTTTCTGGGGATGATATACTCCATGATGCGGAATATACCAGGCCGGACCGCTTTCAGTTTCTTCTTCAGGGATTTTCTCCGCGTCACCACGAGAGATAATGTCATGCATGAAATTCACATAGTCCTTGTAGTATGTTTCATTCCTTCTTAGCTTCCTTTCAAGACATTTCAAGCGGTGCACTGCACATATCCTGTTGTCAGGCAGCTTTGGTCTTTCATCCTTAAACGGTAATGGCATTTCAAGGTGACCATTGTCTCTTTGAGATATGTTTTCTCTCAATTTGGACAAGAACTTAAGATCATCTTGAGACACTGGGTCATCTTCTCCTGCTCTTTCTGAGAAGTCTGACTCCAGGACCTTGATGATGTCTGAAGGGGTAATCTCTTTGACTTTGCATCTGTTGACATAGTGAACTTCAGCTTTCAAGTTAACAGAAGAATCAACACTTGGTGTGACTTGCATCACTACTATGCGATGACTGATTCCAATGGCATCTCCGAACTCTACACAAGGATTCCCATGGCCGACTATACTCCACCCCAGGTCAGTACGTTGAGCATAAGGCTGATTTGCTTGACCGGACACGACTTCTCGTGGGAGTAAGGCTTGTGAGCAATTGTAGCCAATGAGCAGACCTACTTCACAGCTCTGCAGAGGCACTATGTGTTCTTGAAGGTGCTCTAAATGGGGCCAAGCCTCAGCTGTTTCTTTCGTGGGTATGTGAGTTCTGTTAGCGGGAATAAAATCACGTGTGTAGGTTGGTGGTAAGGTAATCCTTTTGCCTGAGTAAAAGCCTCGAACTTGAAGGTTTCTCACTCTTTGAGACTGAACTACAGTGGTTCTTGAAGTCATAGTTGAGAGCTTCAACTTCACTTGTTCTTTCTCTGCATCCAGAGCATCTGCTACTTCGCTGAGCACAAACGTTGTGTCACTCTGAGAGTCCAACAGAGCATAGACAAGCACCTCATCTGCTGGTTGAGTGGCAGACGAAAGCCAGACAGGAACTATTGCAGCTGTTTGCATAGCAGCTTCATGCTGGATGACTCTGTTTGAAGTAGAGGCTGTGACGGTTTCTTTAGACTGCTCAGTTTGAGTCTTTTCCTTATTCTTTTCTTTATTTTGGCTGTTTGACTTGTCTTGACTTTGACTTTGTTTAACTTGTTGTGACTTTTGCTCTCCTTTATCTCTTTCCTCATGCAGACAGGTAGGGTGACGCTTCTTGCATGTGCCACAAACACTCCTACTGCTGCAGTTCTTGGAGAGATGGCCTGCTTCAAGACAACCGAAGCATAGCTTTTCAGCTTGCACAAACTTGACTCTCTCAGAGACTTCTTTCTCCATAAGCCTTTTGCATACATGCAAGGTATGGCCATTCTTTTTGCAGAACAGACATGTTTTTGTGGCCTGTTCATTAGAACTTGTTGTAAGTGTCTTTGCTTTAACATTGAGCTGCTTTTGCTGCTTTGGTTGCTTTGCCTTGTCAGTTTCACTTTGCTTTAGTGACTGCAAAGACGTAACTGGATTACAGGCAATCTTTGCTTCTCTTGTCAGGAATGTAACGAACTGACTGAAGCTTGGGAACTGGCCACTCTGCTCTTCCTTCTCCATCACCTGCCGGTTCCATCTAGCCGTTAGCCAGTCAGGTAACTTTGCCAGAATCTTTCTGTTTTCGTTACAATCGTTCAGCATCTCCAGTGCTTTGACATGCACCATGGCTGCTTCACAGCTACGGAGAAAGTCAACAAACTCTCTGAGCTCAGTGCTCTCTTTGGCTCCAATTCTGGGCCATGCTTGGAGCTTGTCTCGGTATGCCTTGGCGACTGTAAATGGGTTTCCATAACGCTCTTCCAGAATCTCCCATGCAGCGACATAGGCAGACTCGGTGCCGAGTAGGAAATAGCCATCCAGTGCATTCTTGGCTTGCCCACCTACATATCTACAAAGGTAGTATATCTTCTCCTTCTCCCTAATATTCTTCTGGTCAATCAATGTTTGAAAGGATAGTTTCCAGTCACTGTACTTCAATGGATCGCCAGTGAATATTGAAGGTTCAGGAACAGGAATTCTGTTTGCACTTATTGCATCACTAAGCATCATAATGAGCTCTGACGTGCTTGGATTTGTGGATGTTGCTTTAGCTTGTGGAGCTAGAGGTACAGAAGACTGAGGACCTCTTGCAGGATGTGGCGACTGATGGCTAGCTGCCACCTCATGGCTCAAGATGTCAGTAGGCTCTTGTTTGACGTTTAGCCCTTGGTCGTACACCTGCATTCTTGCTCGCGCAGCGTTGAGCTCTTTCATGGTTTCTAAATGCTTTATTCTTATTCGCTTTTCTTCAAGCTTGACTTTCATTTGAGCTGCCTCTTCTTCTCTTTTAATTCTCCACTGAATTTCTTCTTCTTCCCTTTCTAGGCGTCGCTTCAGGTCTTCTGCCTCTTGAGCTGCCATCTTCCTGTTCGCCTCTGCCTCTAGGTGCTGCAATTCCAATTGTTCTCTTTGTTGCTCTTCCAACACTTTCAGAACAGCTTGGCTTGCTGCAGCATCCGCAGCAGCTTCTTGGCGCTTGACGGAAGACGTGTTCGAATGCTCTGAGGCGCCCTTCAAGATAGAAGTGACAGAATCAAATTCACTTTTGGTGGAGTTCCAGAGAGACCCTGCCTCCGGCCAATCTGGTTCATCTTCATGTGGGAGCTTCCCACCCAGGTAAGCAGTGGCTTTGGCAACAAGGAAGTCGGAAACTTGTACACACAGGTCGACTCTTCGCCGTGTGTCTTGGTCTGGTGTTGAGACTCTGCGCAGGTCTTCATAGACACGCTGAACATCTGCTGAGAGGCCTTTGACATCGTGAAGAATATCCTTGAGTAGATCCTCTGCTAGAGGCTCTGCGGACTGTGATAATGAATGCTTACAGGATTTAACAAGTGTTCGCCATTTCTTGTAAATGTAATCAAATCTTTGTTGTAGTGACTTCATTTTGGCTTCTTGCATTGCTTTTCCCTTCTCTGTTAGAGTACGAGTTCGCTCACTTCGTCTCAGCGGCTGCCCTTCTGCTGGCTGAGAACCAACTTCACTCGCATTGTCTTCAAGAGGACCATCTGGATGTTCACTTCCATCATCAACTTGCCCTACCTTAAGTGTAGACTCACTAGATTCTGACATAATTAAATAACTAAGTTATTAAATGTAGTAAATGTAAACTTGAATATTAAATGTAAATAGAGTCTTAAAGTCTAAATGTGTGTGATGGTTTATATTAACTGCTGAATATGAAATGCTTTAACTGTAAATACCTACTCAGATAATTGAATGTAAATAAAGTCTGCATTAAATGTTAACACCTATTTAGATGTGTCTCTTGCGTCTTTGAATTGAAATATTGTACACTGAAATAGTTCAATAAACCAAATACTGTTCACTGTACTTATTACTAGTAATGTGCTGAAATACCTCAAAATGCACATATAAACTCAAAATGTAGCTTAAACTTAAATATCAGATGACAAATAGCCTTCACCATGAATTATCAAAAACACACTTTAAATCGGCACATAAGGACTTCAATATGAAACACCTTCACTCTTAGCTTTAAGGCATTCAAATTCAAACATAAATGTTTTAACCTTTAACTTAAATCATAAGCTTCAATAAACTCAGAAGCAATACTCAAATGCAAGATATTAGACTTAGAAATCGAGTAGCATTACCACACACCACACTATGAAATCAGCTTCACTTAAATCTTTTCTTAATCCTTTAAAGCATACTTGCAAAGTCCCTTATTTGTCCACTCTTGTTAGTGTCCAAGTTCTTGATGGCTTTGCCTTGAAATTGTTGCTGATTCAGTTTGTGTGTTGCTTACCGACGCTTGTTCAGTTCGTCAGATCATGTGTTGAACGTGTGCATTCTACTCATCTGCGTGTCCGCGAGACGACCGCTGCAATGTTCCATGGCCACAAGGAGAGTGCGTGTTCGATGAGCTTCTTGGAACGACCGCTGTGACGTGCCGTGGACACGAGCAGGCTGCGTGATCTTCTTGCTTGGGATTGCTGCACCTCCGACATCGATGAGCAGTCACGAGTTTTCACTATAACTCCCTCCCAAAGCACGAAGACGCAGGGGTTTTCTTTGACGGGTTTAATCTTCAACAATCTTCAAAAACTAAACCGTGAAAACTAAAAACATACACAATACACAGTATTAAAATAACGTCAGCCAAAAGCTAACACACAACTTAAATGACAGACAAGAATGAATAAACAAAATGACAAACAAAGCATTACCTCGTTGGCTGCGTGCACAATGAGAGAAAGTTAGGCTTGATATCTTCAGTTCTTTTACAGTCATAAACTTGTGTAAAACGTCTTAATGTCCAACTTTGAGGAGAGCATCTCTCCTGCGGCCGAACACTTCGATGCTTGAGTCCATCTAACGCTTGGCTGGCCTACGTTGGTAGCTTACGTCACACGTACACGCACACATACAGCCGAGGTCATGTTTCAAAATAAAAGTTCCCGTTTTCAACTCAGGTAAATACACACATATACCCAAATAAAATAAATATTAATTCTCAAAAATACCCTTTGCACACAAAACACTGATGTACATGCTTGCAACCGTTACATTAGTCTTTTGTAATTATTTGTATCTGTACATGCACAACCCCACCAGCTCTGCTCATCAACTTGTGTTTTAAATAAAGTTATTCATTCATTATGAGTTGGAAAATTATCCATCCGTTGAGTTCCCTGACATCTCGAACTACCTGGTGCTGCAGACATCGTTCTATACGGACAAATGGATGAAAACCTGAAAGAGCATGGAGAAGTACAACTTTTTATATGTGGCTGGGTTAAAGATCTGGGGATCAGGACACAAGATAAATCCTGTATCGTTTTTGCCGGGTAAATAAAGTGTTTCTGGGATTTTTGTCTGCGTCTTTGTGATGGTTGCCAGGACGCTATAAGTTTTGGTATTGGGTGTAAACAAACGACTGCCGCTCGATTCCCAATCCTCCCTGCTCTTCTCTTCCAGCATCCATATAATTACTCAGAAACGTATCTCTCTCTCGCTCTTTCTCTGTGTGTGTGCATGCTTGCGTGCGATCTCCAGTCACTTTTGACTGCTGAGAATCCCCGGTCACAGATGCTACTTGATGAGGGGGGATAGTAAACACTATATGCATCACTTTAAGAACATGCGCACGCATGTGCGCCTGAAGCGAGCCAATCAGAATCGCCATTACAAATCAGGAAGAAAAAAACAAAATGATATCACAGGGGAGGCGAGGATGCTGGTTAATACGTCTTGTTTTTTGTAATGCACTTGCTTGAAAATCATTTTTGTCCTTAAAGAAGCCGACCATAGGTGTGCCCGAACGGGCCTAACTTGCTAAAATATTTCTGCCCGAACGTCTTGGTCGGGCATTCGGGCAATACCTGGCGTTGAGGCTAGTAGTGAACTGTTTAATATTCAGCTCTCTGAATTCTGTAAATCCAGTGCATTTGTGTTTTCTCAGCTCATAAATACCTTTCACTTACTTGATTTGTCAGTCAGGTATTCAGGGCTGTTTCTGTCTTAAAGCTCTTTGTTTGTTTACTAGGGCTGCAACAAATGCCTATTTTAATAGTCGAGTAATCTATCAATTATTGAAACGAATAATTGATTATTTGGATTGTGTCTTGCCCAATTACCAAATAACTCTTGTCTAACTCTCAGCTTTTAAATTTCGCTTGAGGTTGTTTTATGCATGTGCAAACTAACAGTGAAGCCAAATAAAGATGAATACTTTATTAAAAGGTTGAATTTTTGAATGAACTTTCCTGCTGAAAAATCTGAAAAATACCCATATTTACCATTGACATTAAAAATACCTCTATTTCCTGTAGTAGTACAGCCACCTGGTTTCCCACTGGAACTAGAAAGTAGCGATAGAATTGAATGGCGGCAAGTGAAACTGGTTACAGAGTTGTTTTACAAAGTTTTAACCCATAAATGAAAATATTTTAAGTCAGTGTGAATGTTTGCATTAATATTTATATAGATGAGAGGTGAACAAGATGAAGCTTAAAGCAGATACGCAGAGCCTTTATTTTTAAATAAATTTGACTGGATAGTATCTCCACCCTTGACTCTTGTATGCTGCATAAATGGAAATTAAAAATTTTTTTTTTTTTAATATACTCTTTTAGTTTTTTCTTAGTAACACACACGTATGTGTCAATTGGGCACAAAAAAACAACAACAACATAACAAACAAACATAACATGACAAGGGGAGAATTGTGCATTATGCAAGGCAGCAGAGTCAAGATAAGCACATCATATATAAAAATATAAGGATGCTGCTCGATAATAGGGGAAAGAAAAATAAATAAATAAAATAAATCTTGATGGAGGGCTTGACCTTGTCTTTGCGGTCTATATGAAATCAGGTCTTACAGTTAACACATAGCTGAGCCATTTTGACCAGTTCTCTTCAAAAATATCAGTTTGGTTTCTTAGTTTAAATGTAATTCTCTCCATAACATATATATCGTAAATTACATCAATCCACTCATTTATTGTTGGTTTGTCTTTCTTAAGCCATTTTCGGGTCAGAGCCTTTTTACACCCCACTAACAACACTCTCAGCAGGTATTTGTCCCGCTTTGCATATTCAAGTCCATCTAGATCACATAAGTACATGACTTTGAAGTTTAGAACCATTTTCCTTTTAAAAACTGTCTCCAGGATCCCAAGAATCTCTCTCCAGAATGGAGCCACAGAGGGGCAGCCCCAAAAAATGTGAAAATGATTTGCTAAAGTATTCCCACAGGACCTCCAGCAGGCAGTCTGATCGGAATAGTTGGTCTTTTGCGCTGGAGAACGAAAGAATCGAGTCACGTTTTTCCAGCTGAATTCCCTCCAGGAGGGAGAGCTTGTCACTGACCACTGCTGTCTGCAGGCCCTGTCCCATTCCTCTTGTGAGACTGTGAGGCCTCCCTCTGCTTCCCATCTTTCCTTAATTTCTAGAGTATGATCTCCTCTAAGATTTTGAAGAGCTGAGTATAGTTTAGATATTATCTTTTGGAGGGTGGCATTATTGTAAGCCCTCTTAAAAATATTAAGAATTTCATCCCTCCCTGAAGTAAAGTCCAATTTCTTGTTCATAAAATCCCTGATTTGTAGATATCTAAAATGATCTTGGTTTTGAAGACCAAATTTTTCTTTTAGGTCCTGGAAACTCAAAACTTTATCCTGATCTAAGAGTGTGCAGTATGCTGTAAGTCCGTTTTCTGTCCAACTTTTGAACCTTGTGTCATACCTGCTCGGTACAAAATCTGAGTCGTATAAAAACCATTTAAACATTTCAGTTCCTCTTCTCAGTTGATATTTTTTAGTTATTTCACCCCATGCTTTCAAAGAGCCAATTATCCACGGGTTGTTAGGGTCCGAGAGGTGACTAATTAATGAGGGATCTCCAACTAAATGATTAATTGGTAGTCCCTTTCCCATTGCCACTTCTATTTCTTTCCATTTTGATCTATAATTTGGAGTACACCATCCCACTAACGGGCGAATTTGAGCCGCTCTATAATAATTTCTCAAACAGGGGAGGGCTAGTCCACCTTTCTCCTTTGGTAATTGTAAAGTTTTATATTTTATTCTTGGCTTCTTCCCTGCCCATATAAATCTGGAAAGAATTTTATCCCACTCTCGAAAATACAATTCTGATTTCTCTATTGGTATTGAATGGAATAGATATAAAAGTCTTGGTAGAATGTTCATTTTAACAGAATCTATACGAGAACTGATATTCAAATAAGGAATTATATTCCATCTATTGATATCCGCTATAATTTCTTTTTTAAGGGGGCTATAATTAATTTCTTCTAGTTTTGATATGTCTAAAGGTAGGAGAATTCCCAAATATTTTATAAAACTTTTGTCCCAGTCTAGATGGTACCTGAAGCGGAGATATTGAGAGGGATCAAAATGAAAACTAAGGACCTGAGTTTTTTTCTTATTTAATTTATAACCCGAGTATGACCCATATTCATCTAAAACAGACATCAACTCCGGCAGAGACTCTGTTGGGTTTGAAAGGCTAACGAGTACGTCATCCGCGAACAGAGCCAGCTTTTGTTCGCCTGCTGCCATGTTTATACCTGTGATTTTTTTGTTTTGTCTAATCCACTGTGCCAAAGGTTCGATAAAAATCGCAAATAAGATTGGACTTAGGGGACAGCCCTGTCTTGTTGATCTCTCCAGCATGAATGAGTCTGTGAGCTCTCCGTTGATTTTTAGTTTAGCTGATGGTTTATCATAGAGGGCTTTTAATGTATTAATAGTTACTTGATTGAAACCAAATTTCTCCATAACCTTGAATAAAAATTTCCATCTGACCGAGTCGAAAGCCTTTTCGGCATCTAAACTAACCAACATGGCCTGTATTTTATTTTGATTTATATATCTAATAATTTGTAGGGATTTTCTAATATTGTCATGTGTCTGACGAGTTAAGACGAAGCCTGTTTGATCCATGTTGATTATTCGGGGTAGAATTTTCTCAAGTCTCTTTGTGATAATTGAAGTAAATAATTTGTAATCCACATTAAGTACACTAATTGGTCTATAGTTTCCGCAGTCTAATTTGTCCTTGCTTCCTTTAGGTATAACTGATATAATTGCTTCTTTCCATGATGTCGGGGTTTCCCCTTTTGTCAGGACCCAGTTAAAGGTTTTTAGTAAAATAGGTGTCAGAACCTCCTTCAGTTTCTTATACCACTCTGCGCTGAATCCATCCGCGCCTGGGGATTTATTAGCTTTGAGTCTTGAGATAGCTGAATAGATTTCTTCTTTTGAAATTTGAGAAGCTAACAATTTATTTTCTTCCTCCGTGAGTTTTGGTAGATTTAAGGATTTGAGTAGTGATTCCATTTTCTGGTCGGTATTGACTTGAGGTTGCGAATATAGTTTTTCATAGTATGCTTTAAAACAGTTTTTAATTTCCTGTACTTGGTAATAAATGGTATTAGTTTTCGGGTCCCTTATCTTGTATATTGCATTATCTGTCTGTTGTTTTCTCAGTTTATATGCCAATAATTTTGAAAATTTACTGCCCCCTTCGTAATATTTTTGTTTTGTGTATATCAATTTCTTTTGGATCTCTTGAGAATATAACTCTTCAATCTGGTTTCTTTTCTTTTTTATTTCTATTTTAACCTTTGGATCTGGTGATTCTTTATGTTCAGATTCTAAGTTTTTGAGTTCAGTCTGGAGAGTCTTAATTTTAGTTTCTCTTTGTTTCTTAAGAAAAGATGACACTGAAATCACCCTCCCCCTCATTACTGCCTTGCAGGCATCCCAAAGTATGGGTGGAGAAACCTCTCCATTATCATTGAACTCCAAATATTCTTTAATTTCTTTCGCAAACTGTTCTGTCCTGCTGTTGTTGAGTACACTAGGATTTAGTTTCCAGTGTGTAAGCTTCCTCCTACAGGTCATTTTTAGGGACAGATATAGTGGGCAGTGGTCTGAAAGGTCCATTGCTCCAATATGACAGTCTTGTACTTTGCTACTGTCTGTTCCAAATATTAGAAAGTAATCAATCCTGGAATATGTTTGGTGCGGGGCTGAATAAAAGGTATAGTCTTTGACTGATGGATTTAGGTGTCTCCAGATATCAATTAGTCCTATTTCTGATAATAGTAAATTAATTTTCTTTGTTATTTTTTGGGGACGACATATTCTTATCCCAGTTGAATCGAGGTTTGGGTTAAGCACAGTGTTAAAATCACCTGCACATATTAAAACCCCCTGTGCTTCAATTGCAATCCTTTCAATTACTTGGGTATAAAAATTTGGTTCTGAACCAGGAGGGATATACACGTTGTATAGAGTAAACAAAGTTCCATCAACTTTGCCACGAATCATTATGAATCTACCTTCCTTATCTTTGATAGTGGATAAATGTTCATATGTCACCCTTCCTGAGATTAGTATCACTACTCCCCTAGTATGCTTAGATCTATTTGAGGCGGAGAAGACATATTTAAACCCCTGTCTTTTGAGTTTTTCATGTTCTGCTTCCATTAGGTGGGTTTCCTGTAAAAAAGCAATATCTATATTTTCTCTTTTTAGTTTAAGAAGGACTTTACTCTGCTTGACTGGGCTACGAAGCCCATTCACGTTTAGAGAGACTACTTTCATTATCTGATCCCTGTGCATACCCACTTACATCTAGATTCGTATGATGCCATAACCTCCACAAAAAAAGATTTCCCTTGTAGAAATAATGAAATAATTAAATAAGAATCCTCCCCTGTTTTAAACATAGAACAAGAACAAGCATTCACACTCATTATAACAAAGATATTAAATGCAAGAACTTCCTGTAGCTGAGGAACAGTTGTCCCTCTAGGGTCCCTGTTGGTGGGTGGAGGGAAAAACCCCTCCTGGATGGTTGGGGCCCTCCTTAGTGGTGTGGTGGCTGACCAGCTGGTGTGCTCCATGTCCACTAATAAGTCCAACATTACTTTTCCGCTCAGTCGATGATTTATAGTAATTTCAACCGATAGCATTTTAAAGTAAAGAGAGGGAGCAAAAAGAACAATTCACCTCCCTTATTTTCCAGTCCTCTCACATACTGATCTGCACATGTTTTAGTGCTTTCAACAATGGGATTATCTTCTAAACTCCTGGAGCTTTTCTTTCACTCGTGACTCCATTTGTTTTCCTCCGTCGGCCGCTTGTTGCCATGGGAACGCCTTCAGTATCCTCTCCTCTAAGTTGGAGGACGGGTCCTCTCTGACAGCGGGCACCTCCATCCCCCGTACCCGTAGCTCCCGTGTAGCTTGATGTGCGTCCTCGTAGGTCCGTGGGCCGGTGCTCCAGTGGATCCGGATCCTCGTGAAAGGAGTTTGGAAACGAATACCCTTTTCTTTCAGCGCTTTTTTAATTCCCCCGTAGGCTCTGCGTTTTTCCATGACTTCGTGTGCATAATCATGGTCAAAGAAAATCGGTTTGTTGTTAAGATTAATTTTCTTTTTCCAGGCCAATGTCAATACCGTTTCCTTGACATCATACTGCTGAAAGTTTATCACAATGGACCGGGGTGTAGCGTCGGGTCCTGGCTTGCGAGTCAAAGCTCTATGAGCCCGCTGAATCTGCAGAGACATACCGTCGGGGAGAGTCAGCTCCGCAGTCAGCAGGTTTTCCATAAACTTTATCATCGAGTCGCCCTCCGCGCCCTCCGGTACACCGTAAACTCGGATGTTGTTTCTTCTGGACCTACTTTCCAAATCGCACACTTTTTCCCGTAGCCTGGATTGCTCTCTCAGCAGGCTCAGCAGAGCGTCTTTCGTTGCAGCGCCGCTTGTTTCTACATCCGAAATGCGCTTCTCTGCCTCGGTGATTGCCTGGTCGTGGTCCTGGAGCCTGGTCCCGACTTCAGTTAGCTTCTCGTTTAGCTCATGTTTTAGCGTTGTTAGCTCGTCCTTGAAGTCCTTCTTTAAGTCTCTCTTGAGTTCGGAGATGGCTAAGTGGACGTCGTTTTTGAAGTCACGGATATTGTTCGAGATAGTTGACAGTTCCCGAAACAGCTTGTCCGTAGATTCACCTCCATCTTTGCTAGCTAGCAGATCGACATTTTCTTCGTCAGTCGGCTCCATTTGTTTTTTGTCGGGTTTTAATTGTTGAGTTACCTTCCCTCTCCGGGTCGTATCGTCTCTTTTTTGTTTCCCCCCACTCATGCCTTGTCCTTCAGAGTTTACACGTTAAAGTTTTCGAGTTTGAGGGTATTTTTGATATCGACTGAACGGAGCAATTTATTACGCGTCTATCCCGGTGTCCGCCATTTTGCTTCTCCTCAAAAATATATGTTTTTGAGAGTTAAAATCGACCGCAAAGTTGGCATTGGAGCTGCCCCGCTGAGCCAGCCAGCCCTGAGTGCGTGATGTCACAGCGATAACCGGTTTTAAGGCCGAGGCCTTTTACAGCTATAGACCAAAGTCATATAAAATAAAAATTTATGGTGAAAGTAAGAAATACCGTCACCGACTTGCTCAGCTAAGACTGATTTGACTTCAGTGATTGTGGGTTGACTGTCATTAAAACAGGATAGGTGTTGTAACTTATGCAACATACATGTACATGCATGCATTTTCACTGATAAAACGTAAAAGGCTAATTAAATAATCAGATGAA
>JANZXT010050891.1:0-12635 GCA_027575915.1 Betancurichthys madagascariensis
CAGCTGGGATAGGCTCCAGCTCGCCTGCGACCCTGTAGAACAGGATAAAGCGGCTAGAGATAATGAGATGAGATGTTTATGCACCAAGATATGTACTTGAGCGTGCTATTTTCTTGAGCAAGTTAAGCGACGCATTAAAGCGGTATGGCAATGAAGGATGTGTTGTTATCGTAGGAGTTGCACAGGAGATTTCACATTAGATTGCACCACTGAGGAGCCACACAGTCAGTCCTCTGTTTGCCTTTCAAAAGTTTTAAGAGAGTTTAATCTCTGAAATGTGGAGAGAAAAAAATCCCTCTGTGAGGCAGAATACGTGGGTTAAGGTTTCTGATGGTCAAATTAGCGCAGCACAGCTAGATCGAATTTATGTTTTGAAGCATTTCAGTTGCAGAATTACTCACTGTTCCATGTTTCCAGTAGGTTTTACTGATCACCAACTAACTTCTGTGAAAATAATTATCACCTTTCTCAAATAAACCATCCTTCTGGCATTTCAGTACAGTGTTACTGCAGGACACTGGTTCCTGTGAACAATTTGTGCTCTTTTTGAAACACTGGGAAACTAAAAAGGCTGACTGTGAAAACCTGAGACAGTGGTGGGATGATGGGAAACCAACAGTTAGGTGTTTCTGTCAACAGCACACTGCCAACACAAGTACCAGAGTAAAGCAAACCATCAGAACTCTTGAAAGAGTGATAACCTGCCTTCAATTCAAACTGACCGTTACACATGGTCCTTGTTCATTACGGACATTACAACAGAAGAAAGAGGAGCTGGGGTCATACCTGGGTGAAAGAGTTAAAGGAGCACTGGTGTGATCTCGCTTCATATGCCCTGCAGATATGAATGCTCCAAGTTCTTTCTTTTTCAACCCAGAACACTCAACAGCGCAACACAAGCAGATGGCTTTCTTCATCTTCCTGATGGTAGAGTGATACCCAACACCACAGAAATGTGTAAGCACACAGTGGAGTTTTACTCTGCTCTGTACACGGTGACTCAGACTGCACAGCGCAACTTCCACACAGACTTCCTCAAATGGGCTCCGAATCACAAGCTGTGCAAGAAACTGACATTCTACTGGAGGAACTCGACACTGCGGTGAGCCGGCTCTGCTCAGGCTGGTCAGCAGGTGTCAACGGTCCACCATCAGACTTTTATAAGCAGTTGTGGAGCTGTATTGTACGGAGCCCCTAAAGGGACATGGAATAAAAAAAATCAAAGTTAAAAAAAAAAAATCAAAGTAAAAAAAAAAACCCTACGTACTTTTGCGAGATCTCGCAAAAGTTAAGCTGATGTACTTCCGGGTCAGCCTGATTTATTTCCAATAGCTGGTCAGATTGTAAACAATAATGGAGAGCGTTCACCCGTGGGAGACCTGCATGGAGTTTTATTTTGAGATTGGCCTCAAATATAAAGACATAAAATCAGTACTTGCCGATAAACACGGCTTTCATATCAGTGAGAGACATCTGAAGCGACTCCTTAACGAACGAGGACACTTTCGGAGGAAAACGTTCTGTGAGTTGGCGGTCCTGGTTGAATTCATTAGCAACCAACTACGATCATCTGGACAGCTTCATGGTTACCGCTGGATGTTTGCTAAATGCAGAGAACATGGACTACGAGTGAGGAAAGAAGACGTGCGCTTGGTGTTGAAGGAGCTTGATCCGAGAGGAGTGTCGTTAAGGCAGACAAGACGTCTCAGACGACGGAGCTACTTTTCAAAAGGGCCAAACTTCATTTGGCATATTGACTCTTATGATAAACTGAAACCATATGGCATATGCGTCAATGGATGTATTGATGGTTTTTCGAGGAAAATAATGTGGCTTAATGCCTACACAACAAGTAATGACCCAAAGTTAATCGGAGGTTATTACATCGAAGTAGTGCAGCGTTTAGGGGGCTGCCCTCGAATTGTCAGAGGCGATCTTGGTACTGAAAATGTCCACGTCAAAGACTTCCAGCGTTTCCTCATCCCCACACCCCCAGAGAGCATTGACAGTTACTTGGAAGGAGCCAGCACCGCCAATCAAAGGATTGAATATTGGTGGGGTTTTCTTCGCAGCCAGTGCGTGGAGTTCTGGTTATCCTTGTTCGCCGACCTCAGAGATAACGGCTTCTTTGATGGTGGGTTTCTGGATAAAAGCCTCCTGCAGTTCTGTTGCATGGGACTCATCCAGGTGAGTTTATCAATTGTAATGTTTTCATGTATGTGTACCTGTGTATATGAGACCGAGAAGGGGGACAGAGAGGATGAAAGGTGGAGAGACACAGGGAAAGGGGGAAAGGAGAGGAAAAGATAGAAAGGGGAGAGTGAGAGAAGGTGTGTGTGTGTGTGTGTGTGTGTGTGTGTGGTGGGCATGATTTAAGTTGACATGCATGTGCATCCCTCCTAATTGCATTTGTGTATTATTTTTAACAGGATGAGTTGGATGACACTGCACAGGTGTGGAACGCACACACCATCAGGCCCTCGAAGAACACAAACGTCCCCAGTGGTCGGCCTAATGTCATGTATGCCATGCCTGAACTTTACAGGACAAGAGACTTCCTTTCCCCAGTTGAAAATGAAGATATTCAATTGTGCAAAAGCCAGTGCGTCTTTCGCCAGACCATACCATGTGATTTGGATGTATATGAACTGTGCAATATCTTTTTGGCTGAGAGCCATCTGAATCTACCAGCAGATCCATATCAGGCTGTGAACCTGTACATGCGCTTAAGAGAGGCCATCAGTGCATCTCTGTCACTGTAAGTCCTGAGTTGTGTCCTGTAGAAGCCAGAGTTGAGCTTTTCCTTGCTATCACCATGCTACAATTTCATTGTGTTCTATTGTCATTTTAAATAATTTCAACTTTTTTCTTGAAACGTGTTTGGCTTGACGTATGGGTCTTCAATTGATCTTCACCCGGTGTTGCTTTAGAGATAAAGCAAATTAAATCAGTGTCAAATTTTGAAGTACTACTAAAAGTCCATGTATATAATGAAGCTAATGTCAGTATTGTATTGTATGAATTTTAACTGTACAATTAAAATGTCTAATCTCTAAAGGTGAATATTCTGTTTTCTCAACGTTTTATGATAGGATAACATCTTTGGCTTTTGAACTGCTGGTCATGAAAAGCACTATTGTTTTTAAAAACACTTCTTTGTAAACTTGCTGTCTTGGTTACTAATTCATCTGAAACTGGCCTAGAAATCTGAAATCAGACAACCGACATGTTTAATAACAATGTTTAATAACATTTCTGCAGATTTTCCAGAGTAATCAAACTGGTATGACACTAATACAATTAAGATGCACATTTAAAATTCAGAAATTAAGACAAAGAAAATAAAATAGAATTGCACATTCCCCTACACACAGTAAAGTGCATCAAATGTTTAGATGTGAAAACAAGAACTTGATCAAGAACATGATCAGCCATATAACAGAGGCCTGTTCCTATGAGGCCTGTTCCTATGAGGCCTGATCAGGACTGCCCTCTCAGGCAAAAGAGTGTCGCAGGACTGGGTGTCGATCAGGACTGCCCTCTCAGGTTCAGAGGATGTCCATTTGAAAGTAGTTACTGGACAGGATGTTGTCAAATTCTGTACGAAATTCAGGGTAAGAGCTGTACGTGCAGGGTACTTCAAGGGTGGCACCACAGGTATGAGCAACAGGCCTTCTGTTTAGTCCAGTTTCAGCATTAAAGCATACCATGATTTTGTCAACACATATGACAGATGAACCAGTGCAGAAACGCAGGATTTTTTCAGCTTTAGTTTGGTCAGCATTTTTTATGTAACGTTGGAGATGGTTAAAGGTTGCCTGCTCTCTCTGTGACAGCACCATGTTTGTTGTTTCCAAAAGCTGCGACACTCTTTTGCCTGTGGCCTTCTTTGCCTCATACAGAGACAATACACTTCCTTTGTCTGACAGTTTATGCTGCAAAACTGCCATGGGTGTGGAGAAGCAATCGATTATGTATTTTGGCTCTTGTAGAATAGCCTTGTGAGCCATTGTTTCTATGGCAGTTTGCATGCTGTTCTTTGGAGGTAGGAAATGGGAACCCATCCTCGTAAAGAGGTCAAGCAAATCCTCTTCATCACTTTCCTCCATTGTCCCCTGGAGAGCCTTCTCAACAGCTGATCTCTCAACAGGAGGAAGGAAATTGAAAAATGACGTCATCAGGACGTCTACATCAACTGAGTCAATGCCATGAATACAGGCTAAAATGAAAGCCTTTGAGAGCTTCACGGGCATGACACCGTGGTCTAATAACCCTTTCACCCAGATCCGCCCAACCGCTTGCCATTCAGCCTCACAGAAGTCTGGCCTCAGCCTCGGCACTCGCTCCGTTTCCCCTTCACACTGTTCAAGAAATTGTTCCCAGAATGCAGTGTAAACCTCCCTTGACACTCCAGCATCATCAATAGCGTTTTCATTTACAAAGTACATCTTAAGAGTCAAATACATTATGCTACTGTCCATAAATACAGACAAAAGATCTTCAACAACTTTAATCCTACGAATTGATGCACGCCGCGTGTTCTCTGGATTCTCTGGGTTGTCAGGTGAGGTTGATAGCGAAGGCTGGCTGCTTGGATCTTGTGGTAAAAGAGTCGGTCCACTGTGCTGTGAGAAGAACAAAACATCCACAAAACTAGAGTGTTTAATCAATGAAGCAAGGGTGAAAATATTCTAACTTTTAGTAGTAGTAGTAGTATCAATATGACCTCATCACAGTTACTGACCCGTCAGAGCTACTCCAGAGCCTCACAGACATTACAGAAATGTTTTTAAAAGCTGATTCCTAGAGTATCAGATCAGTATCAGCATCTTACCTGTGCAGTTTGCACTGCCTCCCCATCTATGGACTCCAGAGCTAGTGTAGGCAGGTCATTAGATGAGGGCAATGGGAGTCCATTCATCTCAGTACTCTGAAGAATGAATAAAATACAATGTATAAATGACAGGAGACACGTTGACCCTAAAGTCTGTGATGTGATTGCAGACTGGAATTTATAAAAGTCTTTCCAAATTAGCTGTCTACGTCAGAGGATAGTCATAAAAAATCCACAGATTTTCAGAAATGGGGGGAAAAAAGCAAACCTCTAAAATTCCCAAAACAGAAAAACATCATTAAGTCACAAAATGCTTATTTGAGCTGCTGCCCAATCCCAGGAATCAATTCAAAGGGACTTTGTTGACTTTTCAGTTTTTAAGACACGCTGTGCATGACATAGTACTATACATTAGAAAGACAAGTTCAGGAAAATTTTTTGATATAGAAATTTGATATAAAAATGGAGAATCAATCTGAGCAAATATGCCTGCCTTAAGAGCGTTAAATGATATATATTAGTAGTAGCATGATCTATTCATTCGTGTGCCAGTACAATAATGTGATAAAATAAGTCTATTTCTATACCGCAAAATGTTCCTAATCTCATCACAGAATTATTACCTGTGTGATATCCTCACTGTTGATGTAGTGCAATGTGACTACAACTGCCTCATCTCCATCTGCTCTGCTGAGGTCATCTTCTGGATCCCATAGGACTGTATCTGCATCATCTGCTACCGGTTCCTCATCAAAATTAACTTGACGGATGTGCTCAGGCTCTGTTTGTAGGGAGACATTAGGAGCTGCTCCAGTGAGGTCAACAATATCAATGGAGTCATTGAAATCATTAGAAGGTTGGAGATTATTCCAGTGCACTTCCAAATCATGATTATTTGCATTGGTGTCCTGCCACTGTCCAGTGTGAATGGTTTCAATGTCTTTTGGGGTTGAACGAAAGGGTTGTGATGTTCTTGGACCTTGTGCTGTCACAGTCTCAGACATTGCTTTTCGTTTGGGTCTTTGTTGCAACTGGAAATGGAGATTCTGCAATAAATAAAAGACACATTTTCACAGTTATTGTCAGCAGTAATTAAAAATCATGGAATAGAGAAACATTTAAGATCAAATGGTATGCAAAAAATGCATATGGCTCAAAGAAGCTAAAACCTATTAAAACTATTAAACCCTATTTCTTACTGGTGAGAAAATAAGTGTTTCCCATTGTTGGCATCTCATTCTGTGTTTTATGAAATACATAAGCATTATCTTTGAATGAAGGTACTACCCGAAGTTTAATCTTCAAGCAAAATCTCTTTCAATTTGTCATAACTTGCTGTTGTTACATTATAACAAATGTTATTCCTACTGCCACAGACCTGTTGGCTTATGTCACTGTCAGATGAGTGTCCATGATCCAGTGGATCTGTAATGGAGTCATGTACATCAAGGTGAGATCCATCCTTGGTCAACTGTGAACCTGCTCCCTCAGGGATGCTGACAGATGAAGCTTCACAGTAATCCTCTTCAGTTGAAGACTGATCTGGTGAAGGTCCTTCCTCTTTAGTGCAAATGTAAAATCTAAGCAGCTTCAGTTTTGTTTGTTCGTACAGTCTGCCAACTGTGTCATCTAAAGGAATCTGCTTTCTTTTAAAATCACAGACCTCAAAGGTAAAGTCATCAGTATGCCCTTTGGTTGAGTGCCCATTTGGGAAAAACAGCTCCTTTCCTAGCTCCAAAATCTGAGCAACAGTTGATGTTTTTTCTACAGATACATGTCTTGTTCCTCCACCATTGTTGGTTCTCACTTGATGATATTCATTTTTATCAAAGTGAAGCCATCCAATTTCAATCTTCCTAGAAGACTTTTCTGCTGAGAGGTTTCTCTGTCTTGACATACCCTCTCCTGGGTTTTGCACACCTTTTCTCCTTGAGCTCATTTTCCGAGTTTCTATTTTATCTCTTATTATTTGTATAAGAGTCTCTTTATCAGGGCTGGACATTGTTTGCTTGCAGAAGGAAAGGACAGATATTCGGTCACCATATGAACTGATGTATTTGGCCATTTGCTCATCAGTCATAATAGAAATGACTGCTTTGTCCACCTGCAAACAGAAAATATTAGGTTAAATACTTGAAATGCTTACTTGAACATAAATTAGAAGTGTGAAGGCAATGGGAAAGGGCAGAGAACTGGTTTACTTTACACAAAGTCCATTATATTAATTTCTTCTGCAGAACAGATATAAAATTAGTCTATAACAGATATAATATTTGTCTTTTAAATTAAATAGGTTCAGCTCAATAGTAAATGAACAGTGACAGCGCATCTGTTCTATTCATACGAATACTTCAGTAAAAAACAATTCAGTGATCTGTTGACTGATTTAACTGCCTCCCTGATATTTTGATGTAGGTTTTTTTTTTTACATTTGTTTAGGACTCACCAACGTTATGGTGTTAATAAACCAGTAACAAACCTCAGTCACATAATAAATCAGAGATTGGAATAACGCTAGAAACTAACTTGGAGGAAAGCGGAGTTAGCATTAATAGTAAGTTAGCTGTAATGTTAGCGCTCCACGTGAAGTTATGCCATTAGCTAATACAGTATATTATCTGTATCTGTTCTATTCATACGACTACTTCAGTAAAAAAACAATTGTCTGTCAGTGATCTGTTGACTGATTTAACTGCCTCCCTGATATTTTGATGTAGTTATTTACATTTGTTTAGGACTCGCCAACGTTACAGTGTTAATAAACCAGTAACAAACGGACGTCTAAATGTGTTTTCTGCTCACTGCTTACGTTTTAGTGCGATGTTCGACTCAAGCCTACCTCTTAACGCCATTTGAGCCGTCACACTGTCACACTACGCACAATACTTTCTTAGTATTTGCAGCCACTGCAATCCTCGGCACGGGATATTTGAGCCTTTCAAAAGTATGGTTTCGTGCTTCGTATTCAACGACTGTAGCCTCTGTGTAGCTTCTCGTGTGTTTCCTGCCCTAGCATTATGTCACAGATATGTCCACTTTTGTGGCGTGAGAAGAACAACTTAATATACGGCAAAATGATAAGATAATATACTGTATTAGCTAATGGCATAATTCACGTGGAGCGCTAACATTACAGCTAACTATTATTGCTAACTCCGCTTTCCTCCAAGTTAGTTTCTAGCGTTATTTGTGACTGAATTAATTCTTTGCCCACCTTGTCTCTTGTCATGCGGATGATGTCTGCTTGAGGGATCCCTCTTGACCGCAGAAACTGCTCCAAATCCTCCTCCATAACTCGTTGGTCTTCCTGACATCCTGTTGATTCCCAAATGACCGGGCTACCACCACCAGTCCATAAGCCTTTAAGATTTTGCGAGATCTCGCAAAAAGTTTTGCGAGAACTCGCAAAAGTACATAGTTTTTTTTTTTTACTTAAATTTTTTTTTATTCCATGTCCCTTTAGTGTCCTCGTTCGTTAAGGAGTCGCTTCAGATGTCTCTCACTAATATGAAAGCCGTGTTTATCGGCAAGTACTGATTTTATGTCTTTATATTTGAGGCCAATCTCAAAATAAAACTCCATGCAGGTCTCCCATGGGTGAACGCTCTCCATTATTGTTTACAATCTGACCAGCTATCGGAAATAAATCAGGCTGACCCGGAAATACATCAGCTTAACTTTTGCGAGATCTCACAAAAAGTTTTGCGAGATCTCGCAAAGATTTTGCGAGATCTTGCAAAAAGTTTGCAAGATCTCGCAAAAGTACATAGTTTTTGTTTTTTTTTTCTTTGATTTTTTTTTTTATTCCATGTCCCTTTAGGGGCTCCGTAGCACCACAACATAGGGTTCCAAAATGAAGCTTCTCTTCTGGAAGAGGAATAAAACCGTATGCTGCAAGAGAAACCCTTGTCCTTATCTGAGGTCATCAAACATGGCAGAGCAAGCAAGCAAGACCATGAGGGTGAAGACTTGACTGGATATTCAAGGTCTTTGTGGCTACTTTGTAAGCATGACTGGATTCACTTGGGGATTTTGATGTCTGATGGCCAGTTCACAAATTTATTGCATGAGCCATTTTAGAGAGACTAGTGTATATACACACACACACACACACACACACACACACACAGACAGAGTAGGGGTCGATAGTGCAGTGTGCGACCTATTTGTGTTTCCTATCTCTAAAAAAAAATTGCACACACTCTTCACTGTGGTTGACATCTGCAGAACTAGCTCATGGGAATAATGAGAGTGTGCTTTGCTTGCCCTTTGCGTTTTAAAAAGAAATAAACTCGTGAACAGTGAGATAATCTGTAGATATGTTTGTTTGGATTTGTACTCAGTTGTAAATGTCAGACAGCATCAGACCACGTCTTCCTCTGTCACAGCACATGTAGGAGATAAAGAGCAGATGGTTAACACTTTCTTTTCATTAGGAGGTGGAATATACCATTCACAAGGTGGGTGTGAGTGCAGGGGCTCCACAGAAAAGTGGTTGGAGTACGTACTGTAAATCATGTGGGGAGCTATCATGCCTCACCACATATGCTGAAGTGTGCAGACAAACTTTGCTCCAAATGCGCACATGAGAACAAGATACACAATAGCAAGATGGAAGTGCTCATTTACTGAACTCGCTATTTAAATAATTGAGTAGAAGCATTGTAGAACACCTTGTCAATAGCATGTAGACCAAGGCAAGTAAGACATTAAATCTATTTTCATTTTGAGAATAATGCACTAGTGTTGTAGACAAGACCACCAAAACTGAGACCAAGAGTGCATCGAGACCGAGACAAGATGCAAAGTTTAAGGGGTTGAAACGAAGCCAAGACAAAGGCAAGGCGAGACTGAGTCAAGACCAGAACCAGGACCAGAAGGGTGTGTGAAGGGGGTGGGGAAGGGTGACCGCCGTTAGCAGGAACAAAAAATCTAAAATTAGTAATGAGTCACGTTATTGGTTGCATTTGCAGGAGAAGCCATGGCCTAATGGTGAGAGAAGCAGCTTTAGGACTAAAAGGTCACGGGTTCAATTAGCTGGACCAACAGGAATGGCTGAACTACCCTTGAGCAAGGCACCTAACCCCCTTGACTAGTCTTGAAATAAAATCCTGAGACTGAGTAAAAATGCAGTCGATGAAGAAACCAAGATCTTCAAAAAGTAGTCTTGAGACTGGTCTTGAAACCAAGACCAATCTCAAATAATATAACACTATGATGCAAACATAATGTCGAACACTATTTTTTTAAAGTGGATGGCAAAAGGAGACAGCAAAGCCTTCCTTAAAGGTATCTTGCAGCGGATTTATTCTCAAACTTATTTGATGTAAAATTAGTCGTAGATTTCAAAAATCAAACTTTAATTTTCAGAGACCAAACAGTGTTTGAGAAAAATTACTTTTCTTTCAAATGTCAGATGGACTTCCTTCAGTGGTGACATATGCACTGATGTCAGGTAGCGGTTACTTGGAGCAACTCAGCTGTTTATATTCTCTGTTTACATCATAGTTTTGCGAGTTTTACAAGTATTTTATCGAATTTATCAGGTTTTAAAAAAGTATGCCTCATTGTGTTGTCGGTGCAATAGGCTTATCAAATCAGTCTCATATAAAAAGGAATCAGTCTCATAAATTAATTAATCATTAATTCAAGTGTCTAATAGTTTATAGTTAAATTGTTAACAGCTAGGCCTTAAACCCAAATTCTACTCACCCTTAGCTACTCCTGAAATCCCAATGTTGAGGAGTGGAGTACGAGAGAGGGAGTTAAAAAGAGAGAGAGAGAACGCATGCACGGTCTAACTAAATACAGAGAGTAAACAAAGTAAATCAAACAACACGCGGTCTAAGACTGACTTTCATGTGAATCAAAATACATACATTTAAACCATAAATGAATTCAAATAAACAACACTCTTCACATTTACTAGCCACAATTAAGACTACAATTGCCCAGATGCCAGCCTTTTGTAGGAGATCACTCTTATTAACGATTGAAAGTGAGCCTTCCGAAGACAGCACGGAGTGCAGATCCCGGGAGAAAGCAGTGGTTCCTTTCACTTTTACAGCTCGTCAGCTGAAGATCCTCTGTGTCCCATCGGTCGTCCGGTGATCTGGAAAGAATCTTGTTTATAGTTCGTTGACTTTGAGAAAGGGAAAAAGGATCCGGTCACCTTTTCGCTTTGAAATACTGAGTGGGCTGCAGTGACTAACCGGTTCAGTTATTATTACAACTATGAGAAGGTCAAATACATTGAACTTCGGCTAAAGGTCCTGTATCAATAGCTCATTCTTTTTTGTTTGTCCTTCTGTAGTACCAATGCATCGGCTTCTCTCTTTCACATGTGGAATCCACCGCCAGAGAGAAAGAATTTCGGTTCCGCTGCTGGTTTAAAGCAGTCGTGACGTCACTATATTTGGTATCCGATATAGTCTCTGTATCCAATACCGTTACAGGGAGTCAGAAGAATGGGCAGAGATAGAACATGGCATCGAGTACAGGGATTGGTGTGTTTATAAATGGTTACTATGGTTACAGGCATGGCAATCCATCCCTACAGTGTAGTATATAAATGCTACAATGATGCTAAAAAGAAAGCACAAGCTGGAACTAGATTGCATTTCGGCTAAGAAAATGCAAAGTGGGCTTGTTCAGCTGTGGCAAAGTGTCACCGACAGAAATCGGATCAGGCATGAGACCTTGCGCTGCAAAATCTTTTTTACATGATCTACAGTGTCCTGAACTGGTGCACTTGTATACAGCTTTTGGAAAGACACACTTGTTCTCTCATTCTTGTCATTTTCCTGTCATTTTTTTTCCAATAGAGAATGAATAGGGCTCATGAAACAAGCCGTCCTGCTCAGACACACTTCATCAGAGACGCATTAAACTTCATGCGATACCTCAGGCCAACTCCCCTGACACATACATGGAATCAGTTCTGACCCACACTCATCTTTTCCTTTCTTTTCACTCATTCCTTTTCCCCCATTCACTTCCATTCATTTTTCCCCCATTCAAATGAATGGTGTTTCAGGAGAAAAAACTTATTGCCATGTCACGGTGCACGCCTCGTGTTCTAAAATCTCTGTTTTAAATCATGCCACACTCTCTGTTAATTTACCCAGCGCCATGTAGATCGTGTAAAAAAAGATTTTAGAGTGTGCATTGTCATGGCACACTGTGTGTTGCGTCATTTTAAACAGAGATTTTAGAGTGTGCAGCCACAAGCTGCATGCACACACTACACACATACTATCTGCAGATCATGTAAAAATGATTTATAGCACAATGTCTCATGTCTGATCCAGTTTCTGTCAGTGACCCTCTGCCACAGCTGATCAAGCACACTTTGCATTTTCTCTGCAGAAATGCTGTCTAGTTCCAGCTTGTGCTTTCTTTTTAGTATCATTGTGGCATTTATATGCTACACAGTGAGGCATATTTATTTAAAAACTGATAAATTCAGTAAACACACTTGTAAAACTAGCAAAACTATGATGTAAACAGAGAATATAAAGAGCTGAGTTGCTCCAAGTGACCGCTACATGATGTCATCACATACGTCAAGCCAATCTGGCAGTTGAAAGAAAATTAATTTTTCTCAAACACCATTTGCTCTCTGAAAATGAAAGTTTGATTTTTAAAATCTGCATCTACTTTTACTTAAAATAAGTTTGAGAATAAGTCTGCTGGAGGATCCCTTTAAAATCTGCGAAAAATGTCATTTTACAGGTTTCTTTTGGTAAACAGCACAACAATGTTCTGATTCCGGGGGCTCTTTGGACCAAATGGGCCATGG
>JANZXT010051003.1:0-12528 GCA_027575915.1 Betancurichthys madagascariensis
ATTCCTTCTTATTCCTTCCTTCTTCTTTGCTTATGATTATTATTTTTATCCTTCTTTCTCCAACTTTCTTCTCAGTTCTTTCTTTCTATTTCTCTCCCTTTCTTATTAATTCATCTATTATTCCTCTCTTTCTTTTTCCTTTGGCTGTTTCTCTGTTTTTGCTTACTTCCTTTTCCTTCTTCCTGTCTTTCTTTTTATTTTGTTCTTCTTTGTATACCATTTTTCTGTTTTCACTCTCATTACTTTCTTTATTTCCCTCCCATCTCTCTCTCTCTCTCTCTCTCTCTCACACACACACACACACACACACACACACTTCCCATTCCTTCTTCTTTGCTTATTTTCTTTCTTTCTTTCTTTCCCACTTCCTGTTCCTCCTCTTTTCCTTGCTCCTGAAGCTGAGAGCAGTAGAATATATTCCCAGACCTCAGGTGAAGTGCTCGGTGTGTCCACAGTGACAGCAGCAGCAGTGTAAATTTCATCACACCATCTGCTCCACTCCTCTGTGACACTCGAATGTAACTCGACTGTGACTTCCTGTCCATGACGAAGGCATCAGTCTCACTCTTGCCCCCACACCCTCACTGTAACTGCCCCTCGTGGCGAGCAGCCCAGCCTCGGGCTCCATACTTGGTAAAACCTGGGTTCTCAAAGCGCTGGCTGCTGACTCAGGAGCCGAGGTGACCTTTATAAAGTGGCAGGGTCACTGACACACACATAAATCTGCTGCTCCGTGCTCCTCTTTAACTCCTCTAACGTAACCTCATTAAAGGTCGACAGCGTGAGCAGAATCGGCCATGTGGCGCTAAACAGCCGCTAAACTCCCACCGCGAGAACTTCCACTGAAGAGGGTGGTGGCAGATCGCGAGCAAAACAAATCTGAAATCAATCCAAGACCACAGCAGAAAACCGAGCGTCACTTTATACTTCCATTTTATTTACAGTATTCACTACTTACAAGGATAAAATAAGGAGCTGCACAGCGTGGAAGTTGTGGAGAATGTTCTGGATTCCACTCCTGACCACGCCCGCATGTTTTATGCTGCACTGTGACCAGAAAAAAACAAAGGAAAGAAAACACCTCATTAATCTGGAATTCCTGCTCGGAAACTCAGGACGGTTTCCTCAAACCCCGAGTTGAGCGCGGGATGACGAACCAACATGGCGGCTCACAGAATCAACAGTAAACACAGCAGCAGCGCCGACCTTCACACAACTTACACTGAGTTTATACGGCTGAGAACCGCGAGTTGGCCGAGTGGTTAGCGTGGTTAGCGTGTTCGCTTCTCGACCAGGAGAGCATAAGTTCTACTCGTGGTCAGGTACCAAAGACCGTCATAAAAATGGAACCTATTGCCATCTGGTGAGGCGCTGCAATAAAGATGTGAGCAGGAAGTCAAACTCTCATGGTTACCAGAGGACACGCCCCCCACTGGAACCCTCGCTGTGTAATAGGTGAGAGGCCGAGGGCTACAGATACGGAGATTGGTGACGCCCAACATGGCACAGAAAGGACTGTGACATTTTTTATAAGGATGAGCGACAGGTAAGTCACCAGACGGCCATGTTCACTCTGGAACGCTGACTCCACACTCCACCGCCTTTCTTCACCTTCTTCTTTTATTCTTTCTTTCTTTTTTATTTACCTTTCTTTCTATCCCATTTCTCTGACTCTTCTTTCTTTCTTTCCTTCTTTCTTTTTCATCCTCCTTCCTCTCCTGTTTTTCTTTCTTTCTTTCTTTCCTCCTTTCTCTCCAGTTTCTCTGACTCTCTTCTTTCTTTCCTTCTTTTTTACTTTTCTTTCTATCCCATTTCTCTGACGCTTCTTTCTTTCTTTTTTCTTTCTTTCTTTCCCATTTCTCTGACTCTCTTCTTTGTTTCTTTGTTTCTTTCTTTCTTATTTATCCTTCTTTCTCTCCTGTTTCTCTGTCTTTCTTTCTTTCTTTCTCTCTCTCCCATTCCTCTGACTCTTTTTTCTATCTATCTATCTATCTATCTATCTATCTATCTATCTATCTATCTATCTATCCTCCTTTCTCTCTGGTTTCTCTGACTCGCTTCTTTCTTTCCTTCTTTTTTACTTTTCTTTCTATCCCATTTCTCTGATGCTTCTTTCTTTCTTTTTTCTTTCTTTCTCTCCCATTTCTCTGACTCTCTTCTTTCTTTCTCTTTCTTATCCTTCTTTCTCTCCTGTTTCTCTCTCTTCTTTCTTTCTCTCCCATTTCTCTGACTTCTTTCTTTCTTATTTATCCTTTTTTCTCTACCATTTCTCTCTGTTTGACTCTTACTGCTTTTTCTCTTCTTTCATTGTTTCTTTCTTTTTTATTTATCCTTCTTTCTTTGCCATTCTCTGACACTTCTTTCTTTCTTTCTTTCTTTCTTTCCCCTGTGATTATACTATTCACTGCTTTGAAGAGGAAGCTCTGCATCCCTCAGGACGGTTTGCTCACCAGCTTGTTGCTAACAGAAGATGAACATGGAGGCGTCTGCAGTTTTTTTGTTTCTGTTTTGTAGCTCAAACCTACGGCGGTCTGTCCAAGCTCCGCCCACTCACTCTTCACTCCGAGATTTCGGTCCATTACAGTGACTGACAGGTGACTGTGAGCTTCCACCTCTTTGACAGGTCTCACAATCATCGTAAGGGGAAGCCATGAGAATCGCCAAACTCACGGCGCCACATTCCTGTTAACCCAGAGGGCGGAGCTGCGTGTGGGTGTGGCTCAAAACAACGTGTTAAAGGCCTGTTGTTCAGTGAGCATTAATATTCCCTCCTGTTCCAGTAAAACTCAGAGTAGAGATTTTCACGAAGGCTGATGAGATGATTTATGAAGATATCGATGAATAAATGTCGACACATATCTACGTTTGATGTCGAAATATTTTATTTTTGCATTTTAATGAAACTTCAGGAAAGTTTGAACTTCACACGTAATCTGAAAGCATGTCGCCTGTGACTGATGACTGATAAGCTGAAGGTCACACAGATGTTACGGCGATGTGTATCACTGTGTAAATTCACACACACACACACACACACACACACTTAACTCACTTTATCGCAATGCTGAGTTCCACTCCGTTGGATTCGACACAACATTCCCCACGGTGCTGCTGAATCCTGGACTCTGATTGGTCAGAAAGTGCTGATTCATTTCCTGTATCAGCAGCGCTCACATATTTATATTTGCACTTATCCACTGTTTCCATAGTAACCATTTATGAAAAGCGAAGGCGTGACCGTTTAAAGCTGCAACGTGAGAACATGAAGTGACTTTTTTCATGAGCTTTCAACAACTAAAAGTGTAACTATAAATGGATAAAAAGTACCACATGATGCTTTTTAATCAATAAAACACTGATCTGTGACTTGCTGTGGTGTAAGAGGAATAAAACACATCAGGATGCGCTGTGAGAGATAACAAATCAATGCCAGTGTGGTAGCAGTGACATCGCTCCGTGACTTCACCCTGGCACTGATTATTTCCCTGGAGCAGCACAACACCAAGGGGTTTATTCTGTTTTTACAGTTTTGAATATAAACTGCAACAGTGACTCGTGGTCGTTGTTCATTTATCAGCTCCAGCGCCTGTCACATTTCTTGCCTTCAGAGTTCTCACACACACACACACACACACACACACACACACACACACACACACACACACACACAAAGTTATAAATGCCAGCACAGGTCACATGACCTGGGTATGCAGACACAAGAGCCGAGAGATCAGTTTACTCCTGCCATCCTGAGGCACCCAGGAACCAACACCCTACACACACACACACACACACACAAATTCTACATAATATCATATTTTACACTCATATTTAAATAATTGTACGTGCTGCTCAGTTCTGGTGTGTGTGTGTGTGTGTGTGTGTTCTCACATCAGCTCCTTTTCCCCCTTTATTGAAGACCCTTTTCTTCTCTCTCTTTCACTCATTTTTTCTCTTCCTTTTTTCTTTTTTGTTTATTTCCCTCTATTATTCTCCTCTCTCTTTCATTCCTTTTCTCATATTTCTGTTTCTTTTGCTCTCTTCGTTTGTGCCCTTCTTGCTCTTGGTAAATGTTTCCTTTTCTGTCTTTCTTTTTATTTCTTTCACTCTTCCGATTTTCTCTCTTCCCTTTTTTGCTTTCATTTGTCTGTTTCTCTTACTTCCTATTCATTCTTTCTTCCATTTTTCTTTCTTTTTGACTTCTTTTTTCCTATTTCTTTCTTTAATTCATTTTATGTCTCTCTCTCTCTCTTCCAATTCACTTTTCTTTCTTTCCTTCCTACTTTTTTTGTCTGTTCCATTTCCCTTTTTCTTTTTCCTGCCTTTAACTTTCCTTCCTTCCTAACCCTGTTGTTTGAAATCGTATTTATTTTCTCTTCCCCAGTTCTTGTTTTCCTTCCTTTTCTTTTCACTTGCTTTTTTTCCTTCCGTTTTTGCTGTCATTCTTTTTAACCTAGTCTTTAATAATCCCTTAGTAAAGTGATCTGGATCTTTTATTAAACCATTAAACATTATTTTATCCCTCGATCACTTTCAGCTGCATGTCAGTCTAAAACATTTCCAATTACAACACACACACGCTTTTCCTGTGAGAATCACACGCACTGACGGCCCTGTGAACATGATGGCCCAACTGCACTTCCTCTGCTGCGGCGTGGGTTTCAGTGTGTAGGAGGCGTGGCAGGGGGCGTGGCAGGGGGCATCACTGCTCTCGAAACAGTTAAAGTCTTGAGAATGCAATAAAAATCCTGATCAGGAATGAACAGTTTCACTCCACAGAAAAATAAAACATATAACAGAAGGATTTAATCCAACAGATTGTAAGTTTATTGTATTTTTAAAATTCTTCTCGAATGCCTTGACTCAATATCTGTTTCTCTCTCATCTACAGGAAAATCCATAATATATCTTCACCATGGCAGGTAACTCAGACTTTTCCTTTCAGAATAATTTAATAAACCAGGAGAGTAACTGAATTACACTTTACAGAATGAAACTGTTTGTGTAACTGGTATTTAAAAGATATTTTAAAAATTGTGGATAAATTACAGAAGTTAAAAAAAAAATCCAAAACAAAATCTACACAGGCCAACATGAAACATTGACTTTAATCCTCTTGTCTCTGCCGACATCTAGTGGACAGAGTCGTGTATTACAACTCACCATCAAATAAAGTCATCTAAATTATTTTAGATTCGATTATAATTCGAACAGACAATTTTACATGAGCAAAGTTTCAACAAATATTTCATATGACAACCTGATAAAAATGTATATTTCCTAAAAGTAACAGATCTTTCATATTCATAATGATCAATTTATTAAAAGATCATGAAGGCTTTGTTCTAAATTTTAAAAAGTCAGTTGACGTCTATACAAGTCAAAGAAATGTGATAAATAAGTAAATATTACAATTTTAGATTGAAAAGTACACGATGAAGGAACAAAATTCCCTTCATATTTTTTAAAGATCAACTCTAAAAGCAGTGAAATGCTTCATAAAAATTATTATTATTATTATTATTATTATTATTATTATTGTTGTTGTTGTTGTTTTCTTTGTTCAGCAAAAAAAAAAAAATGTATTGAAAAAAATCCAAAGAAATCAATTTAGAACCGTTGTCGTACCTTCGTCAAACTCGGAAGTAAATCCGACCATTCGTTTTTCATCCACTTTTGTATTTTTATTTATTGATTTTTTTTTACTTGACAATATTTATTGTCAAAAGATTTATGTAACTACATATTTTATGTTTTAATGCACAGTTGAACATTTTAAATTGCATTATTGCATTAATCTTCAATTTCCGGTTTGAAAACTACATCTACCCTGCGCACGCGCTCTCCAGCTTCGCCAATTAGCTGAGCTAGCAAGCTAACACGGAAAGCTAACCCAGGTTATGGAATAATTTTCATGGCATTTTTAGACGTTTTAATAAAAAAGACATGTTTTCAGAGTTCAATACTTCGTTATTATCCAGAGTGTATGTCTTATGTATGTATGTATGTATGTATGTATCTTTTATATTCTGTAGTTAGCCAGCTAAACGCTAACATACGAAAGATGCGAAAATACCCGGATGAAAAGGCGGCTTCTGATTCGTCCAGACGACTCCGCACACTCTAGTGGGGGAAAAAATAACTGCAACTTTTTTGCCTGTGGTTTTTATTTATTTATTTTTATTAATTATGAAAAATATATCGTTGAGATATATATATCCAGCAAAACAATTCTGTCGCAACGTTTGAACATAAATCGAGTGACGGAAAACTTTATTAATGCAAATCAGTGCCTTTTCACGAACCCACACGAACTTACAAATGAATCTCGACCTGTCCAACATGGCGGACACATTGACGTATTACCTTTGCTAGTAACTGCGGATAAATGCGGAAGTGACTCAACAAGGCATTCTGATTGATGTCGGTTCTGTTGCTATGACAACTCAGAACTTTTAAAAACTAAACTTCATTTGTCGTGTTGTTGGTGGAGATAAAAACGGATAAAAATATGGGAAATTGTTGTGCGCGGAATCGTTCAATACATCCTGAGGGTAAATAAATTAAGTCACTTTTTTTTAATTGAAGTAAAATATTTAAATCACAACAGTGTTAAATTGTTATAAATGTAAACAGTGTCAATCTGGTAAGCGTGAAATAGTCAATAATAATAATAATGCAACAAGACATTTAGTGTTTTAGATATTTAGTATTTTTGCTGATCACATGTTTATTTTGCGATATTAAAGTTTATATCACCATTTTTAAATGTGATTATAAATGTTATCTAATAATGAGTCCACTCTCTATCTATCTGTCGTTTTATGTTGTCACATAGACCGTAAACAAGCAAATATTCCAGAAACTGTGCGGCTTAAAATTTTTGCACTCTGCTGTTCATATTCCATCTTATTTGTTGTTTATTTCCAGATAAAATTAAGGATGCCAAGATCATCTTTGTTGTGGGTGAGTGAATATTACTTGAATCTGTCAATGATGATATGGTGATTATTTCACTCGAACATTACGCCTCGTTATGGTTTTATTCCTCGCATAATAAATAGACTCTGCTCAGTTCCTTTCCGATTCCTTTCCTCTAAACCACTCTGTGGTTCCTATGCTCCTCAGGCGGCCCTGGCTCGGGTAAAGGCACTCAGTGTGAGAAGGTGGTGCAGAAGTACGGCTACACACACCTGTCATCAGGAGACCTGCTGCGTGCCGAGGTGGCGTCCGGCTCTGAGAGGGGCAAACAGCTCCAGGCCATCATGCAAAAGGGAGAGCTGGTGCCTCTGGTGAGATGAGAGCAAAAAACACGCTGGAAACACATTTGATAACTTGACTTTCCAAAGAGGTTTTTTATATCTTATACTTAACGTTGATTTATTAGCTTATTTCATGACACAATAATGCAGTAATGCGTTATGGGTGAAACATAAGTCTAAAAAAACTCAAGTTTTATTAAAATGGTTTCTTTGTGGCTTTTCATCCCTCTATAATGGATTCTGTCTCCCGGTTACACAGGATACCGTACTGGACATGATCAAGGATGCCATGATCGCCAAGGCCGACGTGTCCAAGGGCTTCCTGATTGATGGATATCCTCGTGAGGTCAAGCAGGGGGAGGAGTTTGAGAAGAAGGTGATGGGCATATTTATTATTCTGTTGATCATAAACCTATTTATGTTGGCGTTCATTTCTATATTCAGTATTCAGAAGCTTTGTCTTTTACTTCCTACTCTTGCTCCACGTGGACACCCAAACAAAGTTAACATCTGGGAAGATGGTCATGTGACAAATCACGTGCTGGTTCATAATTATTAATCAAAGATGGCATTAGATATGTTGATGCGTATGGATCCCTGAATTATTTTTGATATGATATAAATATCATGCATTTATTTTTTACACCAAATTAAATGTATCACTGAAAAAAAATTTAGTAGAACATAAAACACAAAGATGTAATGTTGAGGGACTGAAGTCGGGCGAAAGGATTCTTAAGTTCTCTGAAATTAAACAGGCGATTGTTAATCTTTTTTTATTCTAATGACAGCTTATATGTTGCACAATATCTTTTTTTTTTTTTTTTTTTTTAATTTCATTTCTTTGCTTTGTTCAATTACATTGTGATACACCAGACACTGTTAATACATCACCGCTCCCCTACTGGATATATTCTGCAGCAACTATGGTACATTCTCATCTCATCTCATTATCTGTAGCCGCTTTATCCTGTTCTACAGGGTCGCAGGCAAGCTGGAGCCTATCCCAGCTATTCTGAAATGGAATATTTACCTCGCCCGGGACGGAGTCCACCAGGGGGCGAGGTATTGCTTTCGGTCACGTTTGTTTGTTTGTTTGTTTGTAAACTATGTTAAAACGGCTGGACCAATCTTCATGAAACTTTTCATGAAACTTTTTGATGGGCATTGGTCTCAAATAGAACCTCCAAAATTTTGGGGGTCATCCGGCCAAAGTCAAGGTCATGGTGACCAAAAAGGTAAAAAAAAAAAAAAGCTCTGAGCTTAGACTGCAGGAGCTCTGCCTCGGAAAGACTCCACCCATAAACACGCTGATTGGATCACCACCTGCCTCGTTTGCACATGCTGCTGTCATTAGATGATTTCTTGGTTCGTTGACATACACAAAGGAAGGTGTTTTAGCCACATCCACTTTTAAACCCATTGATGATAACTTCCCCACCCTGTTGATTTTATTACTATGAATATAAATTATAAATAAATGGACTAGACTAAAGAAATCGCTTTCAGACATGTTTATGCTTGTTACAGAGGGAAAGTACGTTCCACTGAGCTTCCACTGTCTGTACTTTATATTATTCTACTCTACTGAAACCTCTGAACTGAGGCTGACATACACATTCTGTCGCAGGGGGTGCCAGAATCAGAATCAGAACCATGTTTATTGGCCAAGTATGTTCACAGATCGTGAGTTCGACTCACGGTCAGGTCATACTAAAGACCATCATGAAAAAATGGTACCTACTGCCGTCTGGCAAGGCGTGCTGCAATACAGATGTGAGTGGGGAATCAAACTCTCTTGGTTACCAGAGGACTTGCCTCCCCACTGTAACCCTAGCTATGTAATAGGTGAGAGGCTGAGGGCTACAGAAATGGAGATCGGCGCCACTTGGCGTGGGAAGGACTTTGGCTTTTTTTTTTTGATGTTCACACACAAGGTCAAAATCGTTTTTTCACGATGTCTTCCTTCATATTCATCATAAGCGCTACTGGGGGAGGTTTGTTTTGCCTGGCAACACTCTATCTATCTATCTATCTATCTATCTATCTATCTATCTATCTATCTATCTATCTATCTATCTATCTAAAGGGTGGTTTTGTGAAAAGATGTTTGTTTGGAAACCAGCAGACGTTTGATGCCTAGCAAATATTTACACACTTTTTTTTTTTTACTTCTTGATGCATGTCTTTTTGTGATTTTTTTTTTTTTAAATAAAGGTACACCTTTCTATATTTATGAAGCTTTTAATGCATCAGTCCTACTGTGTTCAGTTCTGACAAATGGTTTGCTGTATTTCAGAAAATGTGACATAACAGGCAGTAATGTGACACATACTGCATTATACTATTCTATCATTATACATCCATCAGTAATGTCTCAGCAGGTGTAATTTATTTATTTATTTATTTATTTTACAGATCGGTGCTCCTTCCCTGTTGCTCTACATCGATGCGAGGTCCGAGACAATGGTGAAGAGGCTGATGAAGCGCGGAGAGACTAGCGGCCGCGCCGATGACAACGAGGAGACCATTAAGAAGCGCCTGGACCTCTATTACAAAGCCACCGAGCCTGTCATCGCCTTCTACGAGAGCCGCGGCATCGTCAGGAAGGTGAGCGACTCTCTAACAGGAAGTTACAGAATTATACCACTTTGATATAAACATTGTTTATGTGAGCCTGTTTTCTGCATCAGTAATGTTCATTAATCACAGGTCTATCGTTAGAGGATCTTACACAGTCTTGTATCTTATAACAAATCTTAATCAATGGCTGAAATCACAAAGCGTAAAACAGACTTTCCTTGAATTTTTTTCCTCTGTTTATCTTTAGATCGACTCAGAGCTTGCTGTGGATGAAGTGTTCAAACAAGTTTCCCAGGCAATCGATAATCTCAAGTAAAGAAAACCTGATCAGATGAACTTTGCACTTTTGTCTGGGTTTTTATTCTGTTTATTTTTCTCTCTCAAACACCTGAAAACAAACACAAATCCGCAGAAAAGCCAGTGGGAGCCGCCGCCGCCTGCCCGGTTTCACCTAAATGAATAGTTCATGCCGTTGTCACTGGAGACCACATCAGCACTTTCTCTCACACTGAACACGATTTGTATTCAGAACACTTTGCTCCTGTTTACACCGAGCGTGCAGTTATCAAGGGCTTCTGCTGTGTTTAGTCTTGTGTTGTGTAGTTTTGCTCTGACAGGCTGTACCCATGTGTCCACACAGTGATCGATTCGCGCTACACTTCCTGCCTTTTCAGTACCACAGGCTAACATCCAGAGATGTACCGTATACATCAGTTCTTAATCTTCCTACCAGGTGAAAGAATATTAAAAAGCCATTTTAGAAGTGTTGCACAATATGGATGTAATAACAAAGCACATTGTGCTAACTGTACATGTAAAATATTACGGATGCCCATTTCCACCAGGTAGAAAAGGGGAAAAAAACCCACAATCAGAATCAAAGTTCTGACTGACCATCTAAAAACGTTGATGTGTTTCAAAATTCTGGCTTACGAATTCAGAAATTTGGCTCATGCAGTATATAAAAACTTGACATCTCTGACAACTTTCACAGAAAAATTTTGAAATATTAAGTCAAATTTTCAGCATACATCTGTTTTCAAAAATAAAGAAAAAATGCATTTCTTTCTTTTCTATCTGAAAAGATAAACGGGCTTCTATAAAAACATGACACACACATTGCCTCACGTGACATCCCAGACTCAGTGATAGCATTTGTACATAAAAGTTTAACAGAATAAATAAAAATGTGCATTAAAAATAAAAAAAAAATTCTACTTACTCTTTGGTTTTTCATGACTTTGGAAGACAATGTAGTTTTTATACTTTTCACGAATTGTGTGGTGAAATCACTTTTTTCCCCCTCAGTGTAGCTCGCCTTATCTGAGCTCAGCAGGTGAAATGGAAATATTCATTTTTGCCACATGGATCTTTTTTTATTTTTTCCTCTCTTTACCACCACATTTGAGGAAAATGTTGATGTTCTGGACAGTTTGGTCTCATTCCTACTGTCACTGTGCCTTCACATTGACCTGAATTACTAGCTTTTTTTTTCCATAAAGCCCAACTCATGCTTTTCAGGTTTAGCAGGTGATGCTAAGTGGAGGTGTTAATGTTAGCCAAAAGGATAATTTTTTTTTTTTTTAAACTAACTGATCAACACATCTGAGGAAACTGTTGATTATTCCGGATAGTTTGGTCTAATTTTTATTGCTGTCTCTACATTGACCTGAATCACTAGATTGTTTCAATGAAGCACAACTCATGCTAGTTCGGTTTAGCAGGCGATACTAAGTGGATATATGTTAATTTTAGCCATAAAGATTTTTTTTTTCACTAATTGACCAACACATCTGAGGAAAATGTTGATATTCCAGATAGTTTAGTCTAATTTTTATCATCACTGTGTCTTTACCTTGTCTGTATTAACAAATTATATCAGCCATTAACTAGCTTTGGCTTGTGTTGTTTCCCAGTTGCTTAGCAACAGTGCTCAAAAGGCTTGAGGAGCGAGTGTTTGTCGGAACTAGGACAGTTTGTTATAGAGTGAAAAGAGTCTAAAGCTGAACAACTCCACATGATGATCATGTGATGATTTACACATACACGTTGTTAGCATGATGCTAAATATGAAGCAACATGAAGCTCCTGTCTCCAGTGTTAAATGTTGGACACTATATTTGGAATTACGAGGATGTTTTCTACATTTAATTGTGATTTATCAATCTCTTATTGGTGTATGGAGTTTGGAAGGCAACAAATTTGTATGTTTGAATTATACAAACGGTTAACTCTGGCTGTTAGCTGCTAATGATTGCCACCAAGGTAACATTCATGTGGCTCAACTAGGTAGAACATTACCTAAATAATCACCGTATGATGACACTGAGTGTTTAACATCACAGTAAAAACTTGCTATTTGAGAACTTAGAAACTGTTTGTTTTTGGCCACTCGTCATCTTTTTCCTGTGATTCCCAAATGATTCACCTTTTACATGAAATCTGATATTTGAAATTTTCAGATTTAAGGATTCAGATTTATTTTTTGAAATTCAAACCTGCAACCTTTTAATTTCAAATTATATGTTTTAGACAAGGCGGCACGGTGGTGTAGTGGTTAGCGCTGTTGTCTCACAGCAAGAAGGTCCGGGTTCGAGCCCCGTGGCCAGTGAGGGCCTTTCTGTGTGGAGTTTGCATGTTCTCCCCGTGTCCGCGTGGGTTTCCTCCGGGTGCTCCGGTTTCC
>JANZXT010051239.1:0-12306 GCA_027575915.1 Betancurichthys madagascariensis
TTTTGAACGCGACAAAGACCAGGTGGCATGAGCAGAGGATTCACTTAATCAGAGGAAGCTGTCAAAAATGAGTGTCCGAGGTCCTGACACACTTTGGCCACTAAAGAAACACAAGAGCGTAGTCTGGGAAGCTCATTGGGGAGCGCATCAGTGTTTTAATCTGATGGTCCAATGGCTAGTTCACTCCTTGTGAGAGGAATAGGCTTGTTTTTTCGTCATTTGGTCTCCTTGTCCCGAAAAGACAAGCGTGTGATGCGTGTCAAACCAGTCCAATACCATGAGAAGAAAAGCATTCCTTGAACCAAGGCATCTTAGCTGCCAGGTGAGGTAAGTGCTTGTCTCTGCCTTGAAGTTGAAGAATTAATTCCTTCAGCTTTCCAAATATGTCGCTGAGATAGGCCAGTTTCATCAGAAATTGTTCATCACTGAACTTGCCTGCAGCCTCATACATGTGCTCCTCCTCCAAAAAGATCTGAATCTCCTCTCTGAGCTCAAATACTTGTGACAACACTTTGTTTCGGGAGATCCACCAATGCCTCACTGTGAAACAGCAAATGATCAGCTCCCATCTCCTCACAAAGTGCTGAGATCAATCGCATTTTCAGGGGTCAGGTTTTGATGAAATTGACCACGCTCACAGCCTCTGTCAAAAGCTCATTTAGTTCAGGGCTGAGCTGTCTTGATGCTAGCGCTTCTCTGTGAAGGACACAGTGTGTCCATTGCACATTTGGTGTAACCCCCTTGATCAGTGCCTGCAGTACTTTTCTCTTCCCTGCCATGGTCTGTGCACCATCTGAGCAAAAGTTCACACAGTTTTCCCATTTCAGCCTGTGCTCTATGAAGTAATTGTCAAGATTCCTGAAGAGCTCATCAGCTGTGGCTCTCCTTTGGACGGTCTTGCAAAGCAACAAATCCTCACCCAGTGACTCTGAATTTACAAAGTGGACATAAGAAATGAACAAACAGTCTTTATTACTGTCAGTAGCCTCACCCACTTGTAATGCAAAACATGTGTCTTTGAGTTTTTCCATGAGTTGTTCAAGATCACATGAAATATCGCATATACATCTTGCAACAGTGTCATTGACAGGCTGCTTTCGATTTTGCAGCACTTGTCTCATCAAGCATAACTGATACCATGTCTAGAGTAGCGGGGAGAATGAGCTACTCAGCTATTATGTCTGGTTTCTTGCACTGGGCAATTCTGTATGCAACTTTGAATGCAGCCATTTGTGCTTTGCTGTTCAATGATGTAGATTTTACCATGCGATTTTCCTGCTGACGATATTCTGCCATTTTTCTTTGAAAGAAGTCAAGTGGTTTATTGACGTGATTGGGGTGTATTGTCTCCAAGTGTTATCTTAATTTGTTGGGTCTCATGCTGTCTGTTGCCAGTGGTTTAAGACACAAAACATACATGGTTCTCTCCTCTGCCCCCACCACCCCCACAGTAAATCTAAGAGCAACATAAGCTTTGTCATATTTTCTTTTCGGCTGGCTTTTTGATTGTTTATCATCAGTCTTGTTTTTCTCTGCTGGTGTTGCATCAACTTTTTTTTGTTGTTGTCATCCATGTCACGAATTTATACATTCTGTAACATTATCCCCACTACTGCCTCTCTGAACACCACTGTGTGAAAGTTTGTTTATTGTTCCACTGCAATTAACATGCAGACGTTAAATCATTGTTCTCACACTAAGGTTCCCCGTTAAATCATACATAACCATCAATGACTGTTTTTTTTTTTTTGAGTGTATGATCTTTGTCAATAATTGTGTTAATAAAGATAGGCACAGAAATCCCCCCAACCAACACTTCATTGCACTGCACTTGTCATGTCTTTATGCCCCACTAGTGGGACATGCCCTACACGTTGAGAACCGCAGACCTAACCACATGTCTATGAACTGTGGGAGAAACCAGAGCACCTGGAGGAAACCCATGCAAACACAAGGAGAAACTCCACCCAGAAAGGCCCCTGTCGACCACTGGGCTCAAATCCAGACCCTTCTTGCTGTAAGGCAACAGTGCTAACCCCTATACCACTGCCAGTCAAAATACACTTGGAGACATACCATCATGCAAAGGCAAAATGAAATAACAGTAGCAGTCATTGTCTCTGCCACTACAAGATATTCCTGCATTTGAAGGGGATCCTCTCCAATACAGAACATCCATTAAAGCCTTTGAACAAGGAGTGGAGGAAAGGCAGACTTTATTTTATCTGGAGCAGTTTACTAGAGGACAACCACAAGAACTGGTGCATAGCTGCCAATGTATGGTTCCTGAACAGGGCCATGTAGTGGCAAAAAGAGCCAGGAACATTTTAGAAACCAGTACAAAATTGCAAGTGCATAAGGCTTTGGCTTGGCAAGCAATAAAATCTGAGGATATGAAAGGTTTCCAAGCTTACTCCTTATTTTTGCACAGTTGCTGCAATTTAATGAAGGAACTTAAGTACATGCAGGAACTGAATATGCTTGTAAACATGAGAGCCATCATTTCAATGGTGCCATACAAAATGAGGGAGCAATGGAGGACCAAAGCTCAAAACATAATGGAATCAACTGATCACAGAGCTACTTTCAGCTATTGAAATCACATTCATTGAACATCATGTCAGTGTTCTTTCCAACTCTCTGTTTAGTGACATACGAGAGTGCTCCTGGAATAAAGATTCACACCAGAGTTAAGTCACAGCTGAGGAACAGAGTAAGGAGGTATTGTTGCCATCATAGTGAGATACATGGATTTGCCTTAGGAAGTTAAAGAGCCAACATCCAGTCAAAGGAAGGCTGAGAAAGCTGCAGGCCTTTGCTGTGCTCATAGGTCACTCATTGGAAGAGTACAAACAGTTCAAAGGAAAGAAGCACAAGGGGAAAAAAATCAAATCATTTTCTGAGGGAAAAGGTATGCTTTATATGCTTATATGTTGGTCACATGAGTTGAGATTGTGAGAGGCACTTGACATGCCAAGTTTGTAGTCAATCATCCCACCATGTTTCATATTAAAAGGCAAATAACAGCTCTAGAACAGGTAAAGGAACCATTTGACAACGAGTCTGCTTCAAGTAAAACGTGGACTGTAACTCAGCTGTTACAAACCAGATGCTCGCGGATTGTGAATGAACAAGGTTTTAATGAGAAAAATGAAAAAAGACAATATACAAAAGCCAGGTCAGGTCAATACCAAGAGATCCAAAACAGTAACGAGGGCTAGACAAATCATGGTCAGGAAACAGGCAATAGTCCAAGAGCCAGGAATCAGTAGACACAGGCAATCTATACACAAGGGCTAGGCAAATCGTAATCAGGAAACAGGCAAGGATCGAAAAACCGGGAAGCAAGAGAAATAGGCAAACACAAGGGCTAGGTGAAATGGGAAAAAAAAAACGGAAGGCAAAGAGGGTCATACACAGGTAAACAATCAGAATAATAATGCTCAGTAGGCTCACAAAATGTAGAGGCAATACTGTGCAAAGAACAAAACAAACAAAGGGGTATAAATACAGACAAAAACAAAAAAGGTACAGGTGATTGTGATTAGAACTCAGGGGAACCACTCCAAGGAAGTAGCTCCGGGTTGGCTAACAGAGTACACGTGGTAGTGACTGGTGTGTGAGAGGGATTATTGGAAGTGGAGTCCTGAGTGTTGGGTGAGCCTGGAAGCGTGACAGTACCCCCCTCCCCAAGGAGTCCAAGGGACAAGGACGACCACGACAAGGACGACCCATGCTGCCGGGAACATTCCTGAGTGAGCCATCAGAACTGCCACGGTGCTGAACAGAGGGCCATCACCTCGGTCTACCTCTGGAACTACCATTGTGCAGACTGCCAGGAGGGCTGGAAACACAGGGCCTGGGACGGCCCTTAGGCTGAGGCACAGGCTTCCCTGGATGACACTCCTCCACCAACCCCAGATCCATGATATCTCATGTGGGAACCCAGCTACGCTCCTCGGGGCCATAGCCCTCTGTCCACTAGGTACTGCAGAGTCCATCCTCTCCTTCTGGAGTCCAGCAACCTGCAGACAGCATACACCAGGGTGCCTTCTATGTACACCAGAGGTGGGGGAGTGACATTGGGTGTGACCTCATCCAACGGACCTGAGACAACAGGTTTCGAGAGAGATACATGAAATGAGTTACAAACACTGTAATGCACAAGGCAGATCTAATTTGTAAGTAGCCTCATTAACTCGCTAGATAATTTTAAATGGACCAATGTATTTGGGCAATAATTTTCTACCACTCTCAGGAAACCTGAAGTCCCGGGTCGACAGCCACACTTGGTCCCCAGGGAGGTAGGTAGGTGGGTCACTTCTATGACGATCCACCAGCCTCTTGTGTCAGCAGAGGATGTTCTCAATCCGCTGGTGGGTCTGTTCCCAAACCTGCTCGTTCCGTTGCATCCAACCATCAAAGGCTGGGTTGTTAGAGGGTGTGGCAGACCATGTCATTAAGGGGGGTTGGTAACCCAGCATACATTAAAAGGGTGTGAGCCCTGTAGCAGAGCTGATTAACGAGTCTGGGGCTATTTCTGCCCAGGGCAAATAGTTTGACCAGTCGGCTTGATCATCATGACCATACATTCTCAAAAACTTTCCCAGTTCTTGGTTGACCCTTTCACAAGGACTATTAGACTGGGGATAATAGCCGGAGATGAGATGGACATTAACTCCCAGTCTCTCAAAGAATCCTGACCATACATGAGAGGCGAATTGAGGCCCTCGATCAGATACTATATCCTCTGGAATACCAAACACATGGAACACAGTTAAAAAGGGCTTCAGCTGTCTGAAAGGCAGTAGGTAGGCTAATGAAGGGAATAAATCTAACTCCTCGTGAGAGCCTATCAACAATGGTCAGAATGACCATGTAGTTCTGTGAGGGGGGCAAGTCAGTAACAAAGTCTACCGCTATGTGTGACCATGGACGAGAAGGGACAGGCAAGGACATGAGTTTACCGGCAGGGAGAGTGTGTGTTTTGCATTTTGAACAGGTGGTGCATGAGGAGACAAACCTATGGATATCTGATAGCATATTTTCCCACCAATACCTGCCAGACAATAACTGGTGCGTACATGTCTCTCCCAGATGATCAGAAGTCAAAGAGGAGTGAGCCCACATAATTAATTTGTCTCTGCATTGAGTGGGTATATACTTCCTTCCTACAGGAAGATTCAAGATTCAGGGGCAGGAGTGACAGATTGACCAAGAACTCTCTCTTCATCTATTTCCCATCTAATGGGGTGACCACAACTGACAGGGGTAGTATATTAACAACCTCAGGGGAGGACTTGGGACTGGGATATATACGGGAAGGGGCATCTGCTTTAGTATTACGGGAACCGGGATGATAAGAAATGGAAAAATTAAATCGAGAGAAGAATAGGCACCACTAAGCCTGACAGGGGTTGAGCCGTTTAGCTGACTGTAAATATTCAAGGTTTTTATGATCAATTAACACTAGGAAGGGATGCGTAGCTCCCTCTAGCCAATGGCGCCATTCTTCGAAAGCTAGTTTCGTGGTCAGCAATTCTCTCTCTCCGATACTGTAATTATGTTCAGCAGGGGTCAGTTTATGGGAGTAGAAGGCTATCAGATGTAATTTACAGGGGTCACCTATGCGCTGGGACAGCAAAGCTCCAGTGCCTACCTCAGAGGCATCCACCTCCACCACGAAAGGCTGAGTAGGATCAGGGTACTTCAGAATGGGAGCATAGGTGAAGGCTACCTTGAGGGATTTGAACGCTTCCTGCACCCAGGGATTCCATGAGAGTTTGGCATTTTCTTTCAATAAGGTGGTAAGAGGAGCTGCTAGACAACTGAAATTGCAAATGAAACGATAGTAGAAATTAGTAAACCCAAGATATCACTGGAGTTCCTTTATGGAAGTAGGGATGGGCCAATTGGTCATGGCTTCTACCTTCTTATCGTCCATAACGACACCCTCCTGACTGATCACATAGCCTAGGAAAGAAATAGAAGGGAGATGAAATTTACACTTCTCCCCTTTAACATATGGCTGGTTTTCAAGCAGATGCGTAAGGACAGAATGAACATGATGAATATGAGTTGAGACTAGGGGAATAAATCAAGATGTCGATGTAGGCAATAACATATTGGCCAAGCATATTCCTGAGGACATCACTTATAAACACTTGGACTATGGACAAGGCATTACGCAAGCTGAAGGGCATTACTAAATACTCATAGTGCCCCCTAGTGGTAAGAAATGCAGTTTTCCATTTGTCACCTTCCTTTATGCAGACTAAATTGTATGCACTTAAGTCAAGTTTGGTGAATATAGATGCTCCACAAAGTTGTTCTAGCGCTACAGGGACTAAAGGCAGTGGGTAAGAATAGGGTTTAGTGATCTGATTTAACCCACAATAAATCAATGCAGGGCCCAAATCCCCCATCTTTCTTGTTGATGAAAAAGAACCCTGCAGCTGCGGAAGAAGTAGAAGGACTGATGAAACCCTGTTCTAAAGCCTCCTGAACATACTCCTCTATAGCTCTCTCTTCCGCCTGAGTGAGTGGATAAATCCTAGACTTAGGTGGAATAGCATCATCTATTAACTCAATAGAACAGTCATTCTCTGTGAGGGGGAAGTTTGGTAGCACTTTTCTTGCTAAATACTTCGAACAGGTCACTGTATTTGGGGGGAATGGAAACTACAACATTGGCATTGGGGCTTTCTATAGTCGTTGACTATACCATAACTGTAGGAAGTTCTAGACAGTGGTCATAACAGTAACTGGACCATGAGAGTATTTCTTTATCTGACCAAGATATGATGGGGTTATGTTTTCTAAGCCAGGGCAAACCTAAAATAGCATACTCAAGAATTCAGTACAAAAAAAAAAGAATTTCTTCTGAAAGTAAAAGCACTGACAGTCATATTAATGGGTTTCATGACCCGGTTAACAAGTCCTTCTCCCATGGGATCCCCATCGACAGCAGTCAGTCAATCTCAGCAGCTTTTCCAGTGGTTCCACAGGAATCTGGAGTTGCTCCACCAGCTCAGCATGGATAAAGTCCCCTTCAGCTCTGGAATCAATTAATGCTGAGAACACAAAGAGACTGAGGGCAGTTAACTGTCACGGGTAGGAGGAAGGATTTGGAGACCAACCCCTTAGTGGGTGTACTCACCACATTAGCATGTGGAGCAGGCTCCACACGCTTTCCTGGGGTCTATGCTGAAGTTCTGTGTCGACAGATTTGACGGTCATGTAGAACGTGACCGGCAGTTCCGCAATAGAGACACAGCCCATCATGGAGACATCGTTGCTTTTCCTCTGCTGACAAATGGAATGAATGAGTGAGTCACACTGCATAGGTTCTAGGGATTCTGGATCCTCACGAGTCCGGGTCATAGGTGGATATGAGCAGCAAGGAGTCAGTGCAGCTGCTGGAACCATAGGTGATGTACAAAGACCTCTCCCATGCTTCAGTTGGTCTTGGCGAATGGCTAAGGAGATCGGCTTCTCTAGTGAAAACCCATTGTCCTTACAAGCCATTTCTGCTAGGATGAAGTTCAGTCCGTTGCAAAATGTCACTAGTAATGCCGGCTCATTCCAACCACTCCCAGCCGCAAGAGTGCAAAATTCCAAAGCGTAATCATAAACTGAGCGATTACCCTGACATAGTCGGGTGAGTAATTCCCCTTGAGAGCGGCCCTCATTGGCGTGATTGAAGAGCGCTTTAAATTCTTTAACAAAGTGGTCGTAAGTGACAGATTGGACTATGGGCCAAACTGCGGTAGCCCAATCTAAGGCCTTGCCCATAAGGCAAGAAATCACAAAAGAAATACGAGCCTGGTCAGAGCTCGGAGGGGAATTCATGAAAAATATCGAACATTGTAACAAAAATCCTTTACACTGACTAAATGAGCCATCAAATTTATCAGGTTTACTGACAACAAACGAACTGGTAACAGCTGTGGAGAGAGCAGCTTGGTTGGTAACCATAGGCGAGCCAGAGGAGCTAAGTCGTTGGAGTTGGGTGGTGATTTCTCTCATGCTTTCAACAATCTGCACCAATTGTTTTTGCTGCTGCATAAGAGTCTGGATGGACTGAGTCAGTGTCAAAACGCTAGTGATGTTGTCCCAGCATCTGTCCTTGGCTGCTAAGCGCTACCTTTCACTCTGTGCAATCCGGTGTCTGTATGATGGCACAGTATTCTGTAACACGGCTGTGACAAACCAAATGCTCACAGATTGTAAATGAACTCAAGGTTTTAATGAGAACAATGAGAAAAGAAAACAAAAAAAGTACAAAAAGCCAGGCCAGGTCAATACCAAGAGCTCCAATACAATAACGAGGGCTAGACAAATCATGGTCAGGAAAAAGGCAATAGTCCAAGACCCGGGAATCAGTAGACATGGGCAATCTATACACAAGGGCTAGGCAAATCATAATCAGGAAATAGGCAAGGATCGAAAAACTGGGAAGCAAGAGAAACGGGCAAACAAAACACAAGGGTTAGGTGAAACGGGAAAAAACTGGAAGGCAAAAAGGGTCATAGATAGGTAAAAATAATCAGAATAAATAACACTCAGTAGGCTCACAGAATGTAGAGGCAATACTGTGCAAAGAACCAAACAAACAAAGGGGTAATATATAGATTTAGGCACTGCCTAAAACGGAGCTCCCATCTGTTTCTGGGTTGTAGAATTCTCTTATATCTTATATTTCTTTACTGGCTTGCACTGGCCACTAGGCGGTGTGTATGACTGATAATTACCAACACTGGCCACTAGGCGGTGTGTATGACTGGTAATTATTAACACTGGCCACTAAGCGGTGTGTATGACTGGTGGTACACGTACACACCACAAAAAACAAAACAAAAAAAAACCCCGACTCGATGGGTTTACCATTTTTTCTTTGGTATGGTGCTCCGCTATAAATACAGACAAAAACATAAAGATACAGGTGATGGCGATTAGAACTCCGGGGAACCACTTCTAGGAAGTAGCTCCAGGTTGGCTGATGGAATGCAGATGGTAGTGACTGGTGTGTGAGGGGGATTGTGGGAAGTGGAGTCCTGAGTGTCGGGTGAGCCAGGAAGCGTGACATGGACACACAGGTAAAGACCAGTGCGCGTTATCCATTTTCCCTGTAAAAGTTAGTTGCTTTCTTAGACCCTGGCAGATCAGGCACATTCTGTTTGGAACACCCAATACAGAGGTTGAATATTATAGGAAAAAGAACCAACTCCCTGCTGCATACAATTGGAACAGTGAATTCAGCCTATGCTTTGTAAGTAGCTGATCTGGACAGCAATGACTTATGTTCACACAGAAGAAAATGCCAGTTACTGTTGACATGACCTGAAAACCTGGCTAAATGGCCATACTTGTCAAAAGTGCACATCCTAAGCATCAAGGCAAATGTTGACTTGTTGATTGGAACTAATGCTCCTACATTACTGGAACCTTGGGACGTCATCAACAGCCACAGGAATGTCCTGTATGCTATTAGGACTGTGGTGGGATGGGTTGTTAAATGGTCCATTGAATGTAAACAGTGGTGCTAGGAAGAAGGAGTTTACCTCAGCTATGCTGAATAGGATTTCTGTGTGCAAACTGGAAGAGATGCTGATTAATCAGTACAACCAGGAGTTCAATGAAAGAAAATTGGAGGAAAAGGAAAATTTCCAGAGAAGATAAAGTTTCTTGAAACTATGGAACACTCAGCAGTACTTCAGGATGGAACATTCAGCAGTACTTCAGGATGGAAAATTGTTTGAAACTGCCTTTTAGGAAAAGAGAGGTCTACCTACACAACAACTTTGCAATAGCAAAACAAAGGATCCAGGATTTGAAGTGGTTCCTTCACAATAAAGGCTTCCACCAGGAGTATACATGAATGAGCTCATCGGTAAAATCTATGCGGAGCAGGTACCTCAGCAACAACTGCATTGTGAAAGTGGGAAGGTGTGTCACATCCCTCACCATGGTGTCTACCATCTGAGGAAAGGATCCATGCATGTAGTTTGATTGTGGAGCCACATTTCAAGGAGCTTCATTAAACAGTGAACTTCTGCAGGGTCCTAACCTCACTAGCTCACTACTTGGTGTTCTCATTCATTTCAGACAGGAACCTGTGGTGTTCATAGGGGACATCCAAGCCATGTTTCACCAGATGAAGGTTGCTGAGGACAGAAATTCTTAGTTTTCTATGGTGGCCAGATTGAAATGTCACTCAGGATCTTGCAGAGTACCATATGATGAACCAGCACTTGTTTGGTGCAGTGTCATCTCCCAGTTGTGCAAGCTATGCATTGAGGAAAGCTGCAGATGTCCAGTCTGAGTTTTTGGCTGAAGTGTTTCAGTCTGTCAAGCAGAATTTCTATGTGGAGGACTGTCTGAAGAATTCAGCCACTGAAGAAGCTATCCAGACTGCAAGAGATCTCATTGCTCTGTGTCAAAAGGGAGGATTCACCTTGAAAAAAAAATGGATCAGCATTAGTTGTGTTGTTTTGCAAGCCATCACAGGGAATCAAAGGACCAGGGACCTAAAGGAGTTGGATCTGGACTGAGGGGGTAAAGAAAAAAAAAAAGTCCAGTGGAAAGAGCTCTTGGTCTACAATGGTCCATGAAGATCAACTTTCAAATTCAAGATGGAGATGAAGCAGCAGTATCTCACCAGCTGTGGCATGTTGTCAATATACCAGCTACTTATTTGATCCTGTGGGGTTCCTGGCACCAGTCACTTTGCTTGCAAAAATGATGCAACAAGAACTCCGTAGAAGTGGATGGGATGATGCTTTACCACAGGACATCTTACACAAAGGGTGGTAGAAGGATTTGAATGCACCCAGCATATCCAATGTGGATTGGTTCATTAAGCCAGTGGACTTGAGATGTCAGACATGCCCAACTACATCACTTTGCTGATGCCAGCAATAGTGGGTATGGGACTGTCACGTACATCTGGATTCTGAATCGGGAAAAATCGCATCCAACTTTGATTGGTAAGGCCAGAGTTGCAGTACTGAAGGCTGTAACTATTATTTGACTTGAACTGACAGCAGCCATCCTTGCCAACAGAGTGGACTCAATGATGAAGGCAGAGTTGAATGTACAGTTGGAGGATTCAATATTTTGAACTGACAGTACTTCGGTTTTGAAATATCTTAACAATGAAGACAGGCGCTTTCACACATTTGTGGCTAATAGAATCTCAACCATTAGAGAAAGATCTGAACCCTCACAGTGGAGACATGTTGGTTCTAAAGATAATCCAGCTGATGAAACATTAACAGGAATGAAAGTGCCTGATTTTCTGAAGAACAGCAGGTGGGTTAAAGGTCTAGCATTTCTCTTGAGACATGAGGAAGACTGGCCTAAGACTGTGTTGGATGTTACAGTGGATGCTGATGACCAGGAGGCCAGAATGGAGGCAATGGAGGCCACATACACTGATAGCATTGGCATGTCTAGTCCCACTGACCAGCTCATTGCTTACTTTTCTGATTGGAGGAGACTTAAGATAGCAGTTGCCTAGTTCCTCAGGTTAAAATCCATGTTGATGGGGAGGAGTCACCTGAGAAAGCAGTTGGAGGCTTCTGTGGAAACTGCTCAGGAGAGTTCAATGCAGGCTGAAAGACATCAGTTCACAATAGTGCCCAGGAGTTGCATCTTGACACTGGATGAGCTATGGGAAGCAAAGGCTGTCATCATTCGCTATTGCCAGCAACAGAGATTCAGTGAGGAGATTTCTGCTTTGGCATCTGGAAAGACAATCAACAGAGTCCCATATACAGACTGAATCCAATCTTGGTGAATGGACTTGAGAGTTGGAGGAAGCTTGAACAGAGGATCAATGTCAGAGTAAGCCAAACATCTACTTATCCTCTCCAAAGAACAGCATGTTTCTATGCTCATTCTTCAATATGTACATCAGAATCTGGGCCATGGCAGATGGAATCACACATGGTCTACAGTAAGAAAGGAGATCTGGATCACCAGTGCCAATTCAGCTGCCAGGAAAGTGTAATGGAAACTTCTAATAAACACTACAGAACGCTTAGCAGTTGTCTTTTCAGTTATTTATTATAGTAGATCATATAAAACTGATAATCTAAAATAGAAAAGGAAAAAGAAGAGAAGACATCACTTCCAATGATGCTGAGAGTACATGCACTGAGTTGCATCTTAGTGGCTGTTATCTATTATACTCTTAAAAACATTTGCTTACTGCTCGTGTCTTCATGTGATTGGCTCAAGATTTTCTATGAAGCTTTGTTAAAGCGTGCACCTGGCATGCTCTGGTATGTGCAGGCGGATGCG
>JANZXT010051421.1:0-12182 GCA_027575915.1 Betancurichthys madagascariensis
AACATCTGTCAGGTTGTCTAAGTCAGAGCAGGTATCCTTAAACACCTGCCAGTCCGTGCAATCGTAGCATCCTTGTAGGCTAAGTATAGAATCTTCAGACCAGACTTTAACTTGTTTGGTGAGGGGTTTCTCCCTCTGCAAGGCAGTGCGATACTTTGGTATTAATTGAACGCAGTTATGATCAGCCCCTCCTAATGGGGGAAGTGGGAGCACTTTGTAAGCACCTTTAATCGACCCATAACACAAGTCCAGCGTTTTGTTGAATCTTGTCGGGCATGTGACGTATTGGTCAAAGTTTCTTAAATTGGTCTTAAGAGTGCAGTGGTTAAAATCACCGAGGATTAAAACAGGCGCTTCCGGAGATATGGCCAGTTGTCCTTGGACAGAGTGCGTTATAGTGTCTGATATGTTATCCGCGTTTGCTCTTGGATGAATGTAGACCACCATAACGAATATTTGAGGGAATTCGTGGGGCAAATGAGGAGGGCGCAGCGACACGGACAACAGTTCCACATCTTTTGTGCACAGTCTCTCCCTTACAAGAACATTTTTGCAGTATCTTTGGTTCACATATAGACAAACCCCACCCCCACGTGACATACCTGTCTCCGCGGCATTCCGATCCAGCCGCACAGGTATGCCAAATCCATCTATGGCTAATTCGGTGTCCAAGTCTCTGTCCTGCAACCATGTCTCTGTAATAGCCAACAAGCAGGAGTCTCTAAACTCGTGTTGAGATCTCACATTGGCCTGCCACTCATCAGTCTTATTCCGTAGAGACTGTGCATTTGAGAGGATTATGGATGGCAGGGGGATCCGGGATAGAGGTTGCTTCCTCAGTCTGTTATGCACACCGGCCCGCTTACCTCGCTTCCTGGTTTTTCGGTGAAGCACGTTGTTTGAATCCCTTTTACTTCTTGTGTTATCAGCAAAACAGTCAATGTTAGGAATGATTAAATCCATGGCACTCAAATCTTGAAAGTTACTCCACTGAAGGAGAAAGTCTTTGCTGTATCTGATGCTCTCTGGTTTGGTAAAACCAGCCAGAGCCTCCACGAGATAGAACGCCATCTCCAGCAGAAGCAGGCCCATAAAATCCATGGTGTAATGATCATTGGGTTGTCGCGATGTACTGTAGCATAGTGCAACACTTGACTGATCAATCAATGTTATTTAAGTTACAAATTATGTAAGTTGATGTGCGCAATTAACGAGACAAACATTGCACAAAACGACATAGACGTGACTTGCTGCCGGTCGCTGCACGAGCATGTGCCCAAAAGTCAATATACTTTGACACTGGCTCAATTATGCTGCTGATGCCACTAATAATAGGCCTGCCTGGTGGTGTTTCAAAACACTTGTGTATCTTTGGCAGCAAGTAAAAAGTGGCCAGTCGAGGCTCCTTTGGGAGGAGGAATGCTGGCCATACTAACGATATGACTCTAAAAGCCATGGCCATTGAAATTACGGCCCGGTATCTAAAAAAAAGCATTAGCCCCGAGGACTGTTAGATCACAAGGACTATCAGGCCACCGGGCAAATGCCCTATATGCCAGATTACCAGTCCAGGCTTGATTTCTACTGTACCACCTGTTGTAAACAGTAAAGGAAAAAAAACGGATTTGTTTTTGTTTTTACTGAAGTGATTTTTGAATGTATTACATGTATACATGCAGTTCTCAACCAGAAATTTCATGTAAAAACAGCATGTTTTGCATGAAAATACCTGTAAAATTAAACATAAAAGTCTATGCAGTTTTAGTAATGTCAACAGTAGCCAGCATTTTGAGATCTGGTGGACTTTGATTGACTGTATGTGCCCTCTGTAGTGAAAGGAAGTTGTAGGAGCCAAAATGAGCTTTATGTTGATTCTCATCTCATCTCCCCTTTTTGGTGTTTGGATTAGTGTGCGTTTGTGTGAGTGAGTGGGTGATCTTGGCCAAAGGTGTGTCTGCCCCCACCTAGAGGGAAACTGGGGTACTGAAGGTGGAGCCCAAGGGGAAGGACTTAAGGGGCAAAGGTCACGGCACCTGGTGTGGCTGAGAGGGCAAACAGTCCTTTGAACGTGCTGGCCGTGCTTGCTGGACTGAATCATAGCCATAGACACTCTCAGTTTAATGTCTTTATTTTCCTCAACTTTTAAGTTATTTGTAAACCAACATTTTCTGCATTAAATGGCCTTTGGACCAACTGGAACATCAACTTCTCCTCATCTTTCACCTGCACGCGTCAAGACAAAATCCAACTCAGTCACCAGTAGTAGTCAAACAGGGAACAAAAGGAAAATTAGAAAAAGCTACTACAGAAGTGTTATTCTTTGACAAAATAAGTCCAATATCCAGTGTTTTGGTAAAGTTAGTGTGAGTGAGAAAGATATGTTCTATTTTGAAACGAAGAGCTAGTTTGAATTTAACAAAATGTGTTTTTGAAAAGGAAATTAATGATTTAGTCAATCGTGTTTTGTAGGTGTGAGACTGTGTTAAGAGTTTAGAAAAAGTATCTGAAGTATGGTTAAGCGCTTGTTAGCGATTGAGAAAAACTGTAACAAATTTAATTCTTTCACTTTTCCAACCCAATAAGCTTACGTTACTCTATGTAACTCAGCGTATATCCTTCCTCTTTAGTCATCGTGACCAGCCTGCACTGAAGTGGTCAGACATGGTCGCTGAGGAGGACAGAGGCGGCCAGATGGCGCTCACCACCTCAACACTGATGGCGGCCCCTAGATGAAACTTTCCCCACCACCTTTATACACAGCTCATAATTCCCCTCACTCTCAGTACATCCTATACCTCTGCACACACACACAGCCCTCTCCCACACACTCAACCCATGCTCTGACCTTCACAATCAGCCCCCCTGCCCCCACCACACACACACGCACACACACTCATTCTCACACACACACTCAGCATGGCCACCCCAGACACTCATGCCCCCCCCACCATAAACACACACACACACACACACATCCAGTATCTGTTTTCCCATACTGACAACACTTAATTCCTTCTGACGCCACACATATAGACCCCTTTACCTTATATCCTCCCTCCATTACACACACATATGCTACTTACTCCCCACACCCCACCAATACTATAGCAGCCCAATCATTCCTACCATATACATAATCTGTGTTCTCCCAACTCTTACTTCATAGACCCCACACATACAGTACATGCTACCCTTCTCACACACATCCCATGCTCAGGCACCCACTTCACTTCTACTTATGCACTTTGGCACTATGGCACTTTAAACCCCCACCCGATGCACAGTACAGGTGGAGAACTACAATTTCACTGCATGTCATACTTTCTAGCATGACCATATATGTGACGAATAAATTTTCTTGTATCCTTGTATCATTGTAAGTGTGAAGTCGGGTACAAATGCAATTTTTTAGTGTTTAAGAATCTGATGGGTGCCGCACAGGCACCCTTGAGCATTTTGTTTCGGAAATGACATCATAAGCCACTCCCATAGAAAACAGTTTAGTGAAATGTGCTTATATGCAAACATGACATGTTTTGTATCTAATTAAAACTCTTGTATTCCAATTATTCATGGCAGTAATATCATATTACACTATACCATTCTGATGACATCATAAACCCCACCCCTTTATAATCACCCATAATCTAGAATGGCCTTTGTACATTTCATGTTTGGTGTGTAATTGCAAGCTCATTTGAAATCAATTATCAATTTATGCACTAAAAATATGAAAAAAGGTAAACACGTCCATGTAGTTCACACTCATATGACAATAGCATTTATTCAAAGTTGTACAAGGCTGAGAGAGATGCATGAAGGCGGCTGCACAGGTATGGCATGGACAGTAGAATACTGGCCAACTTCTACCGCTGTACCATAGAAAATATCCTAACTGGTAATTTCACAGCCTGGTATGGTAACACCACTGCTCAGGACAGGAGAGCCCTCCAGCGGGTAGTCAGGTCTGCTCAACGCGTTACAAAGACTGAGCTACCCAGCATCCACAGCCTTTATAACCAACAATGTGTTAGGAAAGCCAAACGCATTATATCTGATCCAGACCACCCCAGTCACACACACTTCACCCTACTACCATCTGGCCGCAGATTCAGGAGCTTGCATGCCCACACCAGCAGACTAAAGGACAGCTTCTTCCCACAGGCCATTAGAATGCTCAACTGCCATGAACTGCCATAAACAAGAATTACTCCTCCACTCTTCTTTTTTTAGCCTGCTTTTTTTACTGAGAAGACTTTTTCTTTTTATCTATTCTTCTAGGACTTTTTTGAGCATAAAACTTTTCATTGCTCATCATGAGTACATGACAATAAAGTATCCTTGTATCCTTGAAGGAACTAAATGCCCCAGGGCAAACCTAGAGCTTTTACTTGACATACACTACCTGATATGTGAAATATCTTGGGGAAAGGGGTGTTGGGTGGGAAGGTTCAGTTTGTGCTGGCCACTTAAGAGCTGTGCCCCCCATTGCCTGGCAACTGTAGGCCTGTTCATTCATTCACACCTTAGGTTCAGTGCACAGATGGAGACTTGAGTTGTTATTCCTATTCCTATTATTGCCTTGAAATTATATCATGAATCTCATGTGTATTAGCCATACACATAGGCATGGGTTATTAATTTGGCCACATTGATACAGATTTTAGGTTGTTTAAGGTTTTTTTTTCATTTATGAATGGTGATTTTTTTTCTGTTACTACCATATTTTGTATATAGAATCTGTACACAGCAAGAGCTTTAATATGATACCAAACATGACATGGAAAAAGCATTACAGATGTTATTGGGTGAATGTGAAGGCAGACGGTTTATGATGTCATTACAAAAATAAAAAAGCTCCAGTGTGCCATGGGGTGAACTATTTCATTATCTATACATACTGCAGTCACCTTTTCCTTTTGGTTTTTGTAGTGCATCATCCCCTAAAAGAAAGGATCACAGAATGTGTTATCCCAACAGCTGCTCAAGCACTGAAAAAGTTTGCCCAACAATTTGAGGTGTTGTGTGGTGCAGATAAGGTGTCTTCCCATGTTCATTTTGTGACCAACTTGGCTGCAATTGTGAGGAATCGGTGACTGCTTTGGGCCACATCAACATTTTCCTTTGAGTCTTATTCATATTGACGATATCATATTGACAATAGTCTGATGGGTGTCAGTATGACACACATTTCATACTACAGCAGATTAATCCTGAATGGAAAACTACAACTGACAGAAACAGCCACCTTCAGAAGAGCATCAATTCAGTTGTTCAGCTGGAAGATGGGAGAATAGTCAGACTGCTTAACTTGGTAGTTTCTGGTGACATTCACTGTTTGGGTCAAAGAATTGCGTACATGTGGTATGAATTTTTGCAGAGATACAACACTGAACATCACCTTAGGCTTTGTGTATAAAGTGGATGAGTACCACAGCGTGTACACTGTAGGCCTACATGTACAGTCCCTGACGCACAAATGTATCATGAAGGATGGGACTTTTTGTTATTCCACCACCAAACATCGAAAGACACCAATATGGTTACATAGGTGAAGATGTCTATAGATTCTGATTTCCACGATGTGACAGTTTCTGCATTGTTATGATAATGCATATGATTAGCATGATTATTAGGCTATGATGGCAGCATTTTGGTATGATTATTATTTTATTGTTGATTATGATGTTTACCATCAGTCCTTCTGGTGTGCCTCAATGTCAACAAGCTCAACTTAATGCTACTGTAGTTTCATTTCCTAACATGGCACTGCTATTTCTATGCAGTCAATAAATTTGCCATGGTGTGAATATGCTTGGTCTCTGTTCTTGGCTACATTCATCACATGTATTTCCAAATACTGCCTATAGCATATAGACTACAGCTACAGTACCAGCCCACAATTGTTGTTCTGATGTTGCTTGTTCCAGTTGACTATCACTGACCCAGCTGTTATACTGGCAGTTGTGCAGCAGTCATGTGGGATGCTAATTCAATTGCTGCCTCGTGCAAAATAGGTTCAGAGATGCAAATGTGACAGTGATTTGCGGTATGCAATCCAACATGGTAAAGTAACATTTTGTGAGGGTAAAATGCATAGTGACAACTGTTGTGTTATCGTCATCATCATACAATTGGAAGAGGTGCACTGCCTACATGTTTGGAAGATTCATAATTTCCATTCATTAGAATAACACTTCAATTATGTCCCTTTCAATATACTTTAATAAAGACAACTTTAATCACAATTGGTTGAAGTACTATGACGGTACACTTATCAAAAGTGTACATATTGAGAGAATACACTTCCCATGAGTTCACTTACAACCACAATTGGTTTACACTATTCAAACTTCTTCCCAACACACTTGCAACATTATTTCAGTCAACACACTTTCACTACGTATCTTCACAATCCACTTGAAACATGGATGATTAAGCACATTTTGAGTCCAACTTCATGTCAGCTTTTTAAGTACACTTCAAAATACTGAGAACTTTAATTCGTGTCAACAGCAATTTGCAGTCTTTCTGTGACAAAAGCTAGCACCTCGCTGTAAAGGTTATAGCCATATGATTCATCATCTGCTAGAGGGTCAATTGCAGCCTGAAGTGCTGACAGATCTTCATCAGAGATGGGCACCGGAAATTCAGGGACCTGAACTCCAACAGAGATGTCAGGGATCATCAGGCCATCCTCCCAGTCCACTTCTGGAATTTGCTGCTACAAAACATGAAAGACACACAAATATTTTAATCTTAGACCCACAATAATATTTTCAGAAACAACAATAATCTGCTTGCTTTATTGTTCAATTAAAATACACACTACAAAACACACTAACATCTCCTTCTTCCAATGGAGTGTTGAGCAGTCCCATATGCCACAGCTGTTCTGGAGTGTGGTTTTCCTCTGTTCTGTAAGAAGTATATTGACACTTTGTAAGGTGAAATGTTGGTATGGTACTTCTGTCATAGAGCATAGGCATCACATCATAGTTACACTCTTGATACTACAAGGACACGTAATCCCATCATAATGCACAAAGTAGATCATAATAAGGTGCTATAAGCAACCATAAAACTATTATTTTATTATACTGTACCTCAGGGGATGATTATTCCAGCCAGATGTAAAGACATCTAGCGCTGCTCGAAGGCGAGGTAAAAAGACATAATGCACACAGAAAAGGTGCACGGCGTTGGCGATATCAAGGAGAAAGTTGTCCTCCAGCGTGTGAAGCAAATCATAAAACATCCATGTGACACCCATCCACACATCTCGCCACAGCCTTTCTATCCTGAAAAGTACATATGTCCATCAGGATTAAGTAATGACAAAATGTGATATAATGCTAATATACACCGCTCAAAAAATAAAAGGAACACCAAAACAAACAAACCAAAAAAAAAAAACTAAACAAAACACACACACACACTGCAACTCCATGCCCATCACATGTCTGTGAAATCAGTCTGTACAGTTAGGAAGCAACACTAACTGAGAATCCATTTCACCTACTGTTGTGCTGACAGGCAACAGGCAGAAATGAGAGGTGAATACCAAGACACCCCTATAAAGGATTGGTTCTGCTGGTCGTTTCAGCATTTCTCTGTTCTGATCCTTTCTAGATGATGTTTTGGTCACATTTGCATTTTGTCAGGAGGAATTTGGTGTCTATCGTCCAATGGAGTCTCTCTGGCAGTACTGCTCATCCAAGATGGCAAATCAATGTGAGCTATATCAAGAAGGTCTGCTCTGTCTCTTAGCACTGTGTCAAGAGCATGAAAGAGCACTATAAGCTAAGTATTTCACAATTGCCCTACTAACACCTCTATTTAAATGCTTATGCTTTCCAAACCAATAAGATTACATAACTCTATGTAACTCAGCATATATCCTTCCTCCTTAGTCATTGTGACCAGCCTGTTCTGCAGTGGTCAGACATGATCGCTGAGGAGGACAGAGGCGGCAAGACGGCACTCACCACCTTAATGCTGATTATGGCAGCCCCTACATGAAATGACCCCAACCATCTTCATTGTAGAGCCCATCACTCTCAACACATCCTATACCTCTGCACACACAACCCTCTCCTACACACCCAATCCATGCTCTCACCTTCACAATCAGTCCATGCTTCTGCCCCCCCCACACACAATCATCCTATGTGCTCAGATACACACCCAGTATGTGCCCCCACACACTCATGCCAAAAATAAATATTAAAATTATGATATAAAATAAATTACCACAACTGTCATTTAAATATACAAAATAATCTGGTCAAGAAATTACCTTTGATTGTGCACACTTTTTCCAGCAATATAACTAGCTTGGCCGGTTCCACGTGTCTGGAACATGAAGGAAGCAATGTCCACGTTTTCAACTCCTTGGTCCCCACGGACCCTGTAACAAAAATACAGTGTAATCACTTCTGCATAAGTGACCCATAGGTGTGATTCTGAAATACTGTCATAGGGGAAACAATTGAAATGCCCGAGAGAGTTTGCCATAATGTGATTAGGGGCAACTTTCATTCAAAGTAAGAAAGAATGCGTCATATCAGAGTGTAGTTACAGTAGTACAGCACATTGTTTGGCTCACTCTTTTTTTTTTAAGAGTAGTCTTATTCTTCCCTCTTTCTCTCCCCAATTCAGTCATAATGCTCAAATGAGTAGAGAGGATTCATTTGGCTTAGTCATTGATGTTCCCCTACATATTGTATGCTCCTGATTGTGTCCTCGATTGTAAGTCGCTTTGGATAAAAGCGTCTGCTAAATTCAATGTAATGTAATGTAATGTTGCATCCTACTGACTAATCTGCCAATGAGAAGCACCCACCAACAGGACATGGAGCCTTCGCCCAACACTCCCTGCTAAGTAGAACCGCAGCTACATTAGTTGAAGTGGCGCCGCAATCATTTTAAACATATTTATACTTTGGCAATTCAAAAATTGCAGAAAGACAAGTTTGTGCCACACCATAATCTTCACTTCGTAGTACAAATTGCACCAAATGAAAGATTTGGAGAGCGCCACTTATTTCATAACACTATAGCTTTTCCAGAAAACTGTTGGGATGTAGAATATCTGAGCTGTCAGCTGCTGGTCTTAATGGTCTTAATTTGTCATTCAAAAATAATTACGATTGAAAAAATCTCCACGCTCCTGTGTCTCAAAAAAATCTGAGGGATTGCTTTGAAGATGTGCGATCATTTAGACCAAATATGACAATTCTGTGACATACTACACCTATTAATGTACCAGCATGCCAAATTTGAACCTTCTACATTGAACTGTTCTCATGCCGTGGGCTTGAGAATGTTGCTTTAAAATAAGGCTGAACAAAACAAACACCACCTCTTCCTATAAAACTGTATGCAACATGAAAAGTGTAAAACTAAAAAAATATTTCAATCCTTTGTCTTGGGTGGACGCCTGGTAATATTTTCAGAATATTTTGAATAGCAAGTGTGTGGCCTTTCTTCAATTGGTGTGGAATGTCCCCTACCTTGATGGGAGACCATGGAGCTGAACAGCCTCAAGGAAGAAGGACAATGCTGTTCTGGCGCGATTGTCGCCGCATTCAAGTACATGATCTGTGTAATTAATAATTTATAACTTAATATTAGATCATGCAATTACATCGATTACCGTTTCTTTCCCAGTTCTTCTTTTCTGGGGTGGGCAACTGAAAAATCTAATAATTGAACCACACTGCCAAACACTTATTCTGGAGAAATCATACACATTATTGCTTTAATTTGTTATCCTATCCTAGCAATCTGGAACTGTATGCATGCATGAATTACTCTACCTTTCTGGAAAATCCGTCGACTCCACCAAATATTACCAGATTATATCTGTGAAGAAAGCAGTACAAAAGAAAATATTAACAATCATATAAAAAGAATATGATTGGGACATGTTGATAACTAACATGTTAGTAATACCTACAACATTCATATTCATTGATTTATTTTTATTTGGTGAGGTAGTGTTCAGTTGAATAGTTCCCTGGAAGTGATTATCTTTGCTGGTCCTCGTTTGCTAAAACAGGGGTTTTCAAATGGTGGTGAACAAGGGATAATCACCCTGACTATGAATCAGGACCACTGTCTCATGTGATATACATAGTTCTTTACTTTTTAAATGTGGGAAAAGAAAATGAGATATCTACTCTTTGGGAAACAGTACCTTATGAGTTTGTGATTAGTGTCAACGTGCACCAATGCAAGGGGACCTTGTACTGAGTATGTTTTCTGCACAGTGCAGCCAAGTCGTGCAAGTCTGGCCAGGACTCCTGCTGCATCTACATGATGCAATGAATCCTGGATCCTCTCCCACTGGACACGACTACCCATTGCCATGAGCCGTCCCTTGACAGTCCTGTATCCTGCATTGGGCATCTGGGTTTTAATAGATCGCACCAGGTTATCTAGTTCAGTGTCCAACATCGTGCTGTAGAACCCTGACACACTTAAACCATACTCCTCCATCCTGCGGCACACAGTTCTCACTGACACCCCTAAAAGATGTGATATGCAGGGTACACTAAACTGAGATTCCAGCAAATGTTGCAGCTGCTCTTTCTGAATAAGTAGTCTGGGTCTTCCCCTTGATCCCACAGCTGTGTCGACATGTGTTATTGCTATATTGTTGTCAAATACAGCTTGGATTCGTTCCAATATATAGTTGAGCTGCTGCACAATATAATTATCAATGTAAAGCTGGTCAGCAAAAGAATGAAATAGGATGAGTCCACTCGAGCAAACAAATTGGAGAAAGTCCAAATCAATAGGTCTTCTGGACAGTGCCTGCTCCAGTCTCAGTTGAAGACGCTGAAGTAAGCGATCCTGCGCAGTAAGACCACCCTGTCAATACAATAAAATGCCATTAGAGATGTGGACCCCAAGCCACAAAACAGCAATAAAACCCTGCAACACATTTGAAGGCTTTAAGGTTAACACAGCATGCAGCCTTAAATGACCCAAATCCGATTTATTTTCACCGTGGTGTGATGACGGAAAAATCATGCCAGACAACCAAAAATATTTCGACCCACCTGACGGTCTTGACCCAGTCTTTGGGAACAATGATTTAGATGGACTTTGGCGACATTACCACGTGGTTGGCTTTTTATGCTGAGAAAAGTGTACAAGACAATCCGGCTACATAAGCTACAATCGCGCGCACCACTACTTGCTCCAGCTGTTCACTGCATCAGTATAGTGGGCGCGGAATTGTAGTTTATGAAGTGCCCACCACTGGCTAGCCTTCTGCTCACCTTAACCAAAGCCATACGGCTGCTGCTAGTTCATGTTGCCAGCTAACGCATACTTGGTGCATTAAATAGCCTACTAGATATCCGTGCCTGTCTGATGAGAGGAACTCAAGTAAGACGAGGGCCGTCTTCAACACATATGAAACGTTGCAACACGGTTTACAGAAAAAAAAAGTTGCACTGAACACCTTGTGTGACAGTCACCAGCCTATGGCCGCTAAAGAGGAACATTCGTTGTGCCTTTCTGCAAGAGGATAATCGTCGACTCGCCAATTAGAAAAAAAAGTGGTTAAATTTGCCTACCGAGCAGGAACAAACAGTACCGAAAGCGAGATTTAGTACATTGCACTGGGCTGCGGCCAAACAATTCCTTCAATCGGGAAACCGTAGCAAAACGTAGGGAACCGGTGCAGAGGTTGAAGTCGCCCCAGGAGATGAGAATGGTGTGTGGACAACGATTAATGTGCTTCTACATTGCATTCTTCCTTCTCAGCCTTTCAGGAAGTAGTAAGAAAATCATTGCTTACCTCGATTCCAGCCATGAAAGTGTAAAATATGAATAGAAATGGAAGCTTTGTAGTGTCTTGCGTCGAACTGACAGCCAACTTCTTGCTGGATGAGTACAGGCAAACGTCGTTGCGCGCTTTTTTTTTTTTTGCAGCACATACAAACTGCCTTGCGGCTGCCATTGGCCGAGCAGTCTGTCAATCTTCCGTGCCGTTGGTGTCCCAAAACGTGATTGCACAGTTCAAGCACAAGCAATCCCCGGCCCCACCCCCGCCTCCCTTCAAGTACGATTTTTTCAGATACGAATACGGGGTTTTCACATACGAATACAGATTTTTCAGAGAGAAAGATCTGTGCACTGTGCTGCGTCTCTTCAAAACAAAAATT
>JANZXT010051691.1:0-11982 GCA_027575915.1 Betancurichthys madagascariensis
TGATCGAGTCTTTATTAGTGGCCAAACCAACAAAATCAGCAAGGGATCAAATACTTGTTTTCCCCACTGTATTTTTTTTTCTTAATGCAGTTATAAAGAAGTTTGTTTTTTACTTTGAGTGTTACTTTCTAAATTACTAATAAACCTGCTTGGGTTTCAGTCAGTAAGGAGTTTCTCAGGTTCTCCACGTCTACAGGTTTTCTCCTGGTTCTCTGGTTTCCTCCTACCTCTGTAAAGAGTGAGTGTGTGCGCATGCATACACTTGGTGTTCTGAGATGGAAGTATTTCAACAAGAACAGCTTTAGGTTGCAATAAATCTTTCTTTTATTCATCCATCCATCATCTGCCCTTCACCTGGTGGCAGGTCACACCTTCTTCCCATGTCCATGTGGAGTTCTGCTGGGTTCTCCACTTTCCTCTCACCTCCCAAAACCTGCCCCAAAAACTGGATTGTTGAAGATAAATGACTTCGTAGATGTGAATGAGCATGTGATGCTCCCTGGAGTGTATTCCCAGCATTCCTGGGATTGACTCCACCAGGATCCTAATTGGGATGAAGTGCTGACTGAAGATGGATGACTCGTCGCAGTTCAGGAGTGCGTAAGACGGGTGGAGTATGTAAGACGGACACGGTGCCCAGAACACACCGAAGCAGGGTGCAGGTGAATTTGTGTAAACGCAAGCGTTCCTGTGAGATTCCTGGAGAGCTTAATTCTCTCAGCAGTGGAACCTTTTCTGTGCTTTCAGGAGCCTTGTTGTAGAATCCTTCAAATAACTAACTTTAATAAGAGTCACTTCAGCTTACAAAACAGATTGCTCTATTTATATTCCAATAACAATCATATTAATACACATCACATGACTTCAGTCCCGAGTGTTTAAAAAAAAAATCCAGTTTCCAATCCAAACTCCACTTCCATCTCAATGTGTCTTAAACCCCTGAGGAGAAGGAATCAGCCCAATCTGGCAACCTCGTGTGGAAGCCTCAGTTTTACAGCCGTTACAGCAGTTACTCTCCTCAGTGTGTAACAGAGGGGGCTGGAGGGGGGAGGGGAACAGGGGAGTCGTCTCATGTTTGTGCTTTTATTCTAGAGTCAGAAACAGAAGCATTAAAAGTTCAGTGGATTATTATTATTATTATTATTATTATTATTATTATTATTATTATTATTGATGCCCCAGGAACTGCCCTATCAGAGCTGATTAATCACAGACACTCAGTGATTGATTAGGGAGCTCATTTGCGTGCACGTGCATCACGGAGACCGACAGTATCGCGGGAGAGCCGGTATACCGGTCAGCTCGTGCTCTCAGGTCCGCGCTGCTTCACCGTGCGGCGGCTGTGCGCGTGCATTCACCTGCCGGATCGCCGTGCGCGCGCCAGCACCACATGGACGGACGGACGGATGGAGTGATGGAAGGATGGAGCAGAGCGGAGCGCGGTAAGAAGTTGGATGTTTTTTTCTTCCTCCACGCGCACCCGGGAGATGATGCAGTGCGCGTGCAGCTCCATCTTTCTCGTGTGTGTCTGTGTGCTCGCGCGAGCAGTCGGTGATCATGTAGATGCTGGATTTCTCCAAGAAGATCTCCCAGAAGCCCAGGCGCTGCAGACGGACCTGTGTGTGATGGAGAGATTTCTCTTTTCCTTTACAGCGAGTTGGAATGGAATTTTTGGAGAAATGTAAAGTGGAGGAAAAGGGGAGAGAGGGAGCGAGAGAGAGGGGTGAGTGCCGAATGTTTAATGTAAGAAAAGTGCTGGAGATGGGATTGGAACATTAATCCCCGACCTGTGTGAGGATTCTACAGTTTGATTACGTAGCAATAGATGCAGCAGACTATTTAAAGCCATCTTCATCCCAGACCATTTGATCAAGGGGGAAAAAAGCCCAAACCCTGGAGAAGAGAGAGTACAAAGAGCATGGAGGAGTCTCAGCGCTCAGGATTTCTCTAATCTCTTCTTCTTCTGGATTTCATCAGCGTTTTGCGCACTTTGGTGGTTGGATTGGGCACAAAGAGGAACATCTCCTCCTCCCGACTTGTGGTTTGCAGTAAACTGTGCTTTTGGAGTAGTTTGGAGTTATATAAGGCGAGCTTCAGAATCCGCTGGGAGCCGCGCTTCAGTGGGTGGACGCTGAATTTTGGTGAAGGATCTTTATTTAGAAAAAAACTCAGCCTCGTCCCGTTTTAGCGCTGCAGCAGCGGAACCTGGATGTCAGACGAGGTAAGCGCGAGTTTCATCATGTTTCCGCTTCACGCGGGTGATTTCTGATGCCACAGACACATGCAGTGATCTTCTGAAAATGAGGCTTTTAAAAACCGCGCAGCTCGAAAACAACTCGCACAGGATTTTTTTTAATTTAAATTTTTTTTTAAAGAAGATGCGCAAAACCATTTCCCGCAGACGCTCGCGCTCAGATCATCATCTGCAAATGTAGAGGAGAGTTAAGGTGTGGCTGAACATCGATTAGTCATTACATCTGGTCACATCAAACATAAAGATCAATCTCGATTATTGTTTCTGAAGTTAACGAGTGAAATCTCGCGTTTTATGATCCAACTGTAGCGCGTGAATTCTTCCTGTTTGTCCCCGGAGCTGCACACTGCAGGCCCGCAGAACCGAACCGAACCCGCAGAACAGAACCAGGGCCGGGCACTGAGAACATAAGTGCGGTATGATTTAGTTTATTGTGTGTAGATGTTTGTGCGTGTAATTTGTAGGTGTGTGTGAGAGAGAGAGATTTTTGGGGATCTATGTGAGTAAGTTGGAGCAGCTCGTAACTGCTCCTTGTCTCAGCAGTTTCCTCCACATGGAGTGGAGATGTTCAGGCCCCAGTCAGGAGGCCAAGTCTCTCAGCTGGAAATAATTTCAGCACCACGGACAGCGGGAGTGAGGAGGAACTAAGCAGAACTGAGATCCAAAACAAATGAACACTTTCCTGATCTCAAGAGCACATGGGGCAGAACCGGAGACCAGAGAGTGTGGAAATGAGCAGAACCCTGAGCTGACACCGAAGTGTCTCATCAGCAAGAACCTCACACACTTTCACCAATTTATATCATGAATCTGATCGAGTGCATAAACAAAAAGGTTCTCCCAGAGGGATAAAGAACCTGTTTCCTGCCACAAAGCTGTGATTGGCTGATCACTATTCTGAGAAGACGGTTAGCAAATACACAAGACTTAATTTCATCAACGCTTTTAGACCAAACGGTTCTAACTTTCTGAAACGCTGTAATATTTGCTGCTACGTCGACACTTTTAACCCTTCATGGTTCTCAAGTTAACCTTTTTCAAAGCATGTATGATGAAATCATCAGGAAAGTGTGCTGTATATGTGTACACCTCCCATGTTTCAGCACTTTATGAACCTGAGTTAAGGGTTCTCCTGTTGATAAATGGGCTCTAGCAGAACCCTTGATGATCGGAAACACTTTATATTAGAGCTCTACATGGAACACTTGAATAGTTCCCCCAGAGGGACAAACTAAAAATATGTGTTTATAGTAAAAGGAAGGGGGTTAGTTAAATTGAAAGGCTTCCTTTTAGATTTGCACCATTGGACAAAATGGTTCTACTATTCTAAAAGCACCTTTTTAATAGTGCCTCCAAAAGGGGAAAAAACATTGTGTTCTAGATTTACATCAGTCGTTCTCCACCCTTGTTGTTGTTGTTGTTGTTTTTAATTGTTTGCTCATGAAAAGGATTTGACTTTGAACTCTTGCTGATTAGGGAACACTTTATTCTCCGGCTCTAAACGGAACCTTTCAGCATCCACCCAAAGGCACAAACCAAAGAACCTGTCACTCAACAGTGATTGGCTGATGGCTGTGAGGAGAAAAGCACAAGTAAAGAAGCAGGATTTATGTTTGTATCTAAATGGTTCTTGCATTGTCTCAAGGAAATTTTAAGAGTTCCCTCAAAAAGAAAAGCCTTAAAGGTTCTAGATTTATGGCCAGATAATTAAGAACAGCATCATCACTGTAGTGTGTGTGTGTGTGTGTGTGTGTGTGTGTGTGTGTACACTTACCTTTTTCTAATGTTCTACTCTGATAACAACTGGCTCATTGAGGGTTCTTTGGGGAATTGAGGGATCTTCCAGGAGTTTTACTTCAATTTATTTTGGCACTGTTTTCATTCTGGTTCAGTCTTTCTACTTGGAACCTTTTGTAAGAAGGAAACCTTCTGTTTTAGGGATCTACGTGGACATTCAGAGGGGACGACCCCAAGAACCTGTGTGCAGTTGCTAAGAGGAGAATTAGCGAAGACGCCAGGCTTAATTTTGTCTGTTATTAGTCCAAACAGTTCTAGCTTTCTCTAATGGTTCTACTTGGAAGCTTTTGTGAAAGGGGAATCTTTGGTCCTACACAAATTGTAAGGATTCCTCTTAAACCCTGTAAGGGTTCCAGATTGAAGCTTTCTTTGAAGAGTGTATGATCCGATCATCAGGAACACATGCTGTGTAACTTGGGTTGAGGACTCAATCTCCATCTCAGTTTCTGTGTTCCATCAACACTGAACAAAAACCACGCTAAAGTTTACACCCAGCGCTTTGGACAGAAGGACATCATTTTCAGTGGTGATGTAAAAAGTGATCAGCTGTGAGTGTAATCAGAGCTGTATGTGTGTTGGAGAGGACGCCACCTACAGGAGCATTAAAGAGAGACCTGCTTCTCAAACATTAGCACAAATTAAAACGGCTGTTAATTGTTGAAAACGTCCTGGTGGTTTTTTTTTGTTTTGTTTTTTAAACACCATTCTCATATCTGTGAAAGCGATGGTGTGTCGGTGAAGGCAGTGATTTTTTTCTTCCTCTCATTGTTTAAAAAAAAATCAGCTCTGTGTTTAACACTAGTCATGTTTTGTTTGTTTGAATTAACTTTAAGTTTGAAGCCTAGTGGAACGCCCTCCTACAGATTCGGATCCTGATCATTGAAAGGCTCTTCAAGGTGATTGATCTGTAAAGAGTGCAGGTCCTCTGGTGAGATCGACACGTGGATGTGTGAAGAGGCTTAGAAACCGATGATTCATGATGGAGTGATGGATGAAGGATCTCCAACTCCATCAGGTCTTACTGATATCACAAGAATCAAGGGTTCTTCAGCTGAAAGAGGCCACAAGGCCTTTTTTCTTTATTTTTCATCTTTTAAAAATGTTTCAAGAGTTTCTACATGTAACCTTTTTTTGAAACCATGTGTAACCAGATAATCAGGAACAACAGTCACCAGAGCCCTTTATCCCATGATTATTTTTTTTCCCAACACACCACTCTGGTTCCTAAAGAGGTTCAACCCAGATGTGTTTCAACCAATGGATTTCTCCAAATAAGAAATCAAAGAACCGTTAAAGGAGCTCAGTGAACAGCCTCATGGTGTGATTGGGTTATTTACATTGAATGTGTGTGAGAGCACGCACACACACACACACACACACACACACACACACACACACACACACACACACAGAGGCTCTGATCTGATCGTACTGCCATGGAGTGATCGTGTGTGAGGAGGTTTCAAGGCTCTGTGGTTTTCAGTGCTGTTGTTGAATAATGGATGAATGAACATTGAGCCATGTGAGTGAGTCATGAGGTCACGAGGAGTGAAGAAAAATGAAACTGTGTAAATGTTCCCTACACCATACACCCTGCCCTTTAACACTCTCTCTCTCTCTCTCCCTCTCTCTCTGCAGGGTCTCTGAGTTTAACCTGCGATGTTTCACGTCTTAGCAGCGTTCTCAAGCAAAATGACTCATAAATCTTGATGAGTCATTGCTTGTGTGTGTGTGTGAGAGAGCACGCATATCTTTTATTCTACATTCTGTTGTTCTTCAAAAGTTCTTGGATAAGTAATGTTCAAAGCTTTCTAAAAGGTTCTGCATGAAATGTTTAAAGTTTAGTCCAGAGTGCCTCTGCTGTGTGTGTGTGAGTTCTCTATCCTGTGGGAGCTGAGGAAAGCAGAACCTGCTGAGAACCACTAATGAGGCACATTAGTTCGTGAGGAATTTCAGAGCTGTCAGGTTTCACCTCACATCAGAGTGTAAATTCCCCTGAGTGAGGTTCAACATAAAGGCTGTTGTCTGTTATTATTTTACACACACACACACTTGACATTCAGAGTTGTAGGGTTCTATATGGAGCCCTGATCATGTTTGATGGAACCTTGTGTCTGAGTGTGAGCTTTAATTTTATTTGATGAAGTTTCACTTTGACCAGAGTGAAGGGGAACCCACTAAAGGGTCTTGGGTTCCCACTAAAGGGTCTTGGGTTCCCACTAAAGGGTCTTGGGTTCCCACTAAAGGGTCTCGGGTTCCCAAAGAGGTTCTACTTGGAACCCTCTCTGGTCGGAAAACACTCCATTATAAGGCTCTAGTTAGAACATTTAAGCAGTGAGATGAGCTGAGAATATAACTCTATAAATCCCAGTGGAGATCATCACGCATCTGTTGATGAACTGGAGATCCTCGGCTCGTCTTTACTCCTCAAACACTCGGCCTCCTGGAGATGGATTTTGTCCCAAATCATGATTAGTCACCTGTTTCACATCACATCATTAGTTAATTATTTTACCTTATTACTCGCCTAAAACTGCCCCGACCCAACTTTTTTTGTAATGTGTTGCGGGACTGAAATGCACAAATGGATGGATATAAACTAATGAAATGAAGTCGACCAACAAAACAAAATATCTTGGGTTCATTCTGTCTGCAATGAAATACAAGTCAAAGTACATTTACAAATCGCTGCTTTTTGTATTTTCTACACCATCTAAACTTTTTTTCTGATTTGGGATCATACCTCCTGCTGCAGAGGATCAGTTCATTCAAGTTCCCAGCCTCAAAAATCACCAGTGAACATCACCTCAGATTAGAGCCTACATGAATACTCACTCCAGAGTTCGAGTAGGAGGCGCATCTCAACATCACCTGCTCCGAGGAGACTGTGTGACTCGGGCCTTCATGGTTAAATTGCTGAAAAAACCCACTCCTGAGGGAGAAGGAGAGAACCGCGCGAGCCAAGAAACACAGGGACGGACATTAGACCAGTGGAAATCTATACTTTTGTCTTATGAGACCAAACTGGAGATTTTCATCTCCAGCTGCTGTGTTTGTGAGACGCGGAACAGGTAGAACCTGCATGTAGAGCTCCCATGAAGCATAGAGGAGGAGATGGTGTGGAGATGCTTTACTGGTGATGCTGTTGGCAATTAATTCAAAATTGAAGGCACCTCACCAGCATCATGACCACAGCGTTCTACAGGAACATGCCATCCATCTGTTCTATACTCAGTGGGACCATCATTTGTTTTTCAACAGGACAATGACCCAAAACCACCTCCAGGCTCTGTCAGGGTGATTTAACCAAGAAGGAGAGTGAAGGAGCGCTTGGCCTCCACAATCATCTGACCTCACCCCAGTTGAGATGGTTTGGGATGAATTGGACCACAGAGTGAAAGAAAAGCAGCCAACAAAGTGCTCAACATAAATGGGAACTCCTTCAAGACTTTTGGAGAACCGTTCCAGGTGACCACGTCATGAAGCTGGGTGAGGGAACACAGAGTGTGCAAAGCGTCATCACAGCAAAAGGTGGCAATGTTGAAGAATCCAAAAGATAAAATATTTTTGCTTTTATTCCTTTTTTTGCTTACTGCATAATGCCATGTTTAATTCATAGTTTTGATGCCTTCAGCATCGTTCTACAGTGTAGAAAATAAAAATGAAGAAAACCACTGAATTGGGCGTGGCCAAACTGCTGACTGATGGTGTGCAGTGATGACATTGAATATGAGAGAGAGAGAGAGAGAGAGAGGTTGGTGTGAAAGATGTTACAGTTTACTGTTGGATATCAGTGCTTGTGTCTCTTCAATCTTTCCACATCCTCCATGCGTTCTTGGTCTCTCCTGACAGTCATGGAACCTCGACATCACTCCTGCTGAAGGGTTTGTGATCTAAACATTGCTCCCCATCACCTGTAACCACTCCAAACTGATCAGCTTCCCCACCGGTGAATGTGAAATGTTCATCATGGCTGCTAGCTGTGTGCTCTGGGCGTCTGTGCCTGTGCATGCAGAGCAGCCTCAGGTGATGATCAAGGATAACGATGTCCTCACAGTGAGCGTGAGAGATCTGCTGAGCGTCTCCTCCATCACCACCGAGCCAAGAGGCGTTCCAGTCTGTGGAGGAAAAATAACCAAACTGCTCCTGATTACGTTCATTTTGGCTTGTAAATTGATTTGGGCAGAACTAAATTGGGCAAAGCGACTTGGGCTAACAGCGGCATTACGCCGGAGTTCTTCTCCATCGTGCGGTGCTCTAACGTGGACAGATTTAATTGCTGAACATCACAGACTCTTGTCCATGAGTGCAGACGCAGCGTTGGTGTCTGCAGGAGTGTGAGTTAAACACGGGCTCACGTCCCTGTTTTAGAGAGGATTATTGAGCAGGCAGTGATCTGAGAGATTAACAGGATGATCCCTGCTTGCTGTGGAAATCTGTTCATATTAACCACAGCCCGAGTCACATGTCAGAAATTCTGGATTCTGATTGGTTAAATCAGCTGAAAATCACTGAGCTCATTAATATAATACATTATTGTTTCTACAGTAACAGCTCATTCACAGGAACTTGTATCTCCACTTAAACAGATTAAAAAGTGTGTGTGTGTGTGTGGGGCCTCTGTAAGGAGTCTCCAGTGTCAGTGCTGTGTATCAATCAGACGTGAAGCTGGAACTGTAAATTTTCTGACATCTTCAGGACAGAGGAGTTTACACTTCTGTACAGTTTCTCAAGAACAAACTGCAGGTTTTGTGTGTGTGTGTGTGTGTGTGTTTCCCCCATCGTATTAACTTGGAGAGAGAGAATAGAGTCTGATGAGGGAACAACTGTTTATCACTGCGATAACAGAAGTGACCACAGGAAATTACTCCTTTCACAGAACATTAAGTGTAACTATAAACTCATCCCCTGTTTATTGATCAGTTATCCCCCTGAAACTTAATTTGAATAATTATAAAGTGAGCTGATGAGTGAAGGCGGGATAGCGCGCTGGATCACTTTACTCGTGGACACTGTGCACGTTTTCATGGCTGAATGTTGAATGAATTAAGAATTGTAACTTGCTTTGACTGCAGTCCCTCACTGTAAACTTTTCTTCCTGCACTCTGTTCTTTGTGGAGGATGTTTGTTTTGCCGATGATTAAACTGCATCACTGAGGCATTCAAAACTTGGAAAAACATGCACTTTGATACCACAATGATGAGAGGTGCTCATTTCCCACGAGCTGTGATTCAGGGCTGATGATGGATAATAATTACAGTCCAACAATCTTCCCTTGCTTTACTCGAAAGCCCGTTACACCTCACCGGTGTGAACTGATGAAGATTCTGTCGTCTTTTACATGTTTTACATTTGTTTTCTGGATGTAAAGTTCAGACTGTCAGGTGAAAAATGGCTGGGATTCGAGGAGGTTGTTTTTATGGAGCCTTCCATGGAAGATCTGAGCGTTTTGTTGCCCGTCTCAGTTCGCTGCATTGATTGGTGGTTGTAATTCTGCTCATTGTGGTTTAATTAGATCACCCTCGTTAATTTCACCCCATTAATGGGCCACGGAGGGAAGAAAATGTCTCCTCTTCCTTTCCTTCTGTCTGGCATTATGAACCCAACAGGTCGATGCTTGTTGATTGTGAAGTGACCAGACTCTATGCATTTCTAATGTAATTATGGATTTAGTTTCATGCTCCTCCTCTGAGAGTCAATTAGAAACATCTGGAGATAAGTGGTTAAATTTTGCGTATATTTGTTTTCCCTCCTCTCCTCTTGCCATACGACCAAAAAAAAAATTCTCCTGAGGTGACTGTGATGAGTATAAAGAACGCTCACTTTGCGTCCTTAATGCTTCTCGTATCGGATCGGCCTGTGGTCGTCTTCCTCCATCACCGCTGCACTTGTTCACTCCCGTTTCCTTCTCTTTAATCTAATTATCCTGCGACACTCTGTGTGCTAGTTGATGGCTGAGAGAGGCGCTTAATGAATGCAGGAGAAAGACACGATTATACTGGATTAGTTATAAAACATTCCCCAGTGGTCCAGCATTGTTTTGACTTCTCACTTGTTTTACTGTAAAATGCTGGACAGGATTTTGTCAGAATTGATGCCATCGTTCATTAACGTGTGTTCAAGCTCGAGTGGTGGAGAATTAATTCCTTGAAGTCGTTTAAATGGAGTGTTGACATTTCAGTGGGAAATCTGCAGTATTTTAAATGTGTAACATCACATGGAGCCTTCTTTTGACAATTTTCTCTCACTTATTTATTTATTTTTAAATTGAATGTGTGAGTGTTTTCAGTGAGCACACATGAAGAGTTCGTTTAGAGTGTCACATACACTGCTGAAACATTTCCCAAAACAATTCTTAATACCTTTGAGTCTAAAGTAATGCTTGTGTGGGTTTAAGAAAAAGGGGCGTGGTTCTGAGCAGAATCTCTTCAGGAAGTTTAAAATCTGACGGCGAATCTTTTTTGTTTTGTCATGGACATTCTTAATGCTGTCCGTGGTGCTGAAGTCGTACACCATCAGAAACAAGGGTGTGTGTGTGTGAGAGAGAGAGAGAGAGAGAGAGAGAGAGTGACTGACTATCCAAAGAACCATGACTTATTGCTTTTTCAATTGTTTACTGTAAGGAACTGAGGATTATTTTAATAAGTTTTGATTAAATTCAGACCAAGTAAATTACAGTGTGGTTAAGGAAACTTTTAATAAAATAGAGGAAAAACAGAAAGAAGTACAAATACAGTCTTGTAAAACAATCACACCATTCCAGTGGCAGTTTAGTAACCGAATGTTCTCATTATACTAATGAATATTCATATAAATAACTCCAAACTCATTATTTATTAATCACCTTCATCTGCTGTGAGACAGTTTCTGTTTATACTGTTAAACTGATCCTGATCTCTGTGTGTGTGAGAGAGATTAAAATCTTTATTAATTTACAGCAGTTTTGGAGTCTGTAACGCAAAGATATTTACATACAGCTGTAATTTTGCTCAGGTTTAATGGAGACAACAATTGTTCAAATTTTTTTTAAACTTTATTCAATTATATTAAAATGTGGACGTCCTTGTTGCTGTCCATGGTTCTGAAGCTCTACACTCGTCAGAAGTGAAGTGTGTGTGTGTGTGTGTGTGTGTGTGTGTGTGTGTGTGTGTGTGTGTGTGAGAGAGAGAGAGAGAGAGAGAAGACGCCTGCAATGCGCTGTTCCTTGCGTCAATCACCACAAGTGATTAGAAAAGCGATTGAATGTGCCGCCACCTCAGGGCACTCGCAGTTAAATAGACCACAGCGCCAGTTGCTATTTTCGCTGCTGAAGTTCTCTGGGGAGGAGAAACACAAACACAAAGGAACAATCCACATCCTCTTTCTGCTTCTCTTCCACAAACCCTCAGTTCTGTCTCTCAGCATTTGGGTTTATTGTATTAGTGTTGGAGCGAAAGCCTGCGCCTCAGCGTGAGTTTGTATCTGGAGAATTGAATTTCTTCTCCTCCGTCTCATTCCTATTTCCAATGCTGTTCTTCTCCCACGTCAAACCTCTGCATCAATATTTACCCAGCAGCTGATGAGACCCACATCCACACCTACCCCACCCCCCTGCGTCGGGCTGGTCCCACTGGAGGACTTTAACTCTGTGTGGGTGTTTGGAATGTACCATTGACTCCAAAGCAGGGGTGTCCATCATGTTCAGTGTTGTGCTCCAGCTTCTGGTGGATTTAAAACAAACAAACAAAAAAACCACCTGAACAGATGCTGACAGATCAACCGACGATATGAACATTGGACTTCCTGTTTAATTTACTGGAACTGACACCTAAAGCTGCTTCTATTCCACTCCATCTTTCCTGCACATATTATTGAGATTTTCTTTGGTATTTGAAGCTTTTTTTTTTGGGGGGGGGGGGGGGGCGGCGGGCAAAAAAGCACCATTGGTGCA
>JANZXT010051789.1:0-11909 GCA_027575915.1 Betancurichthys madagascariensis
AGCTGGAGCCTATCCCAGCTGACTATGGGCGGGAGGCGGGGTACACCCTGGACAAGTTGCCAGGTTATTGCAGGGCTGACACAGAGACAAACAACCATTCACGCTCACATTATGGACACATCCACAAAAAAAACCCCACAAGTTAATCAAAAGAACTTTAATTTTGAATCAGTTCACCATTTTGACAACATGCATCTAGTCAGTAGAAAAACACTAGGAGTGATGTCATCAGAGTGAAATATCAGAAAATGTCATTCATATCAATAATGTATTTCATATGAAAAATGTGAGTTTTTCAACACGAGAAGATAAATTTCATATCTTCAAGCCAATGTGTGATGTTCTTTTTATTATATAGACACCTTCACAAACAAAAAGAACTCAAATTTATCAAAACAATTCATCGATTTCCTCACAAGTGAAATATAGAGATTTATGTCACGGTTTTGGATCTCCATGCCCCAGATGTAGCTCGTATGAAAAATACGAGTGACATATTTCCCAGTGAAACACTTATATACTCATATATATATATATATATATATAGTAAACAATACCCATTTGATCTACTGAGATTTAATTCAGCTAATTGTTCTCTAAATGTTTGAGTCACGATGAGACATTACAAGAAACAATGTACAAACAAGATTTTTACCATTTCATTTATTCTTTTGCAAGATGCTTTTATTTAGTGCAACCTGTGAAAGAAGCATACTATAAGCAGATGGACATAGTCAGACTGAAGTCAGGGGTTTCCAAACTTTTTGCAAGTGAACCCAAATGAACATCATGAATTTTTTGTGATCCTAATCCTTGACTATACAAGATTATCCAGCTTCAGATGATAAGGAGTTGAACAAAATGGAGCAAGTTCTATGAGAAAATAATCCGCACCGTGTTTGTGTGTGTGAGAGAGAGAGAGAGAGAGAGAGAGAGAGAGAGAGAGAGAGAGATATGGCTCAACAGAAAGCAGAGGGGTCAGGCAAGGCACAAGCATAATATCAAGGGCAGAACCTATAATCAATATTCAGAACACAAACTCTGTCAATAACCAAATGATCAGCATGAACTATAAAGGCTTGATAAGTCAGGCATGGAAACACTGAGCGTTAATTCATAAGATAACTGCGTAACCGAAAGTCTTGTTACATATGAACTATGGTCAGGAACAGGTGTCTCTGATTAGAATTCTGGAGACTGGGAATGGTGCGATGCATGATGGTTGTTGTGGTCTTTGGTGACTATATTTGAAGGCCACTGAGAACTCTGGGTTGTGGAGTCCTGTATGTGAATAGACACAGACATGACATTTAGTGCTCAGTAATGGTTTAGGATTGTCAATAAGTATGCAATTTGTGACACAACACTAGTTTGTTTCATGCAGGTAGATGGATGGAGAAATGCATATTTTTACTGCTGAATTCCGACGCTAGTGCTGGATAGTAAAAAGACTAAAATAGCATGTACACTCTTAATTTAAATGTGGCATTCGAATGTGACTCCTAGAGATTTTGTGAGTTTCTCTCGTGATCCCATTTGTAAATATAGTGAGCCCATGTGGGGTCACAACCTTTAGTTTGGGAAACTCTGGTGTAGTGAATCTCCACAAAATCCCTGTGATATTTCAGTATGGCAGTACACCCAGCAAAATTCAGCAACAATTAAAACATTTACAAAAAATACTGAAACATGAGAAAAGGTTGTGCAACTGCACAGACATTGGTTTCTAAAGATTAATTCACAAAGATGTTATTTTTTTCCTTTCCCTCAGTGGTGAAATGCCCGATAATTAGCAATTTAGGTGATGTAATTGCAACAGGCAACACTGAAGAAGCAAGTTATAGTGATGTTATCTACTTTGAGTGTGAATCGCCGAACAAGATGTTAGAGGGGCCAGAAAGCATACAGTGTAAAGAAAATGGACAATGGAGTGGCATTATACCAAAGTGTACAGGTAATCAAAATTTGAAATACTTTGAGAGTTTGAATTTTTCCACAATATATTTGTTTCTTTTGGCTAACTAACTGGTGCATTCATTCATTCAATTTAAATATTTTTATTAATAAACTAGTATTATGGTCTTGGAGTTGCATTTTGAGTCAGTTTAATTTTTTGAGGGTTTACTTAGTTCATTTTACCATGTATGATGGGATTTTAATGTAAAGAATTCTGTACATTTTTGAAACAAATTTTCTTTGTTACATAGACAGCCAAACCACTTTTTAAAAACTACTTCTTAAAAACTAGCTGTTTGTCTGTCTGTCTGATTGTATCTATGACAATATAGTACAACAAAAATTGCGCATTTTTATTTCTCACAGAAATAAAATGTCAGCCACCTGAAATACCACATGCATTACCTATCACTGATGAGGTGTACAAAGAAAATGATATACTAAAATATAGATGTAAAACAGGGTACAATCCCAGGCCTGGAAACCCTAAGTGCACAAAATATGGCTGGAGCATAAAACCAGAATGTGAAGGTGGTATCCCAGTGTTTTGATTTCCTGATTGTGTTAAATTTACTCAAAATTAATATTGAAATTTAACATGTTTTATCTTGCTTGTTTTGGGAATTTCTGTATGAAATTAAACTCCTCTCTGTTTTATCTTATTTTGATACTAATAGAAACTGTCTGTCTACTTCAATCATCTACAAATGATGTTGCCGTCACAAAGCCAAGAGGGAAAAATGTATTTCAAATTGGAGAATCTGTGGAGATAACATGCTCACAAAAGTACTGGGTTTTAGGAACAAAGCAAAGATCAGGAACAATTAGATGCAAAGAGGATGGGAACTGGGAGTTCAACCCAGTGTGTGAGGGTAAAATTACAAAAACAAATTAAGACTGCTAAAATATTGTTTGCACTATAGTTATAGGATACAGTAGTAAAACAAATCTTCATAAACAGTAATACAAACCAACATCTTTGCAGAAGTCACCTGTGGCTATCCCCGTGATGAACTTCTGGTATATGTTTCACTCCGCCCCCAATACTCTTATAAATTAAAGACGACTATGTGGTATTATTGTAGAGATAGTATTTACCATGAAGGTACATGTACAGAGAATGGCTGGGAGCCAAAACCACTGTGTTCTGGTATGTAAACATTTTTAAGAAGTAAGTAGTTTATTGACTTGTTTATAATGGATGGGTAAATAAAAAAATTGCCTGCATTCCAGAGACTACTTGTAGAAAACCAGAGATTGCACATGGAGCAGTAGTGGGAAAACAAGAGAATACTTATAAGTTGCAGGCAAAAATAGAGCTCCGGTGTAATCGTGGATATGAACCTGAAAGATTTTTTGTCACCTGTAAGCAGAATGGGGAATGGGACAATATGCAACACTGCAAGTGTAAGTATCAGTTTATATTATACAACAGTTAGTTCTAGTCCACTGGTTTGGTTGGCCGAGTGGCCTTCCAAGAATGCTTATATTTACTACAAATGCATTGGGATGTTTCACTGTTTGTAACACTCCCCTTGTCTATGTTCGTCACATAAAATTCCACTTCCTAGTTTGAAACAATTACCACAGTAGTGTTAGTTACATCATCAGCAGACATGGGAAATGATATTTTCATGAATTTAACTTTTGACTTAAAATATGAAAGCTTATCAGATGAAGATGAAAATAAATGCCAATTTAACTAGAAGCCCCTTTTGACAGGAATGGACAAATCAATGTCAAGTTTATTTTTATAGTGCTTTTAACAATAGACATTGTTGCAAAGCAGCTTTACAGGATTTAAATGACTTTAAACATGAGCTAATTTTATCCCTAATCTAATGTGAGCTTGTTAGGCAGCTAGCCGATTTGCTAAAAATGAGTGTGGCTTCTTCAGGATATATGTCTGCTAGAGGAGCAAAAATAAACAGAACATTTGGCCGTACTGTGTCTAAGTCACCTACTCAGTATTAATTTGGGGTTTATAGAACTGTTTGTGTAAAAGTAGCATTATATTATACTTGCAATTGTGCAGTTATACTGAATATTAGCACCCTGCGAGCTTGTGCCTATGGCTGAATCACAGCTGTGCTGATTTTCAGTCTAAGTGTACTGCTGCATGTGCAATATTGCTGAAATTGTTTGCAAATAGGCCCTCATTACAGAAAATATTTACAGACAAAATTTGAGTCTAAAAAGGGCATGAGAGTGTCAAGGTGAAACTGAGCAGAGATAGGAAAGCCATAATAATTATTACAAATATATGACAATTATTACAAATTAAATGTTTATATAAATGGGCTTGTTCAATACATCATTGTTTCTATAAGAAATGCTCATTCATAGGGACTTACAAAGTCCAAATTGTATGGCAGATGCTCCATATAATCTACACCTAATAATAAATAGAATTGACAAATTTTAGGACTTTAACAAATAGTGAAATACAAGGGTAAGTCAAAAAGTTCTAAGACAAATTGAAAAAAATGTTTATTTATGAAAATAACAAAGCTATTTCTCTACATATCCTCTATTTAAGTCTAAACACTTCTGCAAGCAGTGTTTCCATCAGAGAATTCCTTCTTTGTAGAATTCTGGGGGATGTTTTTCACACCTTTTGAAATTATAAAATCTGTCTTCAAACTTTTTGACTTGCCCTTGTATTTGATTATTAATAAGGTGAAGCCTTCTGCACAATGACTTCATTTAACATTTATGGAAGGAGTTTCCAGTGTCAGTGCATTTGTTCCTTCAGATTTTCACACGCACGCATGTGTACGGACAATAAAAAAAAAACAATTATAATCGTTTACATGGGAGAACAAGAAAGGAGAGGAAGAAATCAAATGTTTCATATTTGTTTATAGATGTATGGTATATTTATTTATTTATTTATTTATTTATTTATTAAAAAAGTAAAATGTGCAGAAGCTTCAGTGCAAAATGGGATCATATCTGAATGGGCCAATGGATTTTACTACTCATGTGACTCAGACTATAAAGCATTTGATGAAAAATGGTGGGGAATGGTGACCTGCACTGAAGGTCAAAAAAGTGATACACCACTGTGTATACGTAAGTAGTTTTATTTTTTCGGGGTACACATTCTATTGTTAATGTGAGGTGAATGGCTGTTTATTGCTCTCATGATTTTGTCTCTTCTTTACAGCTCATGATCAGTGTGGTCAAATACCCAATGTTTATGCAAAGCACAGTGAACGAAAGAAAGGGTCTGAGAATGAAACAGTGGAGTTTGAATGTGAATCAAAGCAATGTTGTTATAAATGCATCAGTGGAAACTGGAAAAAGCAAGACTGTGAATGTAAGACATTTTTGTTGATGACCTCACCAATTTAGCTGATTGGAAATTTTACTTCTAACAGGGCAAAATGTATTGCCATATTTTAACTGACATTTAATTCCAGATAGAAACTGTAATTGATCCCAGCTTGATTGATTTGCCAGAAAATTGTATAAACAAGAATTACTCTTACTATACTTTCACTACATAATGAAATGCCCAATGAAAAAAGTCCACTTATTGATTCTTTTAAAATTAAATAGCTAAGAGATGTGGCACTCCTCCTCATGTTGAAAATGCAGTTATTGCTTCTCACAATCAGCAATATGTGGAATACAAGTGTCGAGAAAATTACAGAATACATGGAAAACAGTTAATATTCTGTGATAACTCACAGTGGAATGAATCACCAACTTGTGAACGTAAGTAGATATGGACCTGGTATGTGCTGTACATAACAATTGCTCTGATTTCCCTAAATAACATGCTTCACAAGGCCTTTTTAGATTTCATTATCTTTTTTTATACTTTAAATGTCTTTATAGTGTCACTGACTGCATGTCTGTACTGAGATTGTTACTTAAATGCAAAACATTGAGATTTTCCTTTTAAGGAAGAAACCACTGTTATTTGAAATGGGAAGAATTGGACATACCCAAAATGTACAATTACCAGACAGTTTATTAGAAACACCTGGAAGCCTACTTAATCATACAATTATTCAATCACGTGGCACAGCAGCACATTGCTTAAAATCACATGGATACAGGTCAGGAGCTTCAGTTAATGTTCTCATCAGACATGAGAATGGGAAAAATGTAATCTCAGTAACTTTGACAATGTCATCTTTGTTGGTACCAGACTGGTTGGTTTGAGTATTTCAGAATCTGCAGATCTGCTAGGATTTTACAAACAGTCTGTAGAGCTTTCACAAAATGGTGTGAAAAACAAGAACAACAACAACAACAAAAAAACATCCCATGAAGGGCACTACAGTGGGCACAGATTCACCAAAACTGGACAGTCAAAGATTTGAAAAACATTGTCTGGTAAAATGCATTTCAATTTCTGATGCAACGTGCTGATTGTATGGTCAGAATTTAGCATCAACATCATGGACCAAACCTACCTTGTGTCAACATTTCAGTCTGGTAGTGGTGGTGTAACAATATGGGAAATGTTTTCTTGGCAAACATTTGGTTGCTTAATACAAATTGAACATCATTTGAATGTTGATGACCACATGCATCTGTTTATGGCCAGCATTTATCTATCCTATTAGCCTGGCAAGCCAGACTAAATGTAAGCAAAAATTTTTGTAGGCAAAAATATTTTTGGCCGCTAGGCGGGTGGGTCTAGTTTACTAGGCTACTATCCTATAGTACTTCCAGCATGATAATGAGTTCAGTGTACTTCAATAGGCACATGAAATCTGCAGATAACATAATCTGCTCAGATAACATAAGATAAGACATAAGACACTGCAAAACACACACACAGACAGACAGAGCATCAAATAAACACAAGTGTGATCATTTTGCCACTCAGTTCCTTGGCTTTGCCCTCCATTCACAAACCGGTGCTTGACCATGCCCCTGCTGCCACATACCCCCACTGCCTGAATCAAGCCGGGGAGACATCCAGCCTGCAGCTGACTCCCCCACTGATGGGAAAGATCATCCACCACCACTATCTGTGCTCCCAGCCTGTGGATCACTGTGAATTTGGAGGGCTAGATACCAACAGGTGATCCACGCATTGGCATCTTTCATGCGGTGGAGCCACTGGAGTGGGGTGTGAGCATAGGGTGAAAGGGAGCCCCAGCAGGTAGTATTGGAGGGTGAGGACTGCCCATTTGATGGCCAAATACTCCTTTTCAATGGTGTTGTACTTTGTCTCTCACACTGAGTGCTTGTGGCTTATGTACAGCACCGGGTCCTCTTCCCCCTCCACCATCTGGGATAGAACAGCCCCCAGCCCTCTGTCTGATATGTCCATCTGTAAAATAAAGGTGAGAGAGAAGTCAGGGGAGTGTAACAGTGGCCCCCTACACAGTGCAGCTTTTACCTTGGTGAAAGCCTGTTGGCATTGCTTTGTCCACTAGACCGGATTTGGCACCCCCTTTTTAGTGAGATCAGTCAGTGGAATGGTGATGTCAGAATAGTTAGGTACAAACCTGCGATAGTAGCCACCCAGCCCCAGGAACTGTCTCACCCCATTTTTAGTCTTTGGCCTCAGGAAAGTCGCAACAGCTGCAGTCTTGTCAATTTGGGGCTGCACCTGCTCATGACCCAAGTGGAAGCCCAGATACCATACTTCCACCTGTCCAATCACACATTTCTTTGGGATAGCCATGAATCCTGCATGTTGTTTCAATGACTCCAGGATTGCCCTGAGGTGCTTTATGTGCTGCGGCCAATCATTGCAATATATAATAATATCGTCTAGGTAGGCATGCGGGTGGAGGATTTTGTCCATTAGCTGCTGGAATGTCACCAGTGCCCCAAATAACCTTAACGGAAGGGTGACGAGTTGGTGTAAGCCAAAGTGAGTGGAAAAGGCCATTTTTTTAGGGATAGAGGAGTCAAGGGGATCTGCCAAAATCCCTTGGTTAGACCCACTGTCAAGAAAAGTGAGCGGTGCATAACTGATCGAGCAACTCATCAATGCAAGGCATTGGTACACATCGAATTTAGACACCGCATTGACCTTTCTATATTCCACACAGAACCGGACAGGCCCATCTGTCTTGGAGACCAAGAGCACCGGGCTGCTCCAGTCACTTTGTGACTCTTTGAATATTCCCATCCCGAGCATGGCCTTGAGTTTGTCTCAAGCCACAGTTGTCTTGTGTTCTGGTAAGTGGTAAGGGCAGCTACACACCACCACCCCTGGGGGCATCTCAGTGAGGTGTTCTATGAGGTGAGTGCAGCCAGGCAAGGACAAGAACACATTGGAAATCTCTGTTTGCAACTTGGCAACCTCCATGAAATTGAGACCATGAGAGGTGGTCTCCACAGGTGACCGGGGTGGACTGAGTGGTTACTTTCCTTTTTGACTCTGGCCCCAGCTTCACCAGAATTACTGATGACAATGCCACAGGGACCCTCTCATTCCATTATTTCAGTAGATTGAGGTGGTAGATCTGCAGTGCCCTGCCCCATCCGTTTGCGTCACCTCATCGTCAATGTCCCTGATTCACCGTGTAACCTCAAAGGGCCCTTGCCACATAGCAAGTAATTTTGATTTTGACGTGGGTAATAATACAAGCACTTTCCCAGAGTTTCCCAGAGTGAACTTTTGGAGGCGCATACCCCTGTTATACAGCCAGGCCTTACATTCTTCCATCTGCCACAAAATCTCCTGGGTTAGGTGACTGAGTGTGCCGAGTTTTGCGCACAGGTTGAGAATATATTGAATTTTCTTTTTACTGTTAGAAGGTCCCTCCTCACAGTACATCCAGGACGCCACATAGCTTATGCCCATCTAATAATTTGAATGGGAAAAACCCAGTGGAGGTTTGCAGAACCTCTCGTACTGCAAATAACAGGGGCTTGAGCTATTTATCCCAATTGCATGTGTCTTTGCTTGCAAACTTATGAGTGAAATTCTTAAGGGTTTGGTTAAACCATTTGACCAAGCTGTCTGTCTGTGAGTGACAGACGCTGGTGCAGATGGGTTTAACCCCTAATAATTCATAGAGTTCACAAAGTGTGTGTGACCTGAATATAGTGCCCTGATGAATCAAGATTTCCTTGGGAATCCTCACTCGGGAGATCATTTTAAACAGTGCCTCTGCAAAATTGCGTGCTGAAATGTGCAGCTAAACTGCTTCTGGGAATTGCGTTGCATAGTCTACCAGGACTAAAATAAAGTGATGCCCTTGCACAGACTGGTCTAATGGCCCAATGAGATCCATACCAATTCTTTCAAAGGGGGTCTCAATCAGAGGAAGAGGGCACAAAGTAGCACTTGGAAGATGGCTCTGAACACTTGCAGCAATACATTTATGTCTGAGGACTTCAGTTGACTTGCTAACTTTAGGACTGCAGTTGTCATGAACAGTTTTGTACTCAAGCTTCCATCAATGAACAGTTTATAACTTAAACAAAACAGACTTCATGTAAAAACTATAATGAATTTCCTGGTTACACAGTTGTACTTTGTGACTATATAGGACATCTACGACATCTATATGCTATCTGTTATCACCCAAATGAGGATGGGTTCCCTTTTGAGTCTGGTTCCTCTCGAGGTTTCTTCCTCATATCGTCTGAGGGACTTTTTCCTCACCACTGTCGCCACAGGTTTGCTCATTGGGGATAAATTAGGGATAAAATGAATTCATGTTTAAAGTCTTTAATTTTCTGTCAAGCTGCTTTGCGACAATGTTGTTAAAAGCGCTATACAAATAAACTTGACTTGACTTGACATTAAAGACTGGGAAGGTAACAGTCCACTCTGAAAGGCCTGGTATGTCTCCAAGTCATATTGATATATCTTTCCTCAAAAACAACAAGAAAAACAGTTTTCCAATGATTTTCCCAGGTATGTCCCATTAAAAGGAACTTCCATCCATTCACACAGTTTTCTTATGATCTCTATCATGGGGCATGGCAATATATTGGTATGACAATACACCATGATGTCATCAATATATTAGTAATATCATGCAGGTGCTGTTTATCCTGATGCCCATTCCATTTTCAAGAACATTTCTGTGATCGCCTTTTTTGTGATCAGGAAGCCATGGCCTAATGGTTAGAAACGCAGCTTTGGGACCAAAAGGTCGCCAGTTCAAGTCCCTGGTTGAGCAGGAATGGCTGAAGTGCTCTTGAGCAAGGCACCTAACCTGCAGCTGCTTCTTTGGGTAAGCATGTCTGCTAAATGTAATGATTGGTTGAGCCCAACCAATACCATCTGTAATATTCCTCTAAGCTGCCAGTGGGCACCCTCCCCTTCTTTTGAATCATTTCCTTGGTTATCCTTCTCATTTCCTGGTCCCACATGGCCCTGTAGTCATTTTTTTTTCATAAAGCCTTAGTTTGCCTGTGTTTGTCTGAAGACTGAGCTGTATTGCCCAATGGCTTTCTGTGTGTATATGATCGTACCGCGCCTTGTCTCAATTTTGACCTTGTCTTTGTTTACCATTCTGATCGCTGTTGTTTTGAGCCTGCTGTGCCTGCTATTTATGATATTGCTATAACCCTGAACCCTTTCACACAAGTGCTCCTATCGATAAACTTCCTGTTTATGGATCCATCCATACACTGCCTCTATGAACCCTTTGTTACACCATCATATTCTAAAGCAGGGTTATTCTAAAATTTGTGGATGTCCAGTTATATTAAATTCCTCCATTGTAAATCTACAGATACAGTGCCCTCGACAATTATTGGGGAAGCCATGGCCTAAATAGTTAGAGAAGCAGCTTTGGGACCAAAAGGTAGACGGTTCAATTCCCTGGACCAGCAGGAATGGCTGAAGTGCCCTTGAGCAAGGCACCTAACTCCGAATTACTCCCCAGGCTGCTCTGGGTATGTTGTATGTCACTCTGGATAAGAGTGTCTGCTAAATGCCATTAATGTAATCTAATGTATTGGCACCCCTTGTCAAGATTAGTAAAAAGGATGAGAAAAAAATCCCCCTGTTGGTGAAGTCGCTTCATCTCTCACTGAGAAAAAAAACAACATTTTAATTGAATAAATTTATTCACAGGAAAACAAATCCCTTGTCCCTTTCTTCGAATCCCCCTTTTTTATGAATCTTTACAAGGTGTGCTAGTAATCCTCAAGGGCACAGTAAGTCACTAACATAACAATTACATTTTAATGCTTAATGATTACTGATTATTTTATAGCTATATTTGACACAACATGAAGCGGTTTTGTATTATAGTTGTGCTTTATGTCTTTATGTTACAACTTTTAACCAGGACTCATGTTTTCTGAGTCTGTGAAAACTTTTCTTGGCTTTTCTTTGCTAAAAAGTCCAAAGGTCTCAAGACTAGATATCTTTATAGATCAGCTCGCTCACACACACACACACACACACACACACACACACACACACACTTTCCTCATTTACACTTCATATGATTTCTCACTGGTTTTCCAGGAAGTGATCATTCAGATAATAATGATTAACACAAGACAAGTTCTCTGAAGAAGACATTGTTCATTTTTATATCTGGTGTACACTAAAGCCCACAGTCGTTCCTCGCATTCCACACACACACACACACACACACACACACACACACACACACACCTGACCATAACTAGGTCGGAATGTGTAACGTGTTGATTAAATAAAAAGGCTCTTTTACTATTTATACTAAAACAAGCACCTGCTTTTCTACAGCACGCAGCTTCTCAGCTTCGCAGATAAACTCAGTCATCTATAATTTTAGCGTCAGAATTTGTTAACAGTTTGTTATTCGAATTTCTATATAAATGTGTTGAAATGCACAGATGAGCAAATATCCAAAAATAACATAAATATCATGAATCTGCCCATATTCAGCATCATAATATCCACTATTATGCCAATGACATATGTTATTTACCAGCTGGGAGGTCACGGTATTTCACCATACGGACCGACCTTAAGCTGGTAAATAATATATTTATTTTTTTCTTTACCAAATTCT
>JANZXT010052074.1:0-11750 GCA_027575915.1 Betancurichthys madagascariensis
TTTCCTTCTGCTTAACTCTGACAAGACTGAAGCACTTGTACTCGGACCACATGCAGCTAGAAGTAAGTTTTCTGATTCCACAGTAACTCTGGATGGCCTTTCTGTTTCTTCACGTGCAGCAGTAAAAGACCTCGGAGTGATTATTGACCCCAGTCTTTCATTCAAAACACATTGATAACATTACCCGGATAGCTTTCTTTCATCTCAGAAATATTGCTAAGATAAGAAATTCAATGTCACTACATGCTGCGGAAAAACTAGTTCATGCTTTCATTACCTCCAGGTTGGATTATTGTACACGGCGAGCTACCTTAAAGCTGTTACCCATAATGGTCGGCACATACTATACATCGTTCCAATTCAGCAGGAGCTGGATACCCAGCCGCTCCCAGATGATTCATTGGAGTTCTCAAGGATGCCTAAGGCCTGCTGCAGGAAGTGCGGTGTGGAAAAGCCGTTGCCTTTCCTTGGGCCCCACTACAAGTCCTGTAATGTGGTAGAGGTAAGTAGCACTCAAAGTATTCACTTAACAGAATACAGATACAGCGCCCTCCAGAATTATTGGCACCCCTGTGTAAAGATGTGTTAAAACATCACAATGAATTCACTTTTTATCGTAGAATTATGCCCTCACTCTGAAAATTGTAGAAAAGTGTAACCTTCAACTCATGTGAATTTTGAGAAAATTAAAAAATCGCTGACTAAGAAAAAAATATTTTTCATAAAACCACTTGTTCCACAATTATTGGCACCCCTAACACTTGTGTGAAATGAATGTAATTTAAGTACATCTGGCAGTTGTACAGTAGTTTACAAAACTGGTCAGAGTATGTAAGAACCTCTAATTAGTAGTTCATCACTTCCCATTTCCCTGGGGTATAAATATGACATAACACAGAGCCCATTTCTCTTATCCACTCTTCAACATGTGACAGACAAAGGAACACACAATTCAAGTGTGGCAGATGCGCATCGTCCTTCACAAGTCACTCAATGGCTACAAGAAAATAGTCAATCACCTGCACCTGGCCATATCTACTGTCAGAGGAATCATGAACACATGTAAAATGACTGAAACAGTGGCAAACAAGCCTGGACTATGGTGCATGTTTATTTTGCGAGCACGCGCAGTGAGGAGGATGGTAAGAGAAGCAAAAAATTCTCCAGAGCTCACTGTTAAAGAATTGCAACCAATAGTAGCATCTTAGGGTCACAAAGTCTACAATAAAAACAGCAGGTGTCATCTCCATGCCAACAAGCCATTTGGAGGCCATGCAGAGGAAGAACTCTTTCTCACTGAAAGTCATAAAAACAAACGTCTGGAGTTCACTAAATGGTACTGGGACCTCAACTGGGACCATGTGTTTTGGTCAGATGAGACCAAGAAAGAGCTTTTTGGCACTGAAAACTCTAGGTGGGTCTGGCCTAACACAGAAGATGAGTATGCAGAAAAGCACCCTGCACACTTTGAAGTATGTGGGAGGATTGGTGATGCTGTGAGCCTGTTTCTCTTTCAAAGGCCCTGGGAATCTTGTTTAAGGTGTGTGCCATCATGAATGCTTTGAATTACCAGGACAATTTAAATCAAAGTCTTGTGTCCTCTGCCCAAAAGCTGAATATGGGTTGTCACTTGGTCTTTCAGGAAGGGAATGACCCTACACATGTGGCCAAATATAAACAGGAATTGTTCTACAGACACAAAATGAAGCTCCTCCCATGGCCATTTTAGTCCCCAGACCTCAACCCCCTCAAAAGCTGTAGACTGAGCTGAGGAGGAGAGTGTAAATGAGAGAGCTCAAGTTGTTGGATGATTTAGAAAGATTGTCCAAAGATTAATGGTCAAAGATCCCTCTTTCTGTATTCTCCAATCATGGGAAATGTTGCAGAAAACATTAAAAGTTGTTTTGTTGGCAAAGAGGGGGTTGTACAAAGTGTTAACATTAGGGGTGCCAATAATTGTGGCACACATGATTTAATGTAAAACATTTATTTCTTCATGTGGGATTTTTTCCTCACTTAATGAATGTGCTTGAATTAAAGGCTGGATTTTTGTCTTTTCTGTTTTGTTGTCCTATAATTTTTATTTGAAAAAATGAATTTATTATGAGCTAAAGAACACAACTTAACCAGGGGTGCCAATAATTATGGAGGGCGCTGTACATGTAGATTGATTACGTTATGTTGGCTTCTTCTCGTTGGCTTTTTTCTCTCTTCTCTCTTGTCTATCGGCATAGGAACCATACCTAACCTAAACTCATTTGTATTGTGTTGTATTGTCTCTATTCACAGATCAGTGATGAGCCCCAAACCATGGAAGACCTTCCAATAACAGAGCAGAATGATGTCAGTGCCAGAGTTGAGGTATTGTTTTTTTTTAATATATATAATTATTATTTATTTTATTTTTCTACTTTAACCACAATGTCTTGTGAGGTGTGAAAGCTACAGGGTTCCCAAGGGTGCTTGAAATGCTTGAATTTCAATGTTGTGTTTTCAAAGTTTGAAAAATGCTTGAAATTTTTGTGAAAGTAAAAAAAAAAATGCATCCTATATGTCATCCTATTTGTTGCGCTGATTGGTTATAGTACCATCCTATTGCATGCAGAGGGATTTGAAAGACAGCGCCAGGTAGCCAGGCTACCTTCTAACGGTGCTGGAAAAGCTGGAAAATTGGTCTTGAAGGTCCTTGAAAAGTGCTTGAATTTGGCCCAGAAAAAGGTGTGGGAACTGTGAAGCTAAGAAATAAGTACAAACTTTCTCTTTTTTTCAGGAGTGTCCCATCTGTGGCGAACTTTTTAACCATCAAGACTTGGCCTGGCACTGCAGCTTCTGCGGAGATGTTGGGTACTAATTTGACTTGATGAAATGTTAAGGCACTGTTAAAGTTTTTTACACTCATAATTGCAGCAGAATTTTGCTGTAATCATGCTATGTGCATGTGACTCCTTAGATTTCCAGCAGACCACCATTCCTTTACCTTAGACGAACCTACTGAGGGTCCCAGTCACGCCGTGTTAAGTCCTGCTGCTGCAGTTGTCGAAGGTACCTCACAGACACTCTTCAATAGAGATGCTCCGATCAGTATTTTTTGTGCCGATTACCGATCACCAAAATCATGATCTGCTGATTACCGATCACTGCCGATTACAGAAAGAATTGTATTCTTCCATACCTTTTATCTAGCAGAGGATGCACCATTAACCGTTAACTATCTATGAAATATCTACTGCATACTGACCAATGAAACAGTAGAAACAGTCAAGTTTTCATGGACCAATCAGAATGGGAATAATTTACAGAACTCAAATTGGTATTTGGCAATCTATCTTTCAATCTAATGTGAAATAAATTATAGCATAAATTATTAAACAATTCAGACTCAACTAAAAGACTCATCCTCACATTGTTTTGAACAATTAATATGGGATTATAGGATAGTAATATAATATTTCATATTGTTTAACTATGAAGAAATTAAAGATGTAATGACTAGAATGATGTACCCACAATATAGAGTGAGAAAACAGTGGACCATGCTCAAAACATGGGCGGGCACACACACACACACACACACACACACACACACACACACACACACACGTGCGCGCTGGTGGAGAGGATCCCTTTCTGTCTGCTCCAGCGCCAGGGACACTGCTTTGCTCTCACTCTCTCTACCCCCCCTCCTTTATCTGTGGCCGTTCTAGTTGGACTACCGACGAAACGAAACTAATCGGCTGGCTGTTGTCAAAACAATATAATGTTGACAACATTATACACTGACGGTGTTATGCTAATACTACACCATTCATCTGTGTTCAAGTTCGCCAACTGACGAGTGCTTCGGAATTGCGAAAAAAAGTCGCAGGAATAGTTTACGTCACTTGATCAGCTTTTGTGATCGGCACTTTATAAGCGTCGCCGATCAAGCTATCTTTGGAAATATCGGCCGATCATTATCGGCTGCCGATCGATCGGAACATCTCTGCTCTTCAGTAACAAAAATGTACAAATGAAAATACCTGAAATATATTATTCATTTTATAAATGGCTAGTCTTTCACTCAACAGGGACCACTCCTGTCGGAATTTGATGTCATGTGTTCACTTATGGTCTAGCCCTATTAAATGTAGTAGTAGAAAGAAGTATTAAGTTGGTATTTTCATATGCAGTCAATATATTCATAGTTTTTGTGATTATTTTAAGTTGTGTCTTGTTTGTATTTCATAGACTGGCAGCAGATTGTAGATTCCTCGGCAGCTGTATCTCTTTTCCGCAGCCGCATCTTGAGAGAACAAGCGCAGGAGTCAGAGCTCCGTATGGCAATGAATCTTCATTCAGACCTGGCTGACTGAGAGTTGTCCATCATTACTTTCTACAAACATAAAAGGACAAAATGGGCTGCCCCACTGCACTGTGTGCTAGAAGGTAGCAATATTCATAGTAACCATATTAAATCATTGTAAACCAAGAGCCTATCATCAGTCTAACAGTAGAGTTTAAAAATATGTTATCATTGAGGCTGCACTCTGTACAGGATCCTTGTCAACGCTTCATGACCTGGCATCAGTCCAAATGACTAGAATTGTCTAAATTGTCTAAATCTGTGTTTGCCTTTTTTTTTTTATAAGCCTGTAAGGTTCTCAAGGCTTGGAGAAAAGGTTATGGGCAAGTAAATCATGGCTTAAAATAAATAATAAAATAAATAATTTTCTTAAATAATCTTCATCCAGTGAGAATCACCCATAATTGACTGTATGCAGGTCCTAGACAGATTTACCATGACATTGTTTTGTTTTAAAGGTACTATTTGTAATTTTAGCGTCAGTTTCAAGTGTAACACATGCAAAAATCATCTGTAACAATGCAGTGTGAAGAAATAATCCTAATACATGTCCTCACCTCACCAGAGTACAGTATATCCATAGAATGAGAAATCTCCTTCACAATTTGCATGCTAACTGCCTACCTCCGGCCTGTCCCTTCTTCCGCTGCCCTCCTGTGATTACCCTGCAGTACTGCAAATCACAGGACGACAGGGGAATTTCTGGAAGGTTTTGTTGGCTAGTGCGCTAACTGAGGGAGATATCTGCAATGCTATGGATATACATGTCTGTAGGATTATATCTTCCCAGTCCGTTGGTATGTACAGTTTTACATGCTTTACACTCGAAACGGGCACCAAAATCACAATTAGTATATTTTACTATGTTTGTAATGATCTAATGCAAGAACTGTTTGCCCCTAGGTAGGTAGTCTTGTCTGCATGTGGCAATCTCTTGCCAGCATGACCACTATCACTATAACCTCAAGGTTCATTAGGTCTGAGAGAAACGGACGGTATAGCTTGATGAAGTTAACTGCTTACATGCATTGTTCCACTTCAAACTGAGTCTCATTTTTTTTGTTTTAGGTGATCTGGCTATAGGAGAAGGTGTCAAGCGGCATGTAATCAGCTTTGCCATGCATATTGTGCAGACCGGGATACACATGAATTTTGGTATGTTGGTTTGCTATCTCTTTTTGATCTGCCAAGTGTTAATGCTGTGATGTCATGGCAAAATACAATATACAGCTCTGTTTAAACCCTAAGAAAACACCTTCAAAATTATAGACTTTATATAATTTTTTGTCTATTTAATGAATGAGTATTTTGGTAAATTTTGTTTGGTTTTATCGCGATCCTGCAGGCACTGCTAACATAACGAGATTGTTTGATGGACAGCAAAATCACCTCATCCCTAGTGGATCTCAGCCATTGATTGACAATGACTTGTTCATCATGGCAGGCCGAATAGTTGGCCATTCATTTATTCACGGTGGTCCTGGTTTGGCTGGGATCAGTCCAGCCATTGTCCATGTCCTGCTTGGGGGAGCATTGGAGACAGCAACCTTGAGCCTGGAGGATTGCCCTGATGTCGATCAGCAAAGGACAATACAGTTGGTAAGGAGCAGTGGTGTACAGTAGAAGTGGTTATCAGTAACTATTGGTGGTTTTCCACTGCACATTCATGGCACGGCTCCATAAAGGTGCTCTTCCATTTCAGCTCAGATTTCTATTGTTTGTCGTCAATGTGGTTGAGGTCATAACAAGGGCGATCGCGGAGGCTGCATCTTGTCTCACGCGCTTTTTGTTCCTCTATTCAGGTCCAGGCTCTCTCTCTACACGCTCCACAGCTGGTTTTATACCAAGCATTCAAATATTTCAGGTGAAAGAATAACAAGTCTCGGCACAGATCAGTGGGCACTGTTGCTGCAGTGATTTTAAAATGTACAGAATTGATTCTCATTCTCATTTCGGATATTGGCTCGTGACTCCTAGAGCAGTGACAATCTGGCCAATTAGTGGAAGGCAGTAAGCTGACGTTATGTTTTAGTGTCACCTTGACCCACTTGGAAACAGGGCTGAGGAGGTACCAAAATAGCACCTGGTACCAGGTACAAGGGTTTAGTGGGAAAGCGTCAAAGCTGCGCTGTGCTGTACTGCACTGTGCTAGTAGACAAGCTTCATAGAACATTTACTGAAGTACTGTGCCGCTACATTTTAAATATTGCACTTTGACCGTCACGTTTGTCGGGGCTCTTGAGACTGAAATGTACGAAAATGTTGTGAATTTGGCCCCTGTTTCAAATATATTGACAATATCTCTGGGGTGTCCAGAGTACCGGTTGTCAAATGCCAATGTCGTCAGATGACAATTTTTATACTGCCTGCAGGTTCATTCCTACATGTCAGTTGTACCAATAAACGGCCCATCAGTGCTGTAAACAAGAATATAGAATATTTCCTTGTATCGTTTGTCAGGTTTCCTTGTTCCCTGTTGTCTCATTCTGAAGGGGTAAAAGAAAGGTGTTTTTTTTTTTTTTCCTTGCAAATTTGGCAATAGGATTTTTATTGTGTTTAGAGTACACACACAAAATAACCATTGATATTACATATTGATGATGCAAAATAAAATGTTGTGATTGGTCCGAACCCAAAGTACATTTTGTCAGGAGATATTGTCAGTGTTTGAGTGTTTCAATATCCCTTCCTCACAACAGCTGGAGGGTAACGAGGAGCTGTCCGAAGACCAGAAAGCAGATGTCCGATACCTAACTGACCAGCTTGAACTGCCACCATTGAGCCAGATGAACAGAATGTACATCCATCAAACACTTATGCAACAAGTGGTAAGAATAGATTATGTAAAGTTGCATTAATAATATTGAAAACCAATATCAAATAGAGTATAATTACTGTAAACAATATCTATGTAAATTGTTGAAATGGACCAAAGTATTCTTCCAAAGACCTCTCAAGCTGTGATGTAACAAAAACATTTTTAAAACATTTTGGGGATGTCTGTATTTCATTGAAACCAGGTTTTGGGCAGGACTACACCTCAGATAAGACAGCTGTGAAAAGGCCTCAAAGAAACGGGTGTGTGGCCAATCTTGTCGAGGCGGAGGAATGTGGCTGACGCAGTCTTCCCCAGAGAGGTGCAGTGCAGTCCCCAGGTACGATGCCACACTATATGCATTACTTAAATGTCCGTGTGGGTGAACATGTCTGGGACCCCTGCGACATTGTACTGAGGTTGTATTGTAAGGGGAAAACAACGCATGCCACAGCAAATCACACCCATGAATAACAGTGTACATTAAATGATACACATACAGTATAGATTAACCATATAACCATATATAACCATCTATATCATATATAACTGTGTAAAATCATCTTTATTGTCAGATGTAGGGAAAGACTGTGTGGGGAATAATATGTGGTTAGTAACAAAGTTCTAGGGTTAGGGTGTTATTTATACATAAAATATGTAACTGTTTATCTGCATGTTCTCCCCCTGATTGGCTAGAATTGGTATTCCTCAGGGATGGGTGCCTGAAGAATTCAGCTTCAGCCTCAATGCCCATAGGAATATTAGCATTGGCAGCTACCAGTGTGTGTTTATACTAAGTATTTATTCTGTTTGATGGCACCTCACAAGGGCAGTTGCTAATACCTCAGACAAACATTTCTTGCCCTTTTTAGCTGGAGCATATATCTAAGTAATTTCATCATACTTTTTACTACCCTTTCAAAATGATGAAATTTTCTCACATTCAGTAAGCTACACTATTCAGCTACTGTATTGAAATGGATATAAAAACTATCAAAACTCTTGTTGAAGAACATGATGTAGGTATAGGCAGCCCGCCTCCACTATAAATACTTCCACTGAAGTTGTATATGCTTCATTCATTTGTTCCTCCCAAGATGCATTGATTGTCTGAATTTTTGTGTTTAGGTCATGATTGATCACATCATCTGGCCAACGGCAGATGACGATGACGATGAGGAGGACTACACAATTGAAACTAGAGCCAGGATTGCAAGTTACCTTAGGCAGTTCATTGAAACATGTAAGTCATGAGCTATTTGTTTTCTGCTGGCATATTAGTTGTGTACAGCTGCAGCTGGCCACTTGTTTTGTCCTGTACTCCTTTAGCTAACAGCTTAAAGGTATAATATAGGACTTGATCTAATCTTTATGATATTCATTAGTACTCCTTTTCCATAGAAACACTTGCGGGAGTTTGTTAGGTTACCTGTTTGACAAAAAAAAGTTATTTAAAAATCGTTACTTTCCTGCTATAAAGCTGAAATGTTACCATGAATATTAAGTCATGAATAATTCCACTTCTACTTTTTTTCCCTTTTTTTTATTCTTCCAGCTGAAGCAAACTCGCTTGTGGAACTGTTAAGGTTTTGGACAGGATGGGAGGTGCTTGCGGGTCAGCTGATGTTGGAAGTGAGGTGTGGACAGTTCCCCACATCAAGAACTTGCTTCCAAACCCTCCGTATCCCTGGCCATTTTAAAAGCTATGATGATTTCAAAAATGCACTTCAAGCGTCAATTAACACTGTGGACACAGGATTTGGAATGCATTGATGTTTGGCCTTTTTATATATGTGTGCTTGGCGCATGAGGCGCACTTGTTACGAAGTGCACTTGTTCTTTTTGTGTGTGCTATTAAGTGCTGTTATTGCTATATTACTATAAATTGTGCTTTCCTCTTTGGGCGCACTAATAGTTCTTGTTAACATGGCATTTATTATTGGTAAGTGTTGTTTATAAAGAGTGCTTGCATGTTCTTGTCTCTGCACTTATACACTTTTAATGTTGTTGGCAAATAAAAAAATATATACTGGAAGTGAGGATGTACCTGGTACATGGTGTACTATTTTCATTACAATTTTGTGCACTTGGAGTGTTCTGAAGCAGCATCAAAGTATGTCTAACATGTACTTGCAGCATAATAAGTCTGATAAAATGACACCACTGTTGTTGTTACACAACCCATGCTGCCTGTATTCATGACACCTGCATCCAGTCACACCCTGAATTAATCAGAAACTTCAGAGATCCTGCTTTTGGTTATGAACACTTCCCACAAATTGCTGCTGTTATAAGTATGGCACAAGTCCCACTTCACCTCACTCATCAAGAAAAAGCCAAGATCATCAGAATGCAGACAAAGGTTTGTAATAGCTCCTGATATGTCTTTTTGTTCAATGCTTGCAGATAACACTTGGTAAATTGTGAATAAATAAAAAAAATAATACTGAAAAAGGAAGAAAAGGAGAGTGCTGCGCTGGGTCAATTGTTTGGAGAAAAATCAGGTGCTCTTCAGAAAGGACATGAGAATCTTCAGTGCTTTGCTTTTGACTCTCCCTAAAATGTGAAGGCCCAAACAGTAGGCTCCTTGTTGAAGGTGGTAGTCTTAAAAATCCGAGGCACACTGATTTTAGTGAAGAAAGTTAAAAATCCTTTATTTTAAGGGATAACGCCTACGCGTTTCGACTGCAAACCAGTCTTCATCAGGGCAAACTTTGTTACTTCTTACAAAGGTGCTTTTAAAATGGATTCCATGTCATGTGACATAGTGACATGTCCAATCAAAATCAGTGCATTGTGAAACTCTTGAAACATAAAAATCCCATCACCAGTGCTTTTGTACAATGGACAATAGACTATAGTGTATATGATATGACAAAACAGTCTAATAGGACTCAGATATTTAGATAAGTTCTCAATTAGAAATGCATTAACAGAGGCCAAATAAGGCCCTAATGGCTACGTGCCTAGACACAGCTAGCTATAGGCACCAGAGCACAGGTAAACAGGTAAACATACTGTAGCCTTTGAACATCAGAAGACTATGGCAATTTTCATGGCATTTCATCACTTTCAGTAGAAGGATCACATATAAGAAAGCAATCCATGGCAAAACATTACAGATCACAATAGGCAATAGGCAAACATAGGTTACTTTATAAAAAAGGGGAAAAATCTATTTCCTCATTCCAGGGTGGGATGTGGCCCTCAATGTATGGATCCAGAATGTTTTCCTCTGTAAGAGCCATTTCAGTCTGTCTCCCCCCCGGTGCTTTTTGGGATTACTTCAATGGCCATGGCTTTTAGAGTCATATGGTTAGTATGGCCAGCATTTTTGTAGTGTTGGGCCATTGGATAGTTTGGATTCTGTGTTTTAATCGCATTCTTATGTTCAGCCAGTCTTTGACGGAATTTACGTTTGGTACGGCCCACATAAAGACATCCACACTCACATTCAAGTCTATACACCACAAATGTTGTGTTACAGTTGGCAAAGTCATGACAATAGAAAACTCTCTGTGTAAAAACATCCACAAACCTGTCCTCCCTCTTAATATTATCACAATGATTACAGGCCCCACACCTGTAGGTGCCTTTTGGCTTAGGGAAGTACTGCTTGGGTTTATCAGCTGGTAAGTGGCTTTTGACCAAACTGTCTTTGAGTGTTGGTGCCCTTCGCAAAGGAGACAGTTGGAGGTTCTGTAAACAATGAGGAGAGGGTGTCATCGCTCAATAATATGTCCCAGTTTTGTGTTATTGCATTTTTAACTTTATAGGCCATATTGCTGTATTGTGTGTAGAAAAACATTCTAGGGTGTTGTTGTTCCATTCGAGTTCTCTTTGTCATCAGTTGTTTTCTGTTTAGAGATTTTGTTTTAGTCAAGGCACTCTCCAAAACTTTATTTTCATAGCCTCTTTGTTTGAATCTGTGAAGCATGTCATCAGCCTGGTGTTCAAAGTCCCCATCATCATCACAGATCCTTATCAGTCTTTGAAATTGGCCGTATGGGATGTTGGTAATCAGACTTTTAGGATGAAAGCTGTCAGCCCTCAAGATGGTGTTCCTGTCTGTGCTTTTTCTATAGATTGTACTGTGTAATCGGCCATCAGTGTCAATGCTGATTGTCAAATCAAGAAAATTAATTTCTGTGGCACTATACTCCAGACTAAGTCTGATGTTGGTGTTAGTGGAGTTCAGGTACTGGCGGAAAGCAACAAGTTTATCTTCAGGCCCAGAAAATGTAAAAAAGAGGTCGTCAATATATCTCCCATACTATTTTATTAAATGTTTGAAAGGATTGGTGTGACTGTATATGTATCTCTCTTCCCACAGACCCAAATACAGTCCAGCATAGTTGGGTGCATAGGCCGTGCCCATTGCAGTGCCTTTGATTTGCCGGTAGAGCTTGTCCTGGAACAAAAAGATGTTATTTGTTAAAGTCCAATTTGTTAGGTCCACTAAGAAATCAGTAGGGGGGCAGTTAGCATTAGGCCTTTGCTGAAGAAAGTATCGTAGGCACCGTTCGAACTACGGGGGTACTCGGGGGATCCGAGATCCCCTGAAACAGACATGAGATCCCTTGAAAACATGAT
>JANZXT010052397.1:0-11615 GCA_027575915.1 Betancurichthys madagascariensis
GCTGGGATAGGCTCCAGCTTGCCTGCGACCCTGTAGAAGGATAAAGCGGCTAGAGATAATGAGATGAGATGAGATGACCGGAATCCTGTTTGGTTCTGATCCGAATTATCAGCACTCCTGTTGTTTCCTGCTCCAGTGTGAGGACGTCTGCGGTCCTGCTGAAGAGAGAATGATATGAATGTGTTTCTGTGGCTGGGTTTAGACGATGATGCACTGCTACTCAGTGATAGTGTTTTAATGATGCTGTGACAGAACCGGGTTCCTTATCACCACCAGCAGGTTTTCTGGACTGATGTTCAGATGGTGTCCTGCTGCAGTCTGTGAGCTGCTCATTGAGAGAATCTTACTCAGTCTCTGAAAACACAAACATAACAGTGAGAGTGAGATGTTTTACTGAAATTAATTACAATTTTTCCACAAAATTAAATGTATTTAATTCTGTTAAATGTCACTTTAGTGGTGAAAAAACAAAAACTAATTCTGGTTATTAAATTACTGAAGGTTTAAAGAAAATTCATTATAAAATATTTAAAAGCAGCTTCCGAAATGAAATGATGGTTATGTATGTAACCGTGGTTTTATGAATTTTGGATGACCACCAGAGGCGGTGCTTTAAGCACCTGGATGTCCATCACGTGTACATGCAGGTGTCTCTATCAACAAAGTCACCTGTGACCTGGGTGACGTATTCCCCCTGCCCTGGCGTTAAAGACACGTTCACCCAGGAAGTGTCCTCTTGGCAATCTTCTCGCAAGTAGTCTGAGTGACCGCTAAGCTCTGGTGGTCATCTGAAATTCATAGAACTGCAGTTACATATTAACCATTGTCCTATTTCAGTTCTACTGACTGCCAGAGGTGGTCCTTTAAGCATCTGGATGACTAATACCAACAAGGTCATGAGGAAGACCTACTTTCCCCTTTAAGAGAGCTGTGAAGGAACTCGGCAAAGGAGCTGTTGCCACTGGGTTGTGAGAGACCACGTTAACCCTATAGAATCTTGCAAATGTGCAAGTTGATGCCCATGATGTAGCTGCGCAGGTATCTGAAAAAGGAACCCCTCGTGGGGCTGTTCATGACACAGACACACTCCTCATTGAGTGATCCCTCACATGAGGGGTTGGGAGACTACTGCCCCTATAGGCATTGACAATAGCATCTACAATCCATTTCGACAGCTGCTGTTTGGACAAGGCATGACCTTGTCTATGCCCTGTATGATAGACAAATAATGAATCTGACTGCCGGAAGTCAGCAGTGGTTTGAATATAAATCTTTAATGCTCGCACTGGGCACACTAAGTATGCACTCTGCCCCTCCTTGCTCATCCTCTTGAGTTGGGGGCTCAAAAGCTGCCAGACTGAGGGGCTGGCTTGTGTAAGAAAATGAAAGGATCTTTGGGAGGAAGGAAGGGTTAGGCCATAAGGTTACCCCTGTGTCACCAGGATTCCAATGTAGGCACTCTTGGCTCACTGATAGTGTGCAACTCACCTACTCATCTGGCCAAAGCCATGGCTAAGAGAAAGGCTGTCTTCATAAACAAATACCTCAATTCAAACCTCTCTAAAGGTTCAAATAGGGGTTGGCACAGTGCCTTTAATACAAAGGGCAAGTCCCAAGTGGGTACTGGGTTTCTCCGAGGTGGTCTTAGCCTTTGTGCACCCTTAAGAAAGCGTGTCATAAGAGTATGGGACCCAACAATCATTCCATCTACCCTGTTGTGCATGGCTGAGATGGCAGTTATATAAACCTTGATGGTGGAGGTTGCAAGGCCTTCATCAAGGTGGGACTGGGGAAAACTGAGAATTACTGGAATAGAACAGTGTGTCAGTTCCTGATCATGTGTGTGGCACCACTTAAGAAAAAAGCTTTCATCTGTTAGCGTAGAGCGCATTGGTGGAAGGTGCCCTGTTGATGGGTCTCACAACTGCTGGATTACAGTAGTAATCCTTCAAAGGCCAGACCTAGAGTTGCAGCCAAGCTGGGTTTGGATGCCAAATTTGACCCTCCAGCTGTGAGAGGAGGTCCCGTCATACAGGGAGGCACCAGGGCTCCCTGTCCAGTAACCTGTGTGATATTGGGAACCACACTCTCCTGGGCCATCTGGGGGCTATTGGTAGCACCTTGTGATTCCCATTGAGGATCCTGTCTAGAGTGGGCAGTCTTAACAGTAGTGAAGGGAAAGTGTACAATAGCAAGTCTGGCCACACATGAGCCAGCGCATCTTGGTCCAAGGGGCTTGTTGATTCCCCCAGACAATACCAGAGTGTTGTTGCCTGCGAGGCAAAAAGATCCACCTCCGCCTTGCCATATCTGTGCCAAATCTCTTGTACCACTTCAGAATGCAACTTCCATTCCCCAGGATGGGAGCATTGCTGGGATGGGAGATCTGCTGCCCTATTCTGAGTGCCTGGTAAGTGTATTGCCCTCAGGCTCAATAGGTAAGTATCATCATCATAGGTATCCCTCATTAAGAGTAAGATTGTCCATTAGAGAAAAAAAGCTTCATTTGTGCACCCGTAGGTGACTGATCAGTCCGATGCGAGAGCCACAGCTTTTGCCACAAGAAGCCCATGTGTGGATGGTAACTGACGGCTGACCAGTAGCCCCGTCACGCTCCTTGCGGCATTGGCGTTTTATCATCTGCCTTGTGACGATGCTCTTGCTCAAATAGCGCCGCGCCCTCCCGAATTGTTGTTCTCCATTCAGCCCTGTCACGAGCTAAGTCTTCCCAGCCAGCTAGGCCAATATTGCAGGCTTTTAGATTTGCCTTGATGTTATCCTTATAACGTTTCCGCTGTCCACTCTGTGATCTATGTCCTTGGCCCAGCTCCCCATATAGGACTTGCTTTGGAAGGCATGAGTCCTCTAGCCTGATGACATGCCCAGTCCAACAGAGTTGATTTTTGATATCCATAGCTTCAATGCTTGTGCAGTCAGCTTCCTTGAGAATACTGTTTGTTCGATGATCCTGCCAACTCACGCCAAGAATGCGGCGGAGACCCCGCTGATGGTACTTTTCAAGGCATTTGAGGTAATGCCTGTAAGTTGTCCAGGATTCTGAACCATACAGGAGGGAATGTAGCACGACAGCCTTGTACACTAAAATTTTTTCATCAGTCCTTATCCCTTTCTCCTCAAACACTCTCTCACGCAGCCTGCCAAAGGCACAGCTTGCAGCCTTGAGACAATGTAAGATCTCAGCATCAATATCAGCCTTTGTGGAGAGAATACTGCCTAGGTAAGGGAAGCTCTGGACGTTCTTCAGCAAAGTCCCACTAATCTTAAGAGAAGGGGACATGGGTTGCTGACCAGGAGCTGACTGGTAGAGGACTTCCGTTCTCTTGATGTTTACGGATAGGCCAAGACTTTCGTGCCCATATGCAACTGCATCTAAAATGGCCTGTAGCTGACTCTCTGAGGTGGCACAGACACAGTTATCATCAGCGTACTGAAGCTCGATCAGGGAAATAGTTGTGGTCTTGGTTCTTGCCTTCAGTCTTCGGAGGTTAAACAGTCCCCCATCCATTCTGTAGACGACCACTACCCCAACGGGTAGTCTGTCTTGTATCAGGTGAAAGATAGCCGATATAAAAATAGAGAAGAGGGTAGGTGCAATAACGCAGCCTTGTTTTACACCAGTCCGCACCTCGAAGGCTTCGCTGTCACCTGAGCTGGCAATAACTCTGGCGGACATGCCGTCATGAAGAAGTCTCAGGACGGAGATAAACTTTATAGGACATCCATATTTAGCCAGTAGTCGCCACAGTGCTTCTCAGTTGACTGAGTCAAAAGCCTTTGTAAGGTCTATAAAGGCCATATAATGCGGTTGATGCTGCTCTCGACATTTCTCTTGTAACTGTCGGGCAGTGAATACCATGTCGGTTGTCCCTCTGTTAGCTCGAAAGCCACACTGAGATTCTGGTAGGAAGCTCTCGGCATATGGGTGGAGACGATTGGCGAGGATTAGAGCGATGATCTTGCCAGTAACAGCAAGAAGGGAGATACCACGATAGTTCCCACACTCCGATTTGTCCCCTTTTTTAAAAATCCTCACCATGTCTGCATCCCGTAGGTCCAATGCTATTTCCTCCGTCTGCCAGATGATGGAAATAAGTTTGTGAACACATCTGACCAGATCTTCACCTCCGTGCTTAAAGAGCTCTGCTGGTATTCCGTCAACACCAGAGGCTTTGCCGCATTTCAATTGACTGACCGCTGATTTTGTTTCCCTGAGGCTCGATTCTATCCCCAGCAGCTCATTGATCGGTAATTGTAGGATCTTATTTAGCAAGGATTCATCAAAGAAAGACTCTTGGTTCAGGAGATCTTGGAAAATGTTCTTTCCATCGCTGGTTCTATTAATACATTTAATTTTATCAGTCTCTGAACTTAGTCTTTGCATTTTGTTCTTTTCTGGTTTTTACTCGTGATTGGACAGCACTTTTGTTTTTAAACGTGCTTTATAAATTAATCTGACTTTGACTCGACTTATAAAATAAATGGATTTATCTTTACAGAAATCTGGATTTCGGCCGAGATTCTTCATGAACAAGCCAGAACTAACTAGGGCGAGGAAAAGCTCTGAGAAAACCTGAGGAAGAAACCTCGAATATTCAATAAAAATTTAAACAAAACACAAATCTAGGGAAAAAGATAACAGCATGATTTTTAATAAAATAGTTTGTCAATTCCACACATTTTTACAAACAAGTGGAAGCCGCCAGTTTGTGCGTTCGCAAATCGAAGCGAAATTTGTTCGGAGCCCAATTTGTTTGAGGTTTGACTGTAATTTAAAGCCTCAGCTGATGGGATGTTTGAATAATAAACTCCTCTTCCCCAGGAACACTGAGGAGTTGAGACCGGGGCGTCGCAGTGGGGGGAAAGGGGGACTGAGTTCCCAGGGCCCCAAGTGGGGGTTGGGCCCTTGAGGAGTCTGTAATTTTATTTTCCTTTAAATATTAATACCATTTAAAGATCACAGTACATGTTGCTAACTAATGTAACTGTAATGTTTTGGGTAAATAAATCGTTTGATTAATGGATTGAATTGTGTGTCCTTGTGTCTGGGGACAGCTCCCCCCCCGCACGAAATGGTTTAGTCCGCTTTCCCCGGGCTCTTTAACTCGCCGCATTTAACGTAGCGTTCATTCTGCTGAAGCAGCGCATGCGCATTGTAGGCTACCTACATTAAATGACCCCCCGTGGTTATAAATGCTTCAACACCACCGCGATGGTCAGTGCTGAAAACTGCACAACACTAAATTAGAAATAACATGATGCCTTTTTTGTTTGCATTGCAATAGTATACTAATCGAAAATTAAATTAATATTTATTATTGGGCCATAACATAATTAGGCTAATAGCCTAATTTAGTCTCAATGTCATAGGTTCATAAGGGTAGGCTGTCAAATTAGTAGCAAAGCTAACTTGTGAAACGCATGGCACTCAGTTTCAGAGACTGTTCTGTTTAATATACTGCTATTTGTAGTGCTGTGAAATGCAGAGTTATAAGGTTATTTGCAGTCCTCTGCTGCCATCTACTGGCAAATGTTGGTAGTGTTTCGCATTTAAGACGCCAACTGATGGTCATTCATTGGACGTTATTCTACTTGGGAAACGGAGCATGGCGCTCCACTCTTGCTCAACAGTTCTAACGTTACAAACAACAAGTTAGTCCTGTTTTCCTGAGCTTCAAGGTTGCTTTTGAAGGCATCGTCGTTAGGTTTATAATTTATTAAATGCTTATGAATGACTTAGTTAACCTTTCAGTACAAGACTATGTTATGTTACATTCTGGCTAAGCTAACCTGGCCTTAACTAGCTTTGTTAAATCGCATTCTGAATGGATTGTATTTATTTCTTAGTTTTACCCTACTTCAGTGACCATAAAGAGTGAATTGGAACCTGTCGTCTGTGTGGTTTGATGGAGAGGAGTTAACTAGCTGTTGACCCTGGCAAGGCATTGGGGCAGAACAGTACAGTAAAACGATGTCTTCTGGCGGGCTAATCTTCGCGCCTGGAGGATAGAACGACACCGTGGGAGCAACGCACCCAACAGAATCACCGCAGCCGGATTATCTTCAAGTGAGCATGGCAAGATCGACGTCAAGATGTCGGCAAAGGCGTCGACCACAGGATCCATTAAAACCAGATCCAGTGTGTCTTGTTCATCTAAAAAGTCTTCAAGCTCCTCCGCTAGCAAAATAGCTGCTGCTCAAGCACGGGCAGAAGCAGAGGCGGCAAAGACTGAAGCAGCATTCGCTGCAAAAGAGAATGAGCTGAAATTAAAACAAGCAGAATTAGAGTTAGAAAATAAGCGTTTGGAAATGAAGCTGGATAAAGTTCGCCTTGATAAATGAGCTGCAGCTACAGCAGCCAACAGTCTTAGAGGCAGCAGTGCAACAGGAATTTGAACAGGATTTCAGTGACATTGATGTGCCAACTGATGACTCGAAAGCACGCACCAAAGACTATGTTGAAGGAGTAGCTAAATGCACTCCAGCCGTGCACATACAGAGTGCTCCTGCTAGCATTCCAGACATGCAGACCTCTGAATATGCACACACTGTTGTTTCTTACCACACTGTAAATAAATTACCCCCTCAGCAGAACTGTGCACCGCACTACACACAGCACGCCCAAACCACAATTCTGCCTATAGCCCTAGCGCAAGAACAGTGTGAGCCACAATTACAGCAAACTGACTGCGTGCCTACAATGACACCCCACCCTGAGATGGTGTATCAGCCTTTAGGAAATGGCTACGGTAACACTGCATATAACAAACCATTAGACAATCCCCACTCACGACCTAGCGCTGCTTACCAGCAGAGAAGCCCTGTGCATGCTAAGTTTAATGAAAACAGAGGACTGTCAGACTTTGTCAGATTCATGGCTCGGCGTGAGCTTACCTCCACTGGGCTTATGCAGTTCAATGACCGCCCTGAATGCTTTAGAGCTTGGAGAGCATCCTTCACAAACTCTATCAGAGACCTTAACTTATCAGCTAGTGAGCAGCTTGATCTTCTTGTGAAATGGTTAGGCAAGGATTCAACCGAACATGCAAGGCGCATAAGGACTGTTCATGTGAATCATCCAGAATATGGACTCAGGGCTGTGTGGGATCGGCTCTACGAGTACTATGGGGCACCAGAGGTCATCGAAAGCTCCTTGTTCAAGAGGCTTGAGAGCTTCCCCAAGGTACAGAACAAAGATGGGCACAAACTAAGAGAACTGGGGGATTTATTGATGGAAATACAGGCTGCCAAAGCTGATGGGGACCTGTTTGGCTTTAGCTATCTAGATACACCCCGCGGGGTTAATCCTATCGTGCAGAAACTGCCATTCTACCTGCAGGAAAAGTGGCTCACGCAAGGATTCAATTATAAGGAACAACATAGGGCTCCCTACCCCCATTTAGCTTCTTTGTGAACTTTGTGTGCCAACAGGTGAGAATGCATAATGACCCCGGCTTTACCCTGGCTGCGCCCAACAATGAACAGCATGGTCATATCAAGCTGGCGCTAAAGTTAGAGAGTCAGAGGGCAGTAGCTGTTCTCAAGACTGGGGTGTCTCCTAATGACCTATATACACCTGCTGATTCCCCATCTGCAAGTAAGTCCACCAGCAGAGAGGACCCAGCAAAACATTGTCTCTTGCACAACAAACCCCACCCCCAACGTAAATGCTATGGGTTTAGAGATAAGTCTATAGAGGAAAGAAAGGCACTTTTAAAGAAACATGGAGTGTGCTATAAGTGTTGCAAAGCCATACACTTGGCAAAGAACTGTAATGACGAGGTAAACTGCACAGAGTGTGGAAGCAACATGCATGTTGCAGTGCTACACCCCGGCTCAGCACTGAAAGCCAATAGCTCGGCAGACCCTGCACTGGAGGATGGCGGGGAGGCTGCTATCTCAGCTTCATGCACAAAGGTGTGGAAAGGACATCTCAGGACATTCCTGTTCGAAAATATGCCTTGTAAAGGTGTACCCAGACACTCACTCTGATGCGGCAGTCCGTATGTATGCCATATTAGATGACCAAAGTAACCGATCGCTTGCGCGGTCTGAGTTCTTCAGTGTTTTCAACATCTCAGGACATCCCTCACCATACTCCCTGAAAACATGTGCAGGAACGATAAAGACTGAAGGCAGACAAGCACGCGGCTTCATGGTAGAACCTGTAGATGGCAGCGTTGTACTCTCACTGCCACTGCTGATCAAATGTAACAAAATCCCGAGCAATCGGACAGAAATTCCCACACCTGAGCTTGCCTCCAGCCACACCCACTTAAAAAACACCTGTCAAAGCACATCCCAGATCTTGATCCACAAGCTCCCATCTTACTCTTGTTGGGTCGAGACATTATTAGAGCCCACAAAGTGCGATGACAGGTGAACGGCCCACACAATGCACCCTATGCCCAGAAACTGGACCTGGGTTGGGTGATTGTGGGTGATGTGTGCATTGGGGGCATGCATAAGCCACTCCTTGTCCATTCCTACTACACCAACGTGCTGAGAAACGGACACCCTTCTGTCTTTCAGCCATGCCCAAACAGCTACACAGTGAAGGAGAGATACTGTGACACTGAACTCATCTCACACTTCCTCCTGCACGGAGACAGACAGTCACGCAAAAGGAATACAGAACACCTTAGACAATGATGTGTTTCAAACAACCGAGGATGATGAAACAGAGGCCCCATCCATTGAGGACTTGCAGTTTCTGGGCATTATGGACCATGGAGTCTACAAGGACGAGGGGAACAACTGGGTGGCTCCCCTGCCTTTCAGAGCTCACCGGTCACAGCTGCCTGACAATTGTGCACAAGCACTGGAACGCCTCAACTCACTGCAGCGCTCTTTCAAAAGAAAGCCTGAAATGAGAGAACAGTTTGTCACATTCATGGAAAAGGTATTTCAGAATGGACACGCTGAAGAAGCCCCTCCACTGAAACCTGAAGAGGAGCACTGGTACCTACCGTGCTTCGGGGTTTATCATCCAAAAAAGTTCTCTCAGATAAGAGTTGTGTTTGACTCCAGTGCACAACACAAAGGACTGTCTCTGAACCAAGTGCTCTTAACTGGGCCAGATCTCAACAACAGCCTCATCGGCATCCTCCTTCGTTTCAGAAAAGAACAGATCACCTTCTCTGTGGACATACAACAAATGTTCCATTGCTTCAAGGTTAAGCCTGAGGACCGCAACTTTCTCACATTCCTGTGGTTTAAAGATAATGATCCAGACAAAGAGGTTGCAGAATATCGCATGAATGTCCATGTGTTTGGAAATAGTCCCTCCCTAGCCGTGGCTATTTACTGTCTCAGACGTGCAGCTCAGGAAGGCCAGAGTGAGTATGGAGAAGACACACAGCAGTTTGTGAGCAGAGATTTTTATGTGGACGATGGGCTGAAATCCCTTCCTACAGCTGAACAGGTGATCAGTCTACTTAAAAGGACTCAAAGCATGCTGGCCTGCTCCAATCTCAGACTGCACAAGTTGGCCTCGAACAACAAAGAGGTCATGGAGGCCTTCCCCTGTGAAGATCGTGCCACTGACCTAAAGGACCTTGACCTGGCTGCCGACAGTCTACCAGTGCAAAGGAGCCTCAGGCTACACTGGGACCTGGAGGCAGACTGTTTCACTTACCGTGTGGAGGATGAGAGAAAGCCATTCACTCGATGAGGAGTACTCTCCACAGTGAACAGCCTGTACGATCCTCTTGGATTCGTTTCTCCTGTGACGGTTCAAGGCAAGGTACTCCTTCGCGAATTCACCGCTGACTCTCCTGACTGGGACGCTCCGCTGCCTGTAGAAAAGGAGAAATTGTGGGACGGTTGGAGAGATTCTCTTCAAGAACTGGAAAAATTAAGGATCCCCCGAGCCTATACGTGCATGTCTTTGTCTGCAGCTGAGTGAATAGAGCTTTGTGTCTTTTCAGATGCATCAGAAAGGGCAGTCGCTTCCGTTGCCTATTTCAGAACTGTAGACACGGATGGACAATGCCACACAGGACTGATTTCAAGCAAAGCCAGACTCGCGCCACGCCCAGAACACACCATACCCCATCTGGAGCTGGGCGGGGCAGTCATGGCAGTGAACCTGGCTGAAGCCATCATGTCTGAAATTGACATCACGTTTGATGCAGTTACATTCTACACAGACAGCAGAATTGTACTTGGGTACATTTTCAACGAGAAGATTCTACGTGTACGTGAGCAATCGAGTTCAACGAATCAGACAAAGCACACTGCCACAACAGTGGAGGTATGTGCACACACAACATAATCCTGCAGATATCGCAACACGGTCGATCCCAGCAGACTGCCTGAAGGACACCATGTAGTTTACTGGGCCGGCATTTTTGTCTCAGCCTATTGACATACTGCCTGGTGAACAGACCTTTGAACTCTTACAGCTGGAACAGGATCCTGAAATCCGACCACATGTGACCATGCTGTCTACGACAGTGCTGAAACATCTTGGCTCACAGTACTTTAGCCGCTTCTCACGCTGGAGTTCTCTCATAAGGGCTGTTGATGTGCTGATTTGCATCATTCAGTGCTTTAAAAAAAGACAATAGTGAACAGTGTCAAAAATGGCATCTTCACCGCACACCGGTAACAGTGGACGTTGTTGATCAGAGTGTAATGGTCATTATTGGAACAGTCCAACATGAAGCCTTTGAGAAAGAACTAGAGTGCCTCTCGTCTAACAAAAATTCCAAAGAGTAGTCCACTCTGGTCTTTGGATTCTTTTCTTAACTAAGCAGGTCTGCTGAGAGTGGGGGGACGTCTTGCAGCTGCTGACTTAGGACTCAATGAAAAGAGACCACTGATCTTGCCTGGACGCCATCATGTAGCCACCCTCATTGTGCGCCACTTTCATGAACAGATACAACATCAAGGGCGCCACTTTACTGAGGGTGCCATCCATTCTGCTGGCTACTGGATACTGGGTGGCAAGAGATGTGTCAACAGAGTGATTTTTGAATGCATTGTCTGCCACAAACTTAGAGGAAAATGTGAAGTTCAAAAAATGGCCGACCTGCCACCAGACAGACTCAGTGTTGATCCACCCTTTACTAACGTTGGCATGGACGTGTTCGGGCCCTGGGCCATTGCTGCACGACGCACGAGGGGAGGACATGCTGAGAGTAAGAGGTGGGCGGTTCTCTTTACTTGCTTATCTGTCAGAGCCATTCACATCGAGGTCATCGAGTCGATGGACTCTTCCAGCTTTATTAATGCATTCAGAAGGTTTCAGGCGATCCAAGGGCCAGTGAAACACCTACGCTCTGACAGGGGCACAAATTTCATTGGGGCCTCCAAAGACCTAGAAATCCCCTCCAATGCTGATGGGAGTAGAGAGATTCCTCTCTGAGCAGGGCTGTACGTGGACTTTCAATGCTCCACACTCCTCCCATATGGGGGGGTTGGGAAAGAATGATTGGTGTCATACGCTGTACTTTCTGCGCCAGCTCAGGAAGCTCAACCTGCCTAAGGAGCTGCTGACACAATTCTACTCTGCCATCGTTCAGTCTGTTCTCTGCTCTTCCATCACTGTTTGGTTTGGATCGGTCACCAAACAGGAGAAGAACAGACTGCAA